>ML785633.1:522762-545454 GCA_009831015.1 Picea engelmannii | reverse complement strand
TGGCTTCACTTCTGTAGATGAGGAAAAAAGGAGAATTACCAACAGAGTCTTTTGGAGTTACCCTATCCACCCAAAGTGCATTGTATAGTGCAGTGTGCCAATTCTTGTGGTTTTCTGAAACTGTCCTTTTTATAATCTTAATTAAATTCTTGTTTGTCGACTCGGCTAGACCATTCCCTTGAGGGTAGTAGCAAGCATAATACTTCAATTTAATCCCTTTTCCATAATGAAAACATTCATATCTAGTGAAGAAAAATACGAAGCATTATCAAAAACCAAGCATTCAAGAATTTTGAATCGAGTGATGATATGGGAGTTCAGAAATGACACTACCTGATTGGTGTTGACCACTTTCAAAGGTAAAGCTTCAGACCATCTTGTAAAATAGTTTGTTTCTGTGAGAATGTACTTGTGCTGCTGTGAGGAAGAAGGGTTAATTGGTCCAATAATGTGTAGGCCCCATTGCTGAAAAGGTGCGTCTACAGTAATAGGTTGCAAAGGAAAAGATGCTTTTTTCACCCGTCCTGCAGCCTTTAGGTAGATTATACATTTGCGGAACAGTGCATGGGCATCTTTAAACAAGGTAGGCCAATAGTATACATCCCTTATCACTTTGTGCGCAGTGGTATCTCCACCAAAATGACCACCGAAATCACCAAAATTAAGTTCATCCAACACTTTTTTGGACTCCTCTTTTTCTAAACAACGCATAAAAACACCATCAAAGTTCTTTCAAAATAATATATCATTGATTAACTGGAAAGAAGAAGATTTGAGCCTAAGTGCTCTTTTGTTTTTGGGATCAATATTTCGGGGGGCAGATCCATGCGTTAAATAAAATCTAATGCTGTCATACCAAGAATTGGGTGTAGCTTGTGCACAACTGATCTGTTTTTCGTTATGCTGATTTACAATTGATGCTTATTTGAATTTCTAATTCCTCAACTGAATCAGCCACTAGTTTACACAGGCCTTAACCTCTAACAATTTGGGCAGGAGTTATTTCAAGGTCATATTCCTGTAGTTATGTCATCTAGTTTTCCCTTTTCTCACCCAGCGCTTTTTGTACTAACAGGTTTTTTACAGTGGGGTAAGGAACAACAAATTTGGTTTTGGATTTCAACAGGTAAGACCAGAAGTGTTTCTCTGCTTTAAAAATAGCATATGCCTGTTGATCTACTACGGGGTAATTAAGTTTTTCTCCTTTAAAAGTAGATCTCATGAAGGAAATGGGTATCTCATTTCTTTCAGCGTTTTTTTGTGTAAGCACAGCAACATAGGATCTATCAAATGCAAAAGTGTAAAGAGTGAAATCTTGAGAAAAATCGGGACTCATCAGGGAAGGTGTTTCTATTATTTATTTTCTTATCGAATCAAAATCCTGACTTTATTGGGGTCCCCATCTGTACAAAACATACTTTTTAATTAGATTTTATAGAGGTCTAACCATTTCTGAGAAACTCAGGACAAATCGTCTGAAAAAATTAATTTTACCCAAAAAGGATTGCATGGCCTTTTTGGAAGAAGGAGGGGGAAGTTTAGCAATACCTTGGGTTCTTTCGGGGTCAATAATCATTCCATATTTATACACTATAAATCCAAGCAATTTCCCTTGTTTTACTGCAAACACTGATTTTTTGGGATTGAGAGATATGTCGAACTTGCGACATCGTTCTAAGACAACCCTAAGGTGAGGCAAGTGATCTTTGTTGTTTTTTGAAAAGACAGTGACATCATCAAGATAGACCACGACTGACTAGTTAATGAGGCCATGGAAAGCAGTATCCATTTCTCTCTAGAAAGTGGCACCAGCATTTATCAGTCCAAAAGGCATTTTCATGTAGGCGTAAGTGCCCCATAAGGTATGAAAGGTGGTTTTAAGCTGATCTGAAGGAGACATAAGGACTTGGTCGTATCCTGAAAAAACATCTAATAATGAAAGTCTTTCAGAACCAAACACTTTTTGTAGGATTTGTTCCATTGGTGGAACAGGGTAGTTGTCTTTATCAGACGCTCGGTTCAAATTCTGAAAATCGACACAAAGTCGAATTTCCCCATTTTTCTTCCTTACAGCGACTAAGTTAGATACCCATTGAGTATGCCTAATTGGAAAAATTATATTTGCAGTTAGTAATTTATTCAATTCCTTTTTAATAGTAGGTTCCAATTTAGGATGCATTTTCCTCATTTTTTGTTGGAAAGGCCGATTCTGAGGTTTCATAGGGATTACGTGTTGTATGATGTCTGGGTCGAAATTTTTTAGATCATCGTACGTCCACACAAATACATCTTTATATTCTTTAAATAATCTTATAAAAGAAACCCTTTCTTGTTCAAAACACCCCTTTCCCATATTAATATTTTGAGTATTATCTCGTGTTCCTAAATTAACAGTTTCATAGAGCAAAGAGGAACTGTTAGTTTTGCAATTTACTACCCCTCTGAACTTGTCATGCAAGTCATAAAATTTCTCTAATCTCACAACATATTTGGGGATAGAATTTACCAGCTCGGATGTTGATTCCAGAGATCGAGGATCAGATATTACGGTGAAGTCTCAGAGATTCTTGTCGTGAGTGCCTTCATCAATAACTACATCGTGGAAGGTGTCTTCCATATGCAAAAAGTTTATGATCTATTGATCATCATCAAATACTCTCCAGTTTGTGATATTGTCCAAGATCGATGGCCTGAAAAACAATTCGACCGAGAATGTGTTAGGATAAAAACCTTCTGTGGGCAACAATTTAGAAGCAACATTGGCTAGTAAATCAGCTTCTGAATTACTCATCCTAGGAATGGAATTTATATTAAATGTTGAAAATTTGTGTATTAAACCCCATACCTCGATTTGGTAATTCTTTAGATGTGGTGACAAACAATGTCTTGCATTTGTTACCTGTTTGACCATGATTTCTGAATCTCCAAATACTACCAAATTTTGCATGTCCATGTCCAATGCCTTCCTAAGTCCCTGCGGAAGTGCTTCGTACTCAGTCGTGTTGTTAGTACATTCAAACTCTAACCGACAAGCAATAAAAGTTTTATTACCCGTGGGATCGATGAGTACACAACTAGCACCTACCCCTTCTCAGGATTTGGATCCATCAAAATACAAGGACCATATTTGTGCATCATTAGTGACACTTGGGGTACTTGGCAAAGTTGATACTTGAGAATAAATTTTCACTTCATATTGTTGTTCTGGATCAGTGATAGAGGAAAATTCAGTCATGAAGTTACCGAAAAAGGTATTCATTCCCTGCGTTTCAAACGAAATTGCGGTGGTAATGAAAGGCTCATTTGGATCATTCATATCTCTCACGGTATGCTTAAGGTAACGTTCTTTGTTTATTCTGACCTTATTGGGCTTTCCATTCTCAGGCAGCCACAAATGAGACCAGTCTGTAGAAAAATAATCGTGTAGTTGTCCTGACCAATACATGCTTAAAAACAGACCATAAACTTCAAGAATGTCAAAAACAATGATATCAATCACCTGATGAACTTTAGAATTGGACGATAACCTAATCAACACATTTTTAAGTTCACTGATTACTTTAACATTCGTTCAATATAGCTGAATATTTTTTAGATTAGAAGGTTTTACTTCTGCATTAATTTTCTGGCATACAGACAAAGGCATGACATTCAATGATGCACCAGAGTCAACCATACATTTATGTACATTCCTATTAAAAATTTCAAACGTAAATAAAAAAGGGGGAACATTTTTACGTGTGGAAACAACATAATTCTGCTGATTTTTTATTGTTGTCCCTGAAACAATTTTATTTAGATTTACTACAGTTTTTTCTGCCAAGTCCATTTTGTCTTGATTTTCAGATGTCTTTTTAGTTGGGCCATTTTTGGTTGCATTTAAGTCAACTTCTATTGATTTTTTGCTGCTAATATCATTCTTTTTAGTGTTTTCAGTGATGCTTTGAAGCATTTTCTGCAAAATAAGAGGAAATTTCAGCAGTTCAAAAACAAAAATATTTGCCCTCAATTTTTTCAGATCTTCAATTAAATAGTATTCTAAAACTGGGGCAGCTAGGTGTTGGTCACTATAATTGATTATCAACTAAACAATCAAGTGTTACATAAATTGTCAACCCAGGGAAGTCTGTTTATTTCAAAGGCAATCACACACTGTATATGCTCAATCTCAAAAGCAATCTAGAGTTCTAGTAAAAGTATACTAATCACACCTTGTTTTGAACAGAATAAAGTTCTACTTTGAATTACAGAAAGACAATCTATCTATTGTAGAGTTTATGATTCAAAGGAAAATAATTATCAGAAGAATCCTGGATTACATTAAGAAATAGAAAAAACCTAAGAAAAAAAATCCTTCAACATACTGCAAAGAAGACTAACTATTCTGTGATAGAGAACAGGACCCTATTCCCCAGGCAGGAATCTTCAGCACCTGTTTCTGACTATCACACTTTCATAAACTCATCACAAATCAAAATGATTAACTATAACACAGAACATGACCCTATTCCCCAAAGCAGGAATCTTCGGCACCTGTTTCTGATTATCACACTTTCATAAACTCATTACAAATCAAAATGATTAACTGTAACACAAAACAGGACCCTATTCCCCAAAGTAGGAATCTTCAGCACCTATTTCTAATTATCACACTTCATAAACTCATTACCAATCAAAATCACTAACAAGTACCTAGAAAATAATTGTATGAAACAATGTAACAATCAGTGGAAACAGAGTTTCAGCAAAACAGGGTTTTAACAAGGTATGAATAAAAATTAATGCTATCACACTACAGAAACTAATGGGTGAATCTTGTGAAGAAGGTGGGCCCTCTCCTTCTCACAAGATTCCCCAAAAATGAAAGGAACTAAGAAGAAATGATCAGAAAATTTTTTTATTCATCTGTCAAATATGTCCAGTTACAATATCCAAAGTGAATACACTCCTTCTCTGTAATTCCTTGCTAGCTAAGCCTTTCGTAATCCCCTTCTAATGTTGATTTCTCCCCTATTTAAAGGGAAGAATCCTCTTAATACAATTTAAGCATAAAATTACATGTGTACATCCAAATCCTATTCTTAGTTTGATCTAATCTTCTATGCTGGAATAGGAGATTCTGATCTCCCATAGAAAAATGTTGTTACAGTAGTTGGAATGGCACTGGCTTGAGGTATAGCTGTTGTGGCCTATTTTGGGAATTCGACAGCCTGTCGAAGGAGGAGCGCAAGACAAAGTGGATATCACAGGATCTCGGCCCATTTTTGGGGTCCTTTTTGGGATTTGGGAATATGTAAAGGGAATGGGATGTCAGCCCATGGGTTTACCCATGTTTAGGCCCATTTTGTGATGTATAAATAGAGATCTAGGCAATGTAAGAATAGTTGATGGCTTAGTGCTAATCAGTTGTAAGTTTCTAAGTGAAATTGTGGTTTGTAGATTCTTTTTGCATATTGTGAGAGACTTGCAGAACTAAGTGCAAGTGGTTGTAACAGATTGTGGAAGGCTTTGTGTTGTAATGCGAGGAAGGAGGATCAAGTGAGGTGCGCAGATCTCCTGTCCTCTGTGAAGTAGGATTTTGGGGGCTCTGTGCTTGTCACTGATTGACTGAAGGCAATAAAGAAGAAGTGTTGGTGGATGTAGCCCCAGGGAGGGGGTGAACCACGTAAATATTGTTTTATTCTTCTCTATGCGATATTCTGATATGTTTATGTGTTATGTGCTAAAGTGCCTTGATATAGATAGATAGATTTGTCTATGCTTTGTGCTTATGATGAATCTGGATGCTAGATATAACATCTGCGAACTTGCCTAGTGCTTGAATCTGTTAGATCTGATCGAATTCCTTTGCTAAGTATTTATATACATCATATCTGAGTGAATGATGCAATGCTATGTTCTGTCTGCGCAGTAGAATAGTGGTTAAATATTGATGCACTGTTGGTTCTAAGTGCTCTGTTAAGTATTATATTCACAGATCTGTGTCCCAGCTAAGCTTGCAGACACTTGAGTCTGCAACCACCCCTGCCTCTACCTCGGGTGAGACTTCATCTGCTTCATAGGTGTTGCCGAAAGGGTCGGTATTTAGGTTTTTGTTGGTGCATTGTTGTAGCATTTAACCCTGGGTCTACCCCTGTGCCAACAATCCCTCAGAGTCAAGTTTGATAATCTTTGATTCTAATCAAGTTAATCATGGACTCTCCCATCAAATTGCTTTCCATATCAAAGTGAGAACGATGGGAAAAAATATCTTCCACACTGTGATTGATGAAGGAGCCTCGACTTGCATTATTTCTATGTCATGTTGGAAGGCCCTCAGCTCTCCAAAGCTTGATACGTCTACAACATTATTGAAATAATTCGATGGACATATGTTCCAGCCCCATGAAATTATCACCTCCTTACCCATCGAATTAGGTGGTAAGATTGTCTTTGTTGTTTTAGGGGTCGTCAATGCACCTCTTGAGTACAATTGTTTACTCAGGTGCACTTGGTTCTACGAGATTACTCTAGTTGTCGCATCTGTCTTTAGGGTCTTACAATTCCCTCGTCAAGGGAAAATAGTGATGATTGATCAAATTATGTTTTTTACCCCAGACCTTGGATCCAATGCGGGGTCTAATGTACCCTTTTTCAGTGATACCCAACAATATTACATGAGTCTTGGTGCAGGGATGTTCAAAGACTCTTCACTTATGGGAACATTCCATTTCCCCCCACCAACTCCTACTGCGAACGTTTCTCATATCAACATGATTTCATCTTTTTCCAGTGGATCCCTTGGGTCTATCAGTCCTTGGGTGGTACTTTGTCCCGAGGATGTTGAATCATATGGAGCATCCATGCCACTCACTACAGTCAAGATTGTCAATTCAACAATCCCATCAGGATCCGTTGATATTGGTCAACAACTCCATTCGCATATGTAGTGTGATTGAACTACTCTTCCCAAACAGGTTATTGACTCTTTGAGTTCACGTATCATTGATTTGAATCCGGGGTGACCTTGATACCAAACTTGATCTGGTTCTAGGTTCACTTAATGAAACGATCAATTATAAGATCGTTTTAATTGAACTTGATTGCATAAAAGGGGAAAATTGAAGTTCTTCTAAAGGCTTGAATCCAAATTGAATATAAACTTAGTGCATGAGTTGTTAGTCTCATAATTCATTACAATATGCATTTAATAAGAATAATTGTGGAATTAAAGATATGCATAAGAAACAGGAGACAATCACATAAGACAAAGAGATCATTGCGTTGTTAATGGAATTCACCAAAACCTTCTGGTTATGTCTACAAATGCACTTGGAATACAAATCAATTGTCATTACTTCTCCCAATGCAGGGCTGACTCTCCTTTACATAAAAGGGCTACATCTTCTCCCAAATTAAGGGGAAACAAGGATCTCCCAATGTGGGGCATAATCCTCTCAATGTAGGGGCTCACATATTACAAGCATGATTGCTTGAATATCTCCTCAAAGAGCTCTCCAAAATATCTTCAAAGGGCTTCCAAAAGCATTCCCAAAATCCTTCCCAATATCTCCCAATAAATGGGTTTAAATGAGTTTTCCTAGCTCAATAATACAAAAAGACAAGATCCGTAAATTTAGGATCTAGTACCTACCCAAGGACAAAAATGAGAAAGACCCTTAAATTCCTCCTTGAGACTAGGAATCCACTTGTGATAAAGTGAGGAAGAGTCCAAGCCAACTCATGAGACCTTTAACTTCCTCTTTAAGACTAGGAAGCTAATTTGTGAGTTGGTTTCTTACATACAATTAATTTCCTCTTAAAATTAGGAAACTAATTTGTGAGTTGGATTCTCACAACTAATTTTTTGTTTTTACAATTAAATGAATAATACGTGAGATCTTCCAAATCACTTCAAGTATTAATCATTTATTACAATTAAATAATTCTTAATTAATTAATTATTATTTTCCACTTATCATTAATTAGCATTTTAATGAATGTTTCTCCATGGCGTGCAATGTTAATGATTTTTTTCCATGGTGTGAAAAGTTAAATGATTTTCTCCATGAAGTTAATTATTTTTGTGGAGATCCTCTTGGATCATGGTGCAGACCCCCCTTCCCTCCAAAGGGTTTCTCAACCTCTAGTTCTAGGATCGTTCGAAATACTGAGTCGGAGAAACTCTTCGGCTCCTTATTAGAACCCAGAAAACTCTATCACAGGTCCTTCCTCCCTTGGCGTAGGTTTTACAGAACCCGTGGGCCCTCTCCTTAGAATTTATGGGTGCTAACCCTTCTTGCTGAGCCCCTTCATTTTATGTGACCACAGATTATGACCGTGTGCCAGCTCCCCTCGTGACTCCGTGCTTCAGAGATTTTGCAAGCTCTATGCTCCTTTTCCCCGATTCCCGAATCAACAATTTCTCCAGGACCAGATCAACAATCCACGTTCTTCTCAAAACATATGGCTATGATCTGCTCCGTGAGTCCTTCCTTCGAGAGTTTTCACTTCTCCTATCTCTGTTTCCCCCTATCTGTGAATCAGCGAAGCATTGATCTAACACCACGTGTCTTATCTCAATGGACAGCTAGGATTGCTTTGGATCCCAGCTCTTCGGGTGTTCCCATCCTTGACTTTTCTTCGAAGGGTTCTTCCTCTGAAGTACATTTATCTTTGCCACATTCCCTTCCTAGCACCAATGACTAGGATCAACTCCGCTCTTCGCGACCCCACGAAAATCCTTGTTTTCTCTTGGAAAACCTTCCAGAGCACTCGCTATTGGATCTCTCGAGCTTCTGTCACCTGTCTCCTCCCGACAATTGGATACTTCACGGTCTTCGAGACTTCGCAGTCCTCGAAATTTTTGCACACTTAGTGAAATTTCCTTCTTGAGACTTAGGTTGTTCTTGAGCTTCTTATGCACTCCTTGCAAAGTTCTGTGCAAACTCTTCTGCGACTTTGCTCGGATTGAAAACCTTCAAGGTTCCCAGTTCCTCTGCATTCTTCAGTGAACTTTCTTATGCCCCCCTAGAAACTTAATTTTATCCCTCCTGATATTGTAACATGAACTTACAATGTTCTTGACTCACTCCTTGTGCTCGGATAATCCTTTCAATGGTTTCTCCCTTAGCCTTCCTGGAAGTCTTAAGGCATCTCTTTTCCTTTGTTGATGAACTCTTGCAAAGCCTTCCTTCCTCAGAGTGTTGAACAACCTTGGGGTTCTCTTAAGGATTTCGACACTTCAGGATGTGTTTCTTAGGTACGCTCTCACACTAGCTCAATTCCCTCCCGGGAGAGTGTTACAGAGTGTTCAGTAACTCTTCACTGTGTTTCCTTCTACAAAGTATTTCTTCCCAAGGTACCTAACCACCTTGAAATTTCCTCCCGAGTCTGTGGATTATCCTGGTGTGTCCTCTTGGAAACTTCTCTTCTGACTCCACCGAGTTCAGACACGCACTGCTTGCATCAACTCACAGAGTTTATGCCCTCTGTCATGCACTCCTTTCACTTAGCTTAGAGAACCATACTTAATCCAACACACTCATAGATAGAAAATTGTATATCTATCCCTACAGACGATTTCTAACATACATCTACAGCTCAAATGCATACAAATGACATTCTCAACAAAACATCCACACATCCATTACACATAAATTGAAAAATAGGAAAAATTGTCCCTTTTCTATTAATGGAAGAATGTCAAATTACAAATGTTTGAGTTCGGAATGCGACTGAGTCTCGGATCTCTGTGTTTCTCTCCCTATATTCTATGCATATCTCATCCTTTCTATACTTTATGCCTTCTCTACTGGAAACAATACAAGAGTTTATACAAGAGGGGCTCAACGATCTTCCCTCCAAACTAAACTAGTCGTGTCTAATCATCATTCAAAATGCCTGACTACCGAGGCAGATTACAATGATGGAAATATGATTTGAATCAGATGAAAGTCTCTCCTACCGTCAACCACTTAATGGTGACCTTATCTCAAGATTGTGTGAAGGCACAACTCGACTCTTCCAGCTTGTCATCATTAAATGCCTTGATCATGCTTTAGATTCTCGAAGGAAAAATGAGAGGGTGGCACCTCTCCCTTCCTTGAATGCGCACCACTCATGCAAATCAGCTAACGCGTGATGAGGTGGAGTGATGTTCCTACATCATACTCCACAGCTAAAAAAATTCATGAGCTCCTTCTCATGAGCTTCCCAGCTCTGTTGAAATCCTCCTAGATCCCAAACTTTCTCTTGGAGTTGTTTTCCTGCTCCCCTTCTTTGTTGATGTTGTTGCTCCTGCATCTTCCCTGTTTCTCATGCAGGTCCCTTTCTTTCTAGATTCTCCTTGCTGACAACTTCTTTTGTTGACCGCAACATCAACTTCCGTATCTCCTCTACATATTCTTCCAGCTACTTCGTCAGCTGGTTTTCCTTGTGCAGTCTACTCGGCTGCAACTCTTCATGATTTTATATGGGTGCATCACATTGATCTCCCATGCCACTCCCATCCATTGTGACATTGACTTGCCACATTGTTGCAGACTCCAATTCCACAGTCTCACCACTAAACCGATGTTCAGCTACCTCTCCTGACATACTAACTCCTGTCAATTCTCTGGTTGGTTCTACTCCAGCTTCCTCCAGCTGTAACTCATGCTGGTATGCCTCCTATGGCATGGCTATCTCTTGGCAGCCACCTTATGGTTCTGGACTGTCAAACCAATCCTCCAGTGCCTTTAACCCCATCTCCCACTGAGTGAGTAACTCAACTAGGTGCTCCCCTTCTGTTGGGACAGACTTCAGTATATGTTCCTCTTCCTCCATGACAGTCTCAACGCGTTGTCTTTCTGATGCACTCGCAACATCTGTGCTAGCCTCTCCTTGGCTTCTTGGCAAGAATATCTCGACTCCTCCGATGATCAGAACACTCCTCTGATCCTTCTCCTCTGTGATGAAAGTTTCCAACTTGTCATCATCTTCATTCAAGTGGCTTGCATCTCCGCATGAATATTCATGTGGATGAGACCTTTCTTCCACCTCGTCTCCATCTGTCAACATCCCTTGCTGACATGAACTCTCATCTGAGCTCATCTCTTCTCCCTTTCCCACTTGGAAATTCGGGATGTCTCCTCTACAATCCTGGCATTTTATGAGATCAATTGATCAATTTTTGTTTCCCACCTGGCATTCTATGAGACCTCTGCTAGATCTCTTTCCCTTATCATTGAGTTTTTCAGCATGCCTCGGCCACCTTTTTAACATCTGTTGCTGCCTCTTGGCCAACAACTTCTGAACAAGCCACTTAGCTGCCCTTCTCAAATGCCACTCGTATCTTCAACGCACATTTTGCTCCTACTGCATCTTAAATGCTAGCCTTTCCACTTCTACTCAGATTTCACTGATATCTTTGTCCATCTTCACTTTGCTTCTCTGCGGGTAGTTTTCCCTTTGACCATGTTTATGACCTTCATTGGCCATCCTGCTTCACCTGCAGTCCACCTGGTTGTTTACCATTTGTTGCACACCTTGCAACAGCTTCGACAGAGTGTCTCACTCTGTCTCCCTTTCCTATAGAAATCAATTTTGTATTAGCTCAGATACCACTTGTGGCGCAGAGCCCCCTTCCCTCCAAAGGGATTCTCGACCTCTCATTCTAGGATCATTATAAATACCGAGTCAGAGAGACTCTTTGGCTACTTATTGGAACCCAACAAACTCTATCACAGGACCTTCCTCCCTTGGCATAGGTTTTATGGAACCCATGGGCCCTCTCCTTAGCGCTGTAAAAATCTCAATGCAAATGGGTGCTAACCCTTCTTGTAGATCCCCTTCCTTTTGTGTGACCATGGATTATGACCATGGGCCATATCCCCTCATGACTCCGCGCTTTGAAGATTTTTCGAGCTCTATGCTCCTTTTCCTCGATTCCTGAATCAAAGATTTCTCCAGGACCAAATCAACGATCCACATTATTCTCACATCCAATGGCTATGATCTACTCCGCGAATCCGTCCTTTGGGATTTTTCACTTCTCCTATCTTTGTTTCCCCCGATCTGTGAACTAGCGAAGCATTGATCTAATGCCACGTGTCCTATCTCAATGGACAACTAGGATTTCTTTGGCTCCCAACTCTTTGGGTGTTCCACTCCTTGAATTTTCTTCGAAGGTTTCTTCCTCTGAAGTCCTTGGATCTCTGCCACGTGCCCTTCCTAGCACCAATGACTAGGATCAACTCCGCTCTTCATGACCCCACGAAAGTCCTTGTTTTCTCTTAGAAAACCTTCCGAAGCACTTGCTCCCAGATTTCTCGAGCTTTTGTCACATGTCTCCTCCTAACAATGGGTGACTTCACGGTCTTCGAGAATTTGCAGTCCTTGACCTTTTTGCACACTTAGATCAATTTCCTTCTCAACACTTAGGCCTTTCTCGAGCTTCTTCTACACTCCTTGCAGAGTTCTACGCAAACTCTTCTGCGACTTTTCTCGGCTTGAAAACCTTCAAGGTTCCCATTTCCTCTGTGTTCTTAGTGAATTTGTTGTGCCCTCCTAGAAACTTAACGTTCTCCCTCCTCAACTTGTAATATGAACTTACAATGTTCTTTATGCAGTCCTTACGCTCAACTAATCCTTTCGACAGTTTCTCCCTTAGCCTTCCTGGAAGTCTTAAGGCATCTCCTTTCCTTTGTCAATGCACTCTTGCTAATCCTTCCTTCCTCAGAGTGTTCAGCAAACCTGGGGTTCTTTTAAGGATTTCAACACTTCAGGATGTGTTGCTCGGGTACACTCTCGCACTAGCTCAATGCCCTCCTGGAAGAGTGTTAGAGAGTGTTTAGTAACTCTGCACTGTGTTTCCTTTTACACAGTCTTTCTTCCCAAGGTACCTAACCACCTTGAAATTTCCTCCCGAGTATGTGGATTATCCTGGTGTTCCCTCCTGGTAGCTTCTCTTTTGACTCCACCGAGTTTAGACACACACTCCTTGCATCGACTCATAGAGTTTCCGCCCTTTGTCGTGCAATCCTTGCACTTAGCCTAGAGAACTAGACTTAATCCAACACAATCACAGATAGAAAATTGTATCTCTATTCCTACAAAAAATTTCTTAAATCTACAACTCAAATGCATACGAATGACATTCTCAACAAAACATACACACATCCATTACACAGAAATTGAAAAATAGGAAAAACTGTCCCTTTTCTATTAATGGCATAATGTCAAATTACAAATGTTCGAGTATGGACTGCGACTCAGTCTCGGATCTTTGTGTTTCTCTCCCTATCTCCTATGCATATCTCATCCTATCTATACTTGATGCCTCCTCTAGTGGAAACAATACAAGATTTTATACAAGAGGGGCTTGACGAGCTTCCCTCCAAACTAAACTAGTGGTGTCTTATCACAATTCAAAATGCCCGACTATCGAAGAAGATTACAATGATGGAAATATGATCTGAATCGGATGCATATCTCTCCTACCGTCAACCACATAATGGCGACCTTATCTCTAGCTTGTGCGAAGGCACAACTCGGCTCTTCCATCTTGTCAGCATTAAATGCCTTGATCACGCTTTAGATTCTTGAAGGAAAAATGAGAGGGAGGGACCTCTCCATTCCTTGAATGTGCACCACTCGTGAAAATCAGTTGGTGTGTGTTGAGGTGGAGCGATGCTCCTGCATCAGATCACACCTCCCCAAAAAAATAACTTTTGGTCCTCCAAAAGTATAGAGAGGAACTTGAATATCTGCAACCGACTTCTAGGAAGAGTCTTACACTCCACGATGCACTTCCCTGCTTCTTGATCTGCATAACAAGTGTTTTTGAAAGGCCACATCCTTATTCTCCTTCACCTTTATACTTCATAATGAGGATTTTGATGCAAACACTTGCATCAATGCAAATTCACAATTGATTCTCTGATCTGCATAAAAAATGTCTCTGAAAGGCTACACCCTTCTTCTCCTTCATCTTTGTACTTTGGAATGAGGATGTCAATGTCAACACTTGCACCAATGCAAATCCATAGTTGATTCCTTGATCTTCATAAAAAATGTCTTTGAAAGGCCACACCCTTCTTCTCCTTCACCTTTTTACTTTGGAATGAGGATGTCAATGCCAACGCTTGCATCAATTCAAATCGGTAGCTGAAAATACATGATCACAGCTTCAAAGCAATACCATACTTGCCAAGAGTTTATGAAACACTCATGGACAAGTTTACAATGATTTCCAAAACAAGCCTAGGAAAAACAATGCCTCTCACTCAACAGTGGCTACAAGACCCATTACAATGTTGTGAAAACAGGCCTAGGAAAAAAAATGCCTCTCAGTCAACAATGGCTACAAGACCCATCACAAGGTTGCAACAATAGGCCTAGGAAAAACAATGCCTCTCACTCAACAATGGCTATAAGACCCATTACAAGGTTGCAACAATAGGCCTAGGAAAAACAATGCCTCTCACTCAACAGTGGCTATAAGACCCATTAAAATGTTGCTAACAAGGATTACAAGGTTTAGGGATAGAACAAAATGCCTCTCACTCTCATTATCACTTTCAAGAGTGGCTAATTACAACCTTTTACATCATTAACATTAAGGCGAATACCCCCAAATGTGCACTAGTGAGAAACTCTATGGTTTTTAATCCCCCCATTACAAACATGTGCAACATAACAAATAAGGAAATTTCCATTATCATCATACTCGTCTCACAATTATGATAATTTTGACTGTAAGAATGACTACTTTCTATCTAAGTGTCAAAATGGCCTCTTACCGCACTGTCTCAGTTTATGTGCAAGACTCAAACAATGAATTTCCTACAATAATTCAGATCTTGTTGCCTTGCTGCAGCACTCAAATATCACCAGAATCTACAACATACATTCATCCTCTTTCAATTTTCAAAAAGAGGCAAAAACCATAAGTGCATAAAACTTACATTGGTTTTCATGCCAAGGAGCTCAAATATTTGCATACACAGCACCAACAGGTCTGTCTCATCATTCTGCAACTTTTTACTATAAACTCGACCTGTTATGAAAAGTTCAACTCTACCTCGAAGTTCATTCCAAAGAATTAATGGAAAACGTGTGCTTCTGTCATGATCCCTCGAATATACTGCTCATATCACAAAATGGATTGCACCAGTGGATTCGTCGCAAAACATTGTGCAAAAATGATTGTATTTTCGTCAAATTTTGTAACTGTGACTTTTGGACCCTCCTGCCTCGAAATGTGTGCCAAAGCATTAATGGAAAACTTGGGATTATGTCATGAGCCCTGAAATATACTACTCATATCACAAAACGGATTGCACCAGTGGCTTCGTAAAGAAAAAACATGCAAAAAATATTGTAGTTTCGTCCAATTCTGTCACTGTGACTTTTGGACCCCCTTGGGCTCTCTGCCTCGATTTACATGCCAAATAGGGTCATACAACAACAATAAATGCACCTTGAAAAATGTGCTCATACTTGGAAAAATTCAAGATTCCATGTGGAAACCTGTGATTGGCCCACATGGCACCCAATCATCACCTGCGTTAGTGCCACCTTGATTGTTGTGTCACTTGCCACATCATCATCCTACGTAAATGCCATGTCATCGCCCAATCATTTTGCTACGTCATGTTGACTTCACTATCCATAATAACATGTGATCTCTTGACATCATCATCCATACCATTATGTCATTTGTTGACAACATCATCTGAACTGCCACATCATCTATTGATGTCATCATTCGTACTACCATGTCAGATGCTGACGTCATCATCCTTACAACCACATCAGCTACTGACATCATCATTTGTACTGCCACATCAGCTGCTGATGTCATCATACGTACTTCCAAATCACTCATCGTACTAACACACCATGTTATACGGCCTGCCACATTGATCCGAAATCAGATCCAGAAGCCTGATAGGGCTTGAAAAATGCTCAAAAATGAAAGTGCTTGGAATGTGACGAAACCTATGCCATTGCGTCCAGTTTCGTCTTCTTGATTCCAGTGGTATATTTACTTTGTCAAACGGGCTCTGTATGGAGAAGATATCGCGTTCTATCCGATAAGTCAAACAGGCAAAAAAAATTGCTGACTGTGCAGTCCGTACAGTCTATACAGACGCTGATGTGGTAGGTCCGTACACCGACACATGGCAGGTCTGTACACCGACACGAGGCAGGTCTGTACAACGACACGTGGTGGCCCCAGGGAGTGACACGTGGCATGCAGATTTGATCATTGGGCGTACAGTTGGACTAATCCTGAGGTGACACATGTCACCACTGAAAGGGTGACACGTGGTAGGGTGACGTCAACAGCTGACATGGCAGGCTGACAGGGTAGGCTGACTGGGCAGTACGGTAGGGTTAACGTGGCATGCATGTGGGAAAATCAGCGTATGACATGTGTCATGTTTCGGTTGGTTGGTAAAGGTGCCACGTGGACCAGTCGTGGGCTGCCACATGGCACCCTGTGATTGGTTATTTGGTTTATGTTTAAAATTGGTTTGGTATGGCCGGGGGTCGAACCCACGACCTCCCGGTGGGAGAACGGACTGGCAGAATAGGCTAGCCACTCGGGCGGCTGGTAGTACTTGTAAAACATTTGGCATAAAAAGCATTTGAATTCGTTTGAAAGTTTAGTCGGTGGAAAAAAAAAAGGGCCAGGGCTTAGCCCCAGCCCTTGGCACATATGTAACCACTCGACCATGACCGGGAGCAGAGTTGTTAATACATGCGCGCGGTTATAACTTAAGCCATGGGTTCCTATTTACATGCCATATGACCGGGAGTCGGTACAACCGTTGGGCACGATTATAACTATAGCCCGTGGTCCTATTCATTTGGCACCAAACCAGGAGCGGGGGCGTATGGAGGGGGGCCATCACATAGCGCGTGGCCACATGGCCCCCCATACGACCGAGAATCAGGGGCGCGCACGGGAATAAGGGGCTAGCGCCCATATTTTTTTTTCCAAAGTGGGTTTTGTTATAATGTATTGGGTTTTTTTGTTGTTAATAGCCTATTTTTAGTTTATTCTCTCCATTTTTGGGGGATATTGGCTATTTTTGGAGCCCAAATTCTTGGAGGAAGTTGGAGATGAGAAACCAAATTCAAGGCTATATAAACCAGGCCTGTTTGAGGCTATGAGAGAGAAGTCAGAGCAGTCAGTCAGAGTAGAGTTATGCTGGAGAAAAGCCAATCCAAAGTCATTTTGATGCAAAGAATCTTTTTGAGGAGGAGACGCTGTCGAACCATTTCTGGGAGCTCCGGACGTCCGTTTTGCGTGTCATTTTCTTTGCAGGGTTCTATAGATCTGGATGAACATGACCAGATCAGTCTTGTAGCCATTTGGAATTGCAACGATGTACTTTTGATCATTTGAACAGAAATAAAGAAGCCTCCCCCACAGAGAAAAAGGCCTGGAGACGTAGGCAAAGTTGTGTCGAACTCCGTTATCAATCTGCGTGTTATGGTTTGTTGTTTATTCTTTCATTTCAGATCTGCAAATGTGTATATGGCTGTTATAATTCCTCTTCTTTCTTCATTCTTTCCCTAAGTTTTCTCAAATGGTTAATTAATGCATGCAAAATTAAAACTCAACCATAAGTCATTAAAAGATCCTACGGATCAAGTGGTATCAGAGCTAGTTGACGTTTGGATTTCAGTTTTGCATGTTAACCAGTGAAAAGCTACAGCATGGTGAAGGCAAGATTGTTGCAGAGAATCCATTAATTGGATTGAGAAAGATATCTTCTCACATCAAGAAGATGGCATCGGAAGAAGGGATTTCTCAAGATGAGAAAGAGTTCCGAAAAACATTCCATGCTATGTCGGAGATGGTGATAGTTTTGTATGAAGATTATTTAGAACGGAAACGACCAGTTTTGGGTAATTCTTCAAAAGGAAAAAGTGAAGAGGAAGAGGACCATCCTCAAATTCCTCCTTCACCTCCATCAACGCCTCCTTCTTCAAGCTCAAGTTCTAAATCTAGTGGAAAGAAAAATGTTCATAAGTATAAACATGACATGCCATTGTTAAAACTTGATGTAAAATTTGAGATTCCCATATATGATGGTGAAGTAAATGCAGAAAAACTTGACAACTGGATCATGCAGATGGAGGTATACTGCAGTGTGAAACAGATTAAGGATGAGGCCACACAAATTAAGTTGGCATATTTGAGACTTGCAGGTACAGCTCTTATCTGGTGGCAAAGCAAGCTGCAAAAGGGAACACAACATGTGGGTAAAGTATTTCCATCATGGAAGAATTTTATTTCTGCACCTAGGAAACAATTTTATCCTTTGGGTTATAAAGAAAAAGAAATAATTGAATGTCAATCTTTAAAGCTAAGAAAAGGACAATCAGTGCAAGAATACACCGATGGATTTAGAAAAATGGCATTAATGTTAGACATTCCTTTGCAAACACAAGAAACCCTTATGAAGTATATAGGAGGTTTCCCTGTGCATATTAGAAACACTGTTTTCATGTTTGGACCCACTAACCTTGATGAGGTTTCTGTTCAAGCTACATATATTGAAGCAGGGAAAGCAGGTGTGTCAGGGGAATCGTCATTTTCAAAGAAAGAAGACAAGAGGAAAAGGCATGACAAGAATGCAAATGCAGTGACAAAGAAGGAAGGAAAGCCCTCTTGCAAGCATTGCAAGAAAGAGGGACATGATGAGGAAAAATGTTGGCAGTTGCATCCTGAGAAGACGCCAAAGTGGTTCAAAGAAAAGAAGGGAACGCAAATAGTGGCAATGACATCAAAACCGAAAGACTTGGGATCGAATTCAGGTGATGAGTCTAAGATTTCATTGGTTGGTATGACAGGCAAATTTGGTGAAGAGATTGATTGTAGAAGCAAGTTGTTTCATATAAGGGTAATCATGTGACACACTAAGATAGACACACTAATCGACAGTGGATCTCAATCTAATCTAATCTTAGAAAAATTGGTTAAGAAATTGGGGTTAAAAACACAAACTCATCATAATCCTTACACACTTAAATGGATAAGCAATCATCATCAGATGAACATAACAAAGCAGTGCACAATCAAATTTGCAATTTCATCTAAGTATGTGGATGAAGTAACTTGTGATGTAGTGTCATTAAAAGAATGTGGAATGGTCTTAGGTAGTCCGTACTTGTATGATCGTAAGGCAATCTTCTACAGAACAAAGAATCAATATCAATTCACTAAAGAAGGTCATGATTTTGTGGTTCATGCTCATCGTGTTAAAGCAAGTAAAACACTTCAAACAATGGAACAATTAACGAAGGCATTGCAAGTAAGAAACAAACCACTAATTGTTTCAAATGAAGTAATAGATCTTAAGCAAGAACAAGACATGGTTGTTGAATGGAAAATCAATCATAAGTTGCTTCAAGATAAGCTCATGTCGTGCAAATATTTCATTTGCAGACGTCTTTTTTATGCTTTCATTAGCAATGTTTTCTACATGGATGATAGTGGTGTCAGTAAGATGTAACAGGGTTGCAATGGCTAACAATATACTGTCATTCGTCATGATTGTGTTACAGTTGATCTTGATGAGACAGGTGCACAGGACAGAGTTCAGAGACAGAGCACAAGTCGGGTGGCCTATCCCGAGCTTGTTGACTGGTTAGTAACCTTTTGGGGACCAAAAGGTCTTTTTGTGGGGAGGTGTGATCCGAAATCTGATCCAGAAGCCTGATAGGGCTTGAAAAATGCTCAAAAATGAAAGTGATTGGAATGAAACAAAACCTATGCCATTGCATCCGTCTCGTCTTCCTGATTTCGGTGGTATATTTACTTTGTCAAATGGGCTCCGTATGGAGAAGATATCGTGTTCTGTCTGATAAGTCAAACAGACAAAAAAAATTGCCGACTGTGCAGTCCGTATAGTCTGTACAGATGCTGACATGGCAGGTTCGTACAGCGACACATGGCAGGTATGTATAGTGACACGTGGCAGGTCCATATAGCGACACATGGTGGCCCTAGGGAGTGACACGTGGCATGCAGATTTGATCGTTGGGTGTACAGTTGGACTAATCTCGAGGTGACACGTGTCACCACTGAAAGGGTGAAACGTGGCAAGGTGACGTCAGCAGATAACGTGGTAGGCTGACAAGGTAGGCTAACTGGGCAGTATGGCAGGGTTGACGTGGCATGCACATGGGAAAATCAGCGTATGACGCGTGTCGTGTTTCAGTTGGTTGGTAAAGGTGCCACATGGCCCAATCGTGGGGTGCCACGTGGAACCCTATGATTGGTTATTTGGTTTATGTTTAAAATTGGTTTGGTATGGCCGGGGGTCGAACCCATGAACTCCCAGTGGGAGAACGGATTGGCATAACGGGCTAGCCACCCGAGCGGCCGGTAGTACTTGTAAAACATTCGGCATAAAAAGCATTTGAATTCATTTGAAAGTTTAGTCGGTGGAAAAAAAAAAGGGTCGGGGCTTAGCCCCAGCCCTCGGCGCATATGTAACCACTCAACCATGACCGGGAGCGGAGTTGTTAATACATGTGCATGGTTATAACTTAAGCTACGGGTTCCTATATACATGCCATATGACCGGGAGTCGGTACAACTGTTGGGCGCGGTTATAACTATAGCCCGTGGTCCTATTCATTTGCCACCAAACCAGGAGTGGGGGCGTATGGAGGGGGGCCAGCGCATAGCACGTGGCCACATGGCCCCCCAATATGACCGAGAATAAGGGGCGCACATGGGAATAAGGGGCTAGCGCCCATATTTTTTTTTCCAAAGTGGGTTTTGTTATAATGTATTGGGTTTTTTGTTGTTAATAGCCTATTTTTAGTTTATTCTCTCCATTTTTGGGGGATATTGGCTATTTTTGGAGCCCAAATTCTTGGAGGAAGTTGGAGATGAGCAACCAACTTCAAGGCTATATAAACCAGGCCTATTTGACGCTATGAGAGAGCATTCAGAGCAGTCATTCAGAGCAGAGTTATGCTGGAGAAAAGCCAAGCCAAAGTCATTTTGATGCAGAGAAGCTTTTTGAGGAGGAGACGCTGTCGGACCATTTCTGGGAGCTCCGGACGTCCGTTTTGCGTGCCGTTTTCTTTGCTCTGGATGAACATGACCACATCAGTCTTGTAGTGATTTGGCATTGCAACGATGTAATTTTGATCATTTGAACAGAAATAAAGAAGCCTCCCCCACAGAGACAAAGGCCCGGAGACGTAGGCAAAGTTGTGCCAAACTCCGTTATAAATCTGTGTGTTATGGTTTGTTGTTTATTCTTTCATTTCAAATCTACAAATGTGTATATGGCTGTTATAATTCTTCTTCTTTCTTCATTCTTTCCCTAAGTTTTCTCAAATGGTTAATTAACGCATGAAAAATTAAAACTCAACCATAAGTCATTAAAAGATCCTACGGATCACACATCACCTGTACAAATGACACATGGTAGTCTTTGGTGTTTCCATGCTAGCATGCAGACGTCAGCACTATACGGATTTCACCAATTTTGCATGTTTGTTGAAAACTTCGGATGGACATAAAATATTCACCACAACTCCGTTGGATGAAACGTTTTCACCGTTGGAAAGGTATTGACGAGCTCTTCGACATGGTGGTGTTTTGGTTGAATTCTGAGAAATTTGATTTTTGAGGTATTTTGGAACCCCATGCCTCCTCTGGGCTACCCATTTCCTATTTTTCTGGATCAATGGGCCTTATTTGTTATATTTCTACTTTGGGGATCTACCGACATACTCCTCTTGCTCTCTCGATGCCTACATAGCTTGTTTTTCCTACTTCGGACCAAGTTTAGGATGGAGCTTCCAACATTTCTCGATCCAATGTCCTCGTATATAACAGTGAGTGAATAGTTGTGTGTATTCATGTCCATCTCGCCTTCACCATACCCCAATCCTGCAAATCGGGGCCTTCTTTCAACCTCCAGTGGTTGAATGATAAATTGTCTATTTATACCAAGACCTCCTCCTTTATACCCCATCTTCCTCGGTAACTTCAAGCCAATGCCCTTGGTGTGCTATTTAAAGACTCCAAAAGAAGCATCATCATTAACGAGGGAAAGAAATGAACATGGAGAATCCTTTACCTCCATTCCTATCTGTGGCACTTGATCATCTTCCCGAAGTGTGGCCAAATACTCCTCCTTGTTGGATGAAGTTGCATATGAGGATTCTAGGAAACCACCTTGGTTCCCTGGTGTCTGGAGAGCATCCTCTATCATCTGACAATATGTGTAGCTATCAACATCATCATGACAAGAACCATAAATAATATACCTACCATGGCCACAAGATGGACTCTTTGTTGCCTTTGCTGTGGAGCATTCTCCAACTTGCTCCTCCATAGCTTGTAGCTGCAGCCGTATTTTGCTCTTTTATTCTTTAGACTCTTGAAGCAACCTCCTCAATTCAGCATTCTCTGCTTGGATGGTCCGGTTGATTTTTTCAAGCTCACAAAGCCATGCATTCTTCGATGTTTTTCCCATCTTGTTTTAAACACCTAAAATTCCTGCCAATCATGCTCTGATACCACTTGATCTGAATCTGAGGTGACCTTGATACCAAACTTTATCTGATTCTAGGTTCACTTAATGAAAGGATCAGTTATAAGATCATTTTAATTGAACTTGATTGCATAAAAGGTGAAAATTGAAGTGCTTATAAAGGCTTGAATCCAAATTGAATATAAAC
>ML785633.1:499691-510562 GCA_009831015.1 Picea engelmannii | reverse complement strand
AGAAGTGGACCCAACCCTAAAATAAGGAAAGTGGGTCAAGTGACCTAGAAGATGTTTTTAAGGAAGCTACTTGGAGAGTATAAATAAGAGGCAAGGCTCTCTCATTTGAATCACACTTGAGCATATTGAATATCTATATGTGTATGAGGTAAACAAGGATATATATACCGGAATTCTTATTGAAGGTGAAGAAAAGAAGGCTGAAATGCAAGGAAGGATAAATTCTTTTGATGGTGTTTTCTAAGGTATGTTATTTACAGGTCATCTCACCATTTTCGCTATAACGTTTTTTCTAAAATGATTCAGATCCTAAAATTTCTATTTAAGTGAGAAAACACATCCAAGTATCTGTGGTAAAAAATCCATCTTGTGTGTCATTGTATTTTTGGAGTTACACTCCGTGGAAAATAGGGTTTGTGGCCAATCCTGAAACTAGTCAAAATCATATGTTTCGGGTAAAATGTCATAACTTCTTCATAACAGATCCAAATTTAGTGAGACCAAATTTTTTGGTTAGGGTACAGTCTGTAGTATTCTATGTAATAGTTTTAGATCAATTCATCAAATATTGTGTGCGGGGCACTCTCTACAAGGTCGCTCTCTAGAATGAGCCAGAATTCAGCAAGGTATGCCATTTTTTCTATAACTCATTTTATGAGAGGTTACAAGTAGTGACACTTGGAGGAATTTCATTAAAAACATGGAAGAACATTGTGTATCAGTTTTAGATCTTTATACATTACAGGTTCAAAGTTATGATTAATTCAAGTTAGGGTTGTTGACTAATCCAAAACTAGGCATGTGAGACTAAAGAAAAGTTTGATGAAAATGTTAGTCTCTTGTTTTTAAAGTTAAGGAAGGTTTGCATGAATGTGACAATATACACCAGGTCTATTATAGAGCTACAAATCAGATTTGGATGATGAAATTGATGAGGGATTTTGGTTGTGGTACATGTTGAGTACATGGTTGAGACAAGTAGTTGATGAGTTGGCACACATACATGAGGTGTATAGTTGATGATGTTGGTACATATTGATGATTCATAGTTGATGAGTAGTTGACACATGATTGGTATATACTTGGTACATGGTTGGATTCACTTGTTTATGGTACAGGTTGATTACAAGTTGGTGCATGGTTGATGCACTTGTTTATGGTACAGGTTGAGGTACAGGTTGATGCATGGTTCAGATTTATTGGTACAGGTTTACAACAGTATATCTCATAGTGATAGTGTGACAGTGGTTCCATCATTCTACTTCTACTTCAGGGTGGTGGGATGGGGTAAGGATAGGTGGTTGTAGCCACCTTTCGGTTGTAGCCGGAGAACATTGGGGGTTGTAGCCTCCCTCTGGTTGTAGCCAGAGAATTGGGGAGTTGGAGCTTCCCTCAGGTTGCAGCTTGAGAAACTAGGGGGTTGGAGCCTCCTTCTAGTTGCGGCTGGAAAACAAAGGAAGTTGGTGCTTCCAATGAATGTAATTATTCAAGACATATAAGAAAAAACATTCCGTGGTTTTCTCCTGATTTGGGTTTCCACGTAAAACACTGGTGTACTGTGTATGTGTGTGATTGATTATTTCTTACTGCTCATTATTGGATAATAATTCTACATTGATATAACATTTGAAGAAAAAGGATTATAATTACGCTATCACTGATTCACCCCCCCTCTCAGTAATCCAACAGGAAAGTTGGAACATATGGAAAATAATATTCTAGAATCCTTAAATGGGAGGTTACCTAAAATTGATAAGAGGTGTGAAGGGAATTGGGAAAATAAAGGTAGTGTTTGGGTTGAAAAATTTTCCAATAATAAGAATTTTATAGGGGGAGGTAACTACAATAATGGAGTTACTTATGGATGGTCTAGTCCAAAGTGAGTGAACCTTCCCAAGATCGAATTAAGGAATTTTGATAGAATAGAGGTTTTTACCTGAGTGAACCAAATGGAAAAATATTTTGATATACATAATATTATGGATGATAAGCAAAGGATTCACATAGAAACATTGAACTTTGATAATAAACCATATCAATTGTATCAATGGGTATTTAAAAGGAAGCCCCCTTTTATCATTATACTTGGGGTTTATTTAAAAGAGACTTAGAAGCACAATATGGAAAGTTTGGGAACATGACTACTTTAGTCAATTGAAAAGAATCAAGCACTTAGGTGATATTGAAGATTATAATTCAGAATATCATGTGTTGGTGACAAGGGTGGATGACATAACTAATGAACATTTGTTGGAAGCTTTCATGGGTGGATTAAAACAAGACATTAAATATAATATTTTCTTAAGGCATCCTGCAAATATTATGGAAGGTGTGCAATTTTCTCGTCATATTCAATCCAAGAATAAGGATACACAAAAGTATACCATTGGAGCATACACAGGAAGAAAAGATCATTTTAGGGTTCATAAGACAACCATACCTCAACCGACAAGGTTGTTGGATTACAGAGAGGGGGGATGAATCAGTAATATCATAATTATAATCATTTTTCTTCAAATGTTATATCAATGTAGAATTATTATCCAATAATGAGTAATAAGAAATAAACAATCACACACATACACAGTACATCAGTGTTTTACGTGGAAAACCAAATCGGGAGAAAACCACATAATGTTTTTTCTTATATGTCTTGAAGAATTACATTCATTGGAAGCACCAACTTCCTTTGGTTTCTAGCTGCAACTGGAAGGAGGCTCCAACCCCCTAGTTTCTCAGGCTACAACCTGAGAGAAGCTTCAACTCCCCAATTCTCTTGCTACAACCAGAGGGAGGCTACAACCCCCTATGTTCTCCAGCTACAACCAGAAGGTGGCTACAACCACCTGTCCTTGCCCCATCCAACCACCCTGAAGTAGAAGTAGAATGATGGAAAAATTGTCACACTATCACTGTGAGATATACTATTGTAAACTTGTACCAATAAATTTGAACCATGCATCAACCTGTACCTCAACCTATAATCAACCTGTACCATAAACAAGTGCATCAACCATGCACCAACCTGTACCAAACAACCTGTAATCAACCTGTACCATAAAAAACTGTATCTGAATCTGATTTGTAGCTCTGTAATAGACCTGGTATATATGATCACATTCCTGCAAACCTTCCTTAACTTTAACAACAAGAGACTATCATTTTCATCAAACTTTTCTTTAGTCTCACAAGACTAGTTTTGGATTAGTCAACAACCCTAACTTGAAATATTCATAAATTTGTACCTGTAATGAATAAAGATATGAAACTGATACACAATGTTCTTCATTGTTTTTTCTGCAATTCCTCCAGGTGTCACTACTTAGAACCTCTAATAAAAGGAGTTATAGCAAAAATGGCACACCTTACTAAATTCTGTCTTATTCTAGAGTGTGACCTTGTAGAGCGTTCCCCGCACTAAATATTCTTTGAATTGATCTGAAATTATTACACAGAATACTATAGACTATAACCTAACCAACACATTTTTTCCCACTGAATTTGGATATGTTATGAATAATTTATGACATTTTTACCCGAACCACATATTTTTGACTAGTTTCAGGACTAGCCACAAACACTATTTTCCACGGAGTGTAACTCACAAAATAAAATGACCCACAAGATGAATATTTTACCACGGATAGTTGGGTATGTTTTCTCATTTTCATATAAATTTCACGGTCTGAATCATTCTATAAAACAATTTATAGTGAAAATGGTGAGATGACTTGTAAATAACATACCTTAGAAAGCACCCTCAAAAGAATTTATCCTTCCTTTCATTCCGGCCTTCTTTTCTTCACTTTTCTCAGGAAGTCAGATTAGATATCATTTGGTTACCTCAGACACCTATAGGTATTCAATATGCTAAAGTGTTTTTAAAAGGAGAGATCCTTGCCTCTTATTTCTACTCTCCAAGTAGCTTCCTTGAAAACATCTTCTAGGTCACTTGGCCGACTTTCCTTATTTTAGGGTTAACCCACTTCTAATTTATCCATTAAACTTATTATTGAAATAATTTATTTTGTATTCACTTTGAATTATAATACACTCATCACTTCACTTTATTATTTACCTTTTAAAATCTCTTAAACCACTTTGACTACTTTGACCTTTTGGGGCTTCTAGATGACATATGAGGGTCCTCCAACTTCATAAGGCCATAACTCTCAAACCGTGAGGAGTTATGTGGCATTCCACATAGCACCAGAAATGGAATGAAATGTACTATCCATATAGAATAGTATTACCTTCAAATATACCAAAAATCATATCGTTATCCATCAAACAAATTTGGGTCCATTACCCAAACCTGGGGTCTCCAACTTCACATGGTCATAACTCTCTAACTGTGACGAGTTATGTGACGTTCCACATACCACCGAAAATGGAATGACATGTACTATCCATATAGAGTATTCTTACCTTCAAATATATTAAAAATCATACCATTATACATGAAACAACCTTTGGTCCACTACCCAAACCTTTGTGCTACCGGAATTCACTACAGGACTTTCTTCAAGGGTTGACATCAATGACAACCAACCTTAATCAACAATATTCGCCTTTGGCATTGATGGAAACACTCTGATGCAATACTTAAATCATATCACTCATTGTCCCCCTGGAACCATGCCTATGTCCTCAGCATCTAATAAATCTTCTCCCCCCGGAACCATGTCTATGTTCTCTGCATCTAATAAATATCTCCCCCTTTATCATCAATGGAAAAGGTATCTTTCCAATCGGGGCTGCTCCCCCTGACTGAACTGTCCTCTTATGGTGCTTCCTCATGTAAATCTAAGACATAAAATATAAGCATTCATTTTGGAGTAGAAATAACTCCAAGTCTTTGGTGAAGATATTCAAAGGCTTCCCGTGGAAGTGGTTTTGTAAAGATATTTGTCACTTGTTCTTTTGTGCCCACATACTCAACTCTAATATTTTTTTCTACAACCTGCTCCCGTAGAAAATGATACTTGATTGGAATGTGCTTCGTCTTGGAGTGCATCACCGGGTTTTTCGAGATACTGATGGTGCTTGTATTATCACAATAGTTTGGAATGGGCTCATCATACCCAACCTGTATATCTGTCAAAGTTTGTTTCATCCAAATAACCTGTGTACAGCATGATGATGCTGCAATATACTCTGCCTCGGCTGTAGATAAAGATATTGATGATTGTTTCTTGCTTATCCATGATACTAAACACTCACCCAAGTAGAACGTTGCTTCACTAGTGCTTCATCAGTCATCAATACAACCTGCCCAATCTGCATCTGTGTAAGCAATAAGTGATAGATCCTTTCCTTTTGGATACCATAATCCAAACTCTTTTGTTCCTTTGAGATATCTGAAAATCCTCTTCACTGCTAATAAATGTGATTCCTTTGGTGTTTCTTGAAATCGTGTCACCTGTCCAACTTCCTGCATTACATCTGGTCTGGATGTTGTCACATATAGTAGGTTTCCAATCATTGACCTGTATTGCCTCTGATTTGTAGACTTCAAATCATCATCTTTTCTTAACTTGCAACTGGTTTGCATGGGAGTGATAACTGGTTTGCAATCTTCCATTCTGAATCTCTTTAGCATTTCTCTGATATACTTGGTTTGAGAAATAAAAATTCCTTGGTTGCTTTGACGTATCTGAAGTCCCAGAAAGAAGGATATTTCTCCAAGTAACGACATTTCAAATTCATTCTGCATATCTTTTACAAATTTCTAGCTTAACCTGTCATCATCACTACCAAAAATAATATCATCAACATAAACTTCAATTAATAAAATATTACCTTCACTTACCTTTATGTAGAGGTTCTTGTTTGCACTTCCTTTTTTGAACCCTCCCTATTGTAGATACTTATCCAGTCTAGAGTACCATGCTCTAGGAGCCTGTTTTAGACCATACAAGGCCTTCTTTAATTTACACACATAGTATGTGTTCTCTGACAACTGAAATCCTTCTGGTTGTTCAATGTAGACTTCTTCTTCAAGTTCCCCATTCAGAAAAGATGATTTTACATCCATCTGATATACTTTAATATTTTTGGAGCATGCATAAGCTAAAAGTAAATGGATTGCTTCCATGTTGGCAATTGGGGCAAATGTCTCTTCAAAGTCGATTCCTTCAATATGTGCATATCATTTACATACCAATCTAGCTTTGTTCCTTGTAACATGTCCATCTTCATTCAACTTATTCCTGAAAACCCATTTTGTATCGATCACATTCTTATCCTTTGGTATTGGAACCAATTCCCAAGTGTCATTTTTCTTTATTTGATCCAATTCTTAATCCATGGCCTTATTCCAAAATTCATCCTTGTTGGCTTCTTCAAATCAGCTTGGTTCAATTGTAGATAAGAGTGCTAGGTGTATTTGTTCTGGTGAATGGATTTTTCTTCTAGTCTCAACTCTTGCATATTTGTTTCCAATAATCTAATCTGAAGGATGATTCTTCTGTACTTGTTTGCTAGGTGTTTTTGGAGATACTTGTTGAACTTTCTCTTCTGTTTCTGTCGAATTCTCTTCATCTTCCTCTTCTACTTAATCTTCTTCTTCTTCTTCGAAAAGTTGTTCCATTGATTTGTTTTCTTCTTCCTTTGATTCCGGTCTGCTTGTTTCATCAATTGTTACGTTGATGCTTTCCACAAATTTGTTTAGTCTTAGATTGTAACACTTGTATGCTTTCCTTGTACTTGAGTAACCAACAAGTATTCCTTTGTCCACACAAAAGACAAACTTTCACATTCTACCATCTTCTCTTTTGATGTAGCATTTGCTTCCAAAAACTCTGAAGTGCTTCACATTTGTTGGTCTTCCTTTCCATAGCTCGTAGGGAGTTTTATCTTCTACTAGTAGAACATTTTTACCTTGGTCACACATTTGACTCACACTTAGAAGATTATGTTTCATATCTTCTACTAGTAGAACATTTTGTACCTTTTCATTAGTGTTCCCAATTCGCATTGTGCCTTCTCCAATGATTTTGGCTGAATTATCATTTCTGAAGGACACTGATCTATTTCTTTCCTTTCGTAATGTAAGAAATTTGTCTCTATCGCCTGTCATGTGTTTTGAAAACCCATTGTCAACATACCAACCGTGTTTCTTATGCTTAGCTTGTAGAGAGACTGTGCATTCTTCATTGCTATATTGATCTTGCTTTCTTATCCATGTCATTTTCTGAGGTTCATGTCTGTGACTGTTGTTATTCTGTTGAGTTTTTTTAGGAAGGACTGTCATTCTGCAATATTTGGACATGTGTCCAAAATTGTTACATTTGTAACATTCCACTTCAGTGCTCAAAGATTCAAACCTGTTGTAACTTCTTCTTTGTGTTTCACTAGGTCTTCTTGAATAACCCCTTTGTGTATGACTCTCAAAGTTGTTATTGTTCATGTTGTTAGCTCTGCAATTCACAATTTTATGTCCAAAATTATTACATGCATAACATAAACCAAAAAATATAGTTTGATAATTGGGAGTTGAAGATCTTCTGAAAGGAGGTGCTCTTATGAATCATTCTTCTTCTTGAGGCCTATCTGTCTGTTGTTGATTCTGAAATCTGAATCTTCTCGGTGGAGGAGTGTCCCTGTAATATTCCTTGTATATCTTCTTGTCCCCTTTGATTGTTTCTGCATAGCTTTTTGGATTTGTTTCTTGCTCTGTTTTTTTGGAGCTTGATCCCTTTTCTATCTGATTGTATCCAAGTCCAGACTTGTCAAGATGGGATTTTTGACTGATGATAATGTCATCCAAAACTTTTGAGCTATTCTGCATATTTTTCTTTTGAATATCCTTTCTTAATGTAACAATCTCTGCTTCCAAGTTTCCGATGATCCTGTCCTTTTCTTCTAGATGTTCTTTGAGTGCTTCTTCAATTCTTTTATCTTCTTCTATTTGAACTTTCAATTTTCTGATAATTTGTTCTAGTTCTTGAGTGTCTTCTTTCTTGTCTAGTTCTGCTTGTAGTTTCTTGTTTTTCTTCTTTTCTCTTCTGATAACTTCTATGGCACTCATTAATTCTTCTCGAAAGTCAACTTCTGCCTCTTCAATTTCTTCTTCGATTTCTTCTTCGGCTTCTTCATATTCTTCTTCGGAGTCTTCTTTGTCAGATTCTTTTACTGCCATGAATAGAACTCTTCATGTTGCACTATCACTAATTTCATCTTCATCTGATGATGTGATGTCTTCTTTGGTGCATAAGATTTTCTCGAAAATTTTCTTTGCAGTTCTTTTGCCTTTATATGTGTGTTTCTCTTTTGAGTAACCTTCATCATTTCTCTTTTTCTTATGAGGAAATTTGTTTGCAAAATGACCAATACCATCACAATTAAAACAAATTAAAGGAATCTTACCTCTATACTTACCGTTGGTTCCCTTGTTCATTCTTTTGACGAAGTTGGCCACTTCTTCATCATCTTCCGAGACGTCACTGCTGCTGCTATATTATTCTTGTTCCTTTTTATTTTTCCTTGATCTTTTGGATGCTTTGAAGGCTGCTTCTTTTACATCTGGATTTTCCTGTTCAGTTCTCATCTCATATGTTGTGAAGATTCCATGCAGTTCATCCATGCTTATTGAGTTTAGATCTGATCTCTCTTCTAGTGTTGATATATTAGGGTTGAATCTCATAGGAAGATATCTTAGTACCTTTTGAACAATTACATATTCTTCGATTTCTTCTCCCAATCCTATGATTTCATTCATTGTTTCATCGACTCGTAAGAAGTAGGCTGCGATATATTCATCTTCCTTCATTTTTAGTTGTTTGAACTGACCTCTATAAGTTTGAAGCTTTGTTTCTTTGACTTTTGAATATCCTTCATAAATATTTTGAAGCTTGTCCCAAATCTCTTTAGCATATTTACAATGTGCAACTTTGGTGAATACGGTATCACTGAGACCATTCAAAAGTGCATTTTTGTCTTTGGAATTATTCTCACCGAGTTTCACTGCTTTGTCATTTGTTGGTGGAACTACTGGTGATGTGTATCTATCTACAATTGATTGCCAAACTTGAAATCCCTATGCCTGTATATATGTCTTCATCCTTATGCTCCAAAAATCATACTTTTGTCCATCAAACTATGGTATTCCATTTTTATACGAGTTGGTACTCTCCATGATCTACCGTTCAGTCGTTAAACTGATTTTTGAAGGAACCTGCTCTGATACCAATTGTTGGATTACTGAGAGGGGGGGTGAATCAGTAATAGCGTAATTATAATCCTTTTTCTTCAAATGTTATATCAATGTAGAATTATTATCCAATAATGAGTAATAAGAAATAAACAATCACACACATACACAGTACACCAGTGTTTTACGTGAAAACCCAAATCGGGAGAAAACCACAGAATTCTTTTTTTTATGTCTTCAAGAATTACATTCATTGGAAGCACCAACTTCCTTTGTTTTCCAGCTACAACTGGAAGGAGGCTCCAACCCCCTAGTTTTTCAGGGTACAACCTGAGGGAAGCTCCAACTTCCCAATTCTCTACCTACAACTAGAGGGAGGCTACAACCCCCTATGTTCTCTGGCTACAACCGGAAGGTGGCTACAACCACCTGTCCTTGCCCCATCAAACCGCCCTAAAGTAGAAGTAGAATGATGGAACCACTGTCACACTATCACTGTGAGATATACTGTTGTAAACCTGTACCAATAAATATGAACCATGCATCAATCATGCATCAACCTGTACCTCAACCTATAATCAACTTGTACCATAAACAAGTGCATCAACCATGCACCAACCTGTACCAATCAACCTGTACCATAAACAAGTGCATCAACCATGCACCAACCTGTACCAAACAACCTGTAATCAACCTGTACCATAAACAACTGTATCCAAATATGATTTGTAGCTCTATAATATACCTAGTATATATGATCACATTCCTGCAAACCTTCCTTAACTTTAACAACAAGAGACTATCATTTTCATCAAACTTTTCTTTAGTCTCACACGACTAGTTTTGGATTAGTCAACAACCCTAACTTGAAATAATCATAACTTTGTACTTGTAATGAATAAAGATACGAAACTGATACATAATGTTCTTCAATGTGTTTTCTGCAATTCCTCCAGGTTTCACTACTTGGAACCTCTCAGAAAAGGAGTCATAGAAAAAATGGCACACCTTACTGAATTTTGGCTTATTCCAGAGAGAGACCTTGTAGAGCGTGCCCCGCACTAAATATTCATTGAATTGATATGAAACTATTACAAAGCATACTACAAACTGTACCCTAACCAACACATTTTGTCTCACTGAATTTGGATCTGTTATGAAGAATTTATGATGTTTTTACCCGAAACACATGTTTTTGACTAGTTTCAGGACTAGCCACAAACCCTATTTTCCATGGAGTGTAACTCCAAAAATACAACTACCCACAAGATGAATTTTTTACCATAGATAGTTGGGTATGTGATCCGGATTATTTTCGGCACGAAATGAGAGTGAAGATATAATAAAGAAATGCACAGAGATATCGCGTATATCCAGTAATATAACATAAATATATCATAGATGCAACCATAAACATAGAGATACAGTAATACACGATTTCTATTAATGAAAGAAATGTACAGAGACTGTAAAATTACAGAGTGAAAGACTCGCTAGAATGGTAGCAGCTTATCTCTGAGAAGAGATGTGACGGTTATTCACATTCGCAAGAAGATCGTTACAATGAGGCTCTGGAGGCCTTTTTACAATAATCGGGAATGCCAAAAGTCCTAGACATCCAAAAACCCAACCCTAGGAGATGAAGCGCCAAAAGTCATGTGGGCCCCGTTTGGGTAAGTTGGTGCATCAACTTCCCGGGGTCGTAACTTTTGCATAC
>ML785633.1:472802-490267 GCA_009831015.1 Picea engelmannii | reverse complement strand
ATATATATATATATATATATATATATATATATATATATATATATATATATATATATATATATATATATATATATATATATATATATATATATATATATATATATATATATATATATATATATATATATATATATATATAGAAAAACAACATCTCAAAAATTCCTTAACGATGTGTAACATAGAACCCAAAAACCCTCAATGATGTTTCAAAAAACTCAATAAAACTATCCCTATTCAATGTACACAATATATTAAAAGGCTCATACAACTGAGTAAAAAAATATGAATTGCACATATCATTGAGAGTAACAACATATGGTCCCCGAGGTGTAGGACAATCGGTGACAGAGTGTGTTGTTAAGGCACTCTGTGATGTTAAAGTCCCTAGTTCGAAACCTGCGGGGAAAAAAAATCCAACAATGTTAAGGGTTGGTGTGGCTCAGGCTACGTGCAATCCTCAGGTGATTTTGATAGCTTAGGTTCCCCTGAGTCGTGGTTTCTCAAACACGGGCTAGTCCCAAAGGTCACGGACAAACTAGCAAACAAAAAAAAAAGATAGTAACAACATATGACTTGAGACATGTTAGCTCAACATTGGAGACTCAATACATTATTAGAAGAAATCTGCACTAACTAAATGGTCCAGGTGGATATCGGTGGCTACCCACCTTTTCCAACTGGCTCAAAACAGCTTTCTGGCAATTTTGGCAATTTACTATATTTAGCAGTTTTAACTTCCGGGGCCATTTTGATGGCCTAAATGAAGGTTTTTTGGGATAGAGATTCTCAATGATAGTTGAAGGCATGATTGAACCCCCAAAATTAATATCCCCGATGATACCTTTCCAATGGGATATCATACGCCTAAAACGAAGATCGTATGCAAAAGTTATGACCCCAGGAAGTTGATGTATTAACTTACCCATACGGGGCCCACATGACTTTTGGTGATTTATCTCCTAGGGTTAGGTTTTTGGATGTCTAGGGTTTTGGGCATTCCTGTTTATTGTAAAAAATTCCTTCAGAGCCTCATTGTAATCATCTTCTTGCGAATGAGCACAGTCGTCACATCTCTTTTCAAAGATAAGTCGCCAACATTCCAGCAAGCTTGTTTCCACTGCATTTTACAGTTTCAACTTATTTCCTTATTGAATAGAAAACAATTTTTACTATATCTCTGTTATTTTGTGTTAAGCACCTGTTAATAATCTGTACTCAGTTCGTTATGCTCATAAAATATGGATCAGTGGTATCAGAGGGGTCTGCTCCTTGTCGTCTTAATGCATGTCCCCAATGAGGTTGGAGTATAAAGAGTTGGGTCTTGAGCTTGTTTCTCTTGAGGACAAAATCTCTCACACGCCCAAGCAACCTCTCATGGCAAAAGAAAACAAATATTACGGGATAGGAGATCCTTTCAAACTGTTGATTGAGGAATCCCTCACGCAACAAAGGAACAAGATGATGGATAGTTTCACACAAATCCTTCGGCGGCTAACAACAGGCAATGCATCTTCTTTGAGTAGAGGCTCCACCCCCTTAAAGGTACAAATAAACTTCGATATTCCTATATTTGAAGTTCAGATAGACGCATATGTTGTAGACAAGTGGTTGAATCTACTAGAAGGGTATTTTTCTGTCCATAACTTTTCGAATAGAGAAAATATTACTTTTGCGCCCCTCAAAATCGTTTCTCGTGTCAAAGATATGAGTCTAGGCCTCATAGTGTTATTATTACTTTGATCATGAAATTGTACAGGATACCCGAGGCAGTCCCACCTAGTGTTATTTCCTTGATCTTTTCTAAGCAATGCAGGAAGGTCATCTCTTAGACGGGGAAGTTTGTCTTCTTCATGATTCGCTCTCAGAATAAGCAAAAGATCATAGCCACATCCAGGGTCTGTGCAGCCGACCTCTCCACACAGCAGAAGAAAGTAGATAAGTTCATGGAAGAATACTCAGATATATTCTCCTCACCTATCAGGGTACCTCTGCACTGCCAGGTCAAGCACCCCATCGATCTGACCCCCAACGCACTGCTTCCCAATGGGCCAATCTATCACCTCTCTCTATTAGAGAATTAGGAGATCAAGTGAATGATCCAATAATTTCTCCACAAGGGGCACATCCATCCCATCTCATCACCTTGTAGGAGCCCAATTGTCCTGGTACAGAAGAAAGATGGAACCTGGCGACTCTGCATTGATTATCGGGCTCTGAAAAAAATCACAGTCAGAAACCAGTACCTGATTCCGTGAATCGCCGACCTCCTTGATCAACTCATGGGGGCCAAATACTTCAGTAAGATTGATCTAAAGTCTGGCTGCCACCAGGTCCTGATAGAATAGACAGATGTATGGAAAACTACCTTCAAGTCAAAGGAATGCCTTTTTGAATGGTTGGTCATGCCCTTTGGTTTGACAAATGCTCCTGCCACTTTAACAAGGATGATGGATGATATCCTGTGACCATTCAACAATACTTTTGTAGTGGTGTATCTGGATGACATTATCATTTACATCAAGACTCAGGGCGAACACTTGCAGCATATTCAACAGGTTCTACACACCCTACGGCAGCACAAACTATATGCCAACTTGAAAAAATGCTCCTTCAGTATAGACAGGGTCCATTACCTGGGCTACATCATTGATCAACATGGCATACATGTGGATCCAGCCAAGATTCGAGTCATCCATGACTATCCAGCCCCAACCACACTCACTAAGCTTCGGAGCTTCTTGGGCCTTGCCAATTTCTACTGCAGGTTCGTGTTGGGATTCTCCCATATTGCATGGGCCCTCAGCCAAATAACCAGGGGTGGTGGTAAGGAAAAATTTGTGTGGGGACGGTCCCAACAACAAGCATTCGATGATTTGAAGAAGCGCTTTTTCTCAACCCCAGTACTTTCACTACCAAACCTGCAACAACCCTTTGAGATCAAGACAAATGCTTCAGACTATGCAGTGGGCATCGTTCTCACTCAGCATGGCCACCCCATGGCCTATCATAGTGAGACACTATCAGATGTTGTCTGTAAGTACCCTACTTACGAAAAAGAAATGTACTCCATTGTGCAAGCCTGCCGCCAGTGGAGACATTACATTCTTGGGAAGGAGACAGTCATACACACTGATCATATGCCATTGCAGTTAATGTAGACACAAGGAAAATTGCAGAATGATCGCCATCAAAAGTGGTCCACATACTTGCAGCAATTCCACCTCAACATCAAGTATAAAACAGGAACCACCAATTGCGTCATTGATTTCCTCAGCAGACTGCCAGTGGTGTCACTCACCACGGTGCTAGACTCTTGCGGCCATGAGAACTCTGGATGGCCCCAACTCTATGAGACAGACCTGGATTTCGCCGCCACCTACCAAATGTTGGGTGCAAACGTAGTTTTCGATAATTTCCATATTAAGGATGGGTTGTTGTGTCATCTAGGCCATATCTGTGTTCCATCAAGAAAGCTAGCGAAGATGATCTGGGAATCCCACTACAGTCAGGTGGTAGGACACTTCGGCATCGAAAAGATAGTGGCAATTCTACAAAAACATTTCTACTGGCCAAAGCTTCGACAGGAGGTCAGCAAGTATATCAAGTCTTGCGCTATTGCCAAACCAACCACTAAGAAACAGGGCCTCTACACCCCTCTTCCTACTCCTGGCAGGCCATGGGAATCCATCTCAATGGACTACATGTCGGGCCTCTCGTCCACCAAGCAGGGAAATGACTGTGTTTTTGTGGTTGTTGATCGCTTTTCTAAGATGGTGATTCTGGTTGCATGCAATAAGAACATCACAGTAGAGGAAACTGCTAATCTCTTCTTTAAATGAGTCTCGATACATTTTGGAATACCACAAACCATTGTCTCATATCGGGACAGTCAATTTCTCAGCACATTCTAGTTGAGCCTCTAGTCACTGTTGGACTTCAAGCTCACCGAATCCTTCGCATGCGTAATTCAAAGCACCCTCACACATGGTATGAGAGCCTTCCCTATGTCCAACATAGCTACAATTGAGCCCTTCATAGCTCAACCGCACACAGCCCCTTTCCGGTGGGGTTCAGCTTCCAACCATTGGGTCCCATAGATGTTGCACTTCCCTTTGCGGTCACCTCGGCCGACTCATCTCCTACTCCAACTGAAGCTAACAAATCCACCCGGTTCAATGAGTGGATCCAGCACATCCGCCAACAGGTTAAGGATATCCTACAGAAGTCCAATGACAAGTAAACGAAACACCATGATCAACATCGGGTGCCACGTAAGTTTCAGGTGGGCGACAAAGTTTTGTTGCACTTACAGAAAGAATACCTTACAGAACCCTATTGGAAGCTTCGCCCACTCCATTATGGGCCATACACCATCACCAAGGTTGTGGGGGATAATTCTTTTGAGCTCAACATTCCTCCTTTCCTTGGTCTGCACCCAGTGTTCAACGTGGATCTCCTTCGCCCTTATTTCCCACCATTATTGGACACCTCAGACGTAGTATAACAACTGACACCAACAGAGCTCAACCCCGACTACATACAATAGGAATCCAATGATCATATTGTGGACACACAGATCAAGGGCACTCAACAGCAAAGGATCCAGCTTTATCAAGTTGTCAAAGCAGGGCAACTCATGCACCAAGGCAAGTGGCTCACTCGGGGCCAAATTTAGTAGAAATTTCCTCATCTGATGGGGGAACTCAACGCAATGGAGAAAATTTCTTCCTAAAGAGGGAGGATTGATCCAAGTGAATATTGGTGGCCACCCACCTTTTCCAACTATCTCAAAACATTTTTCTGGCAATTTTGGCAATTTACTATTTTTAGCAGTTTTAACTTCTAGGGCCATTTTGAGGGCCTAAATGAAGGCTTTTCGTGATAAAGATTCTCAATGATATTTGAAGGCATTATTGAGCCCCCAAAATTAATCTCCTTGACGATGCCTTTCAAACGGTATATCATACGCCTTAAATGGAGATCGTATGCAAAAGTTACGACCTCAGGAAGTTGATGTACTAACTTACCCATACGGGGCCCACATGACTTTTGGCGCTTCATCTCCTAGGGTTAGGGTTTTGGATGGATAGGGTTTTTGGCATTCCAGTTTATTGTAAAAAATGCCTTAAGAGCCTCATTGTAATCATCTTCTTGTGAATGAATGCAGCCATCACATCTCTTCTCAGAGATAAGTCGCCACCATTCCAGCAAGCTTGTTTCTGCTGCATTTTATAGTTTCAACTTATTTCCTTATTGAATAGAAAACCAGTTTTACTGTATCTCTGTTATTTTGTGTTAATCACATGTTAATAATTTGTATTCATTTCGTTTTTCTCATAAAATCCGGATCAGTGGTATCAGAGGGGTCTGCTCCTTGTCGTCTTAATGCATGTCCCCAACGAGGTTGGAGTACAAAGAGTTGGGTCTCGAGCTTGTTTCTCTTGAGGAAAAAATCTCTTGCACGCCTAAGCAACCTCTCATGGCAGGAGAAAAGAAATATGATGGCATGGGATATCCTTTCAAACTGTTGATTGAGGAAGCCCTCATGCAACAAAGGAATGAGATGATGGATAGTTTCACACAAATCCTTCGGCGGCTACCAACAGGCAACGCATATTCTTCAAGCGGAGACGCCACCCCCTTCAAGGTACAAATAAACTTCTATATTCCTATATTTGAAGCTCAGATAGACGTAGATGTTGTAGGCAAGTGGTTGAATCTACTAGAAGGGTATTTTTCTGTCCATAACTTTTCGAATAGAGAAAATATTACTTTTGTGCTCCTCAAAGTCGTTCCCCATGTCAAAGATTGGTGGGAAACTTTCTGTGAGCAAAAGGATATAGAGGAACCCTCATTATTTACAATCACGACCACCTAGGAATACTTCAAGTATGCTATTAAGGAACAATACTACCCTGTTGGAAGTTATGATGACTTGTATACCAAATGGACTACACTGCAGCAAGAAAGAGACCAAGCAGTGCCAGTTTTCACAAATATCTTCCATACATTGTGCACCAAGTTGGGTATCAAAGATTCGAAGTGACATCTGGTGCTGAAGTATCATGGTGCACTGCATAGATACATCTAGACTGAAATGGGATTTCTAGACATCTCATCCTTGGGTGCGACCTACCTATTGCGGTCAAAATCGAGCAGAATCTCAAATGGAAGATGTGGCAATTTGGGCCTGGGACCCCCTTACAAAGAAAGCTAGGAAAGGGTGGCCCCAACCCACCAAACAAAGAAAAGAACAAATATGGACAGTATCAAGACAACCATTCAATGCTGCAAGCAAATAAGGACATTGAAAAGACAAAGAAAGATACCGGGAAGGGTTGTGACTTCCATAAGAGCCCTTGGCATAACACTTTTGATTGTCACTCAAAGCAGTCGCTAGTGGCCGAAGTGAAAGACTCTAAATCGGATGCAGGTTCTGACTCTGAACCAGAACCAAAAAGGGGAAGACGGATCATTGATGCGAAACCAAGTGCCATCGTTGCTACCACCAAGCTCCATCCTGGTGAACCAGACGAGCCAAAAGAAGGAGAACACCTCTTCCATTCATAGATGTGGGTAAAAGGCACCCCACTGCACTTCATCGTTGATAGCGGTAGCCAAAAGAGCCTCATCTCAGTAGAGTTTGTCAAGTGGTTGGCCCTACCGACAACGTCGCACCCACAACCCTACACCATTGGATGGCTCTGCCAAGGAAGAGATCTCCACATCAGCCAACAATGTTGATTGTTGTACGACATCAAACCCTTCAAAGATGAGGTATTGTGTGATGTTTCTCCTCTCGAAGTTTGTGATGTTATTTTGGGCCAACCTTATTTATGGAAACTTCATATTGTATATGATTCTAGGCCTCGTAGGGTTATTATTACTTTGAACAAGAAATTGTACAGGATACCCAAGGCAGTCCCACCTAGTGTTATTTCCTTGATATCTGCTAAGCAATGTAGGAAGGTCATATCTCAGACGGGGAAGTTTGTCTTCTTCGTGATTCACTCTCAGAATAAGAGAAAGATCACATCCACATCTAGGGTCTCTATGGACAACCTCTCCACATAGTAGAAGCAAGTAGATAAGGTTTTGGAAGAATACTCAAATATCTTCTCCTCACCTACCGGGGTACCTCTGCACTTCCAGGTCAAGCACCCCATCGATCTGACCCTGAGCGCACCACTGCCCAATGGGCAAATCTATCATCTCTCTCTGTTAGAGAATGAGGATATCAAGCGACCAATCTAAGAACTTCTCCACAAGGGGCACATCCATCCCATCTCATCACCTTGTGGGAGCCCAATCATGCTGGTATAGAATAAAAATGGAACCTGGCGACTCTGCATTGATTACCAGGCTTTGAATAAAATCACAGTTAGAAAATGGTACCTAATTCCCCGAATCGAAGACCTCCTTGATCAACTCATGGGGGACAAATACTTCAATAAGATTGATCTGAAGTTTGTCTACCACCAGGTCCCGATAGAACAGACATATGTATGGGAAAACGCCTTCAAGTCAAACGAAGGCCTTTTTGAATGGTTGGTCATGCCCTTTGGTTTGACAAACACTTGAGCCACTTTCATGAGGGTGATGGACGATATCTTGTGACCATTCACCAATACTTTTGTAGTGGTGTATCTGGATGGCATTCGCATTTACAGCAAGACTTGGGACGAACACTTGCAGCATATTTAGCAGGTTCTGCACACCCTACGGTAGCACAAACTATATGACAACTTGGAAAAATGATCCTTCGGAATGGACAGGGTCCATTACCTGGGCTACATCATTGATCAGCATGGTACATGTGGATCCAGCCAAGATCCAAGTCATCTGTGACTGGCCAACCCCAACCACACTCACTGAGCTTCGGAGCTTCTTGGGCCTTGACAATTTCTACCATAGGTTCATGTTGGGATTCTCCCATATTCCATGGGCCCTCATCCAAATAACCAGGGGTGGTGGTAAGGAAAAAATTTTGTGGGGCTGGTCCCAACAACAAGCATTCGATGATTTGAAGCAGAACTTGTGCTCAGCCCCAGTACTCTCACTACCAAACTTGCAGCAACCCTTTGAGATCGAGAAAGATGCTTCAGAATATGCGGTGGGCGTCGTTCTCACTCATCATGACCACCCCGTGGCCTATCATAGTGAGACACTATCAGATGTTGTCTGTAATTACCCTACTTACAATAAATAAATGTACTCCATTGTGAAATCCTGCCTCCAGTGGAGACATTACATTCTTGGGAACGAGACAGTCATCCACATTGATCATAAGCCACTGCATTTCATGCAGACACAAGGAAAATTGGATAATGATCGCCATCAAAAGTGGTCCACATACTTGCAGCAATTCCACCTCGACATCAAGTATAAAATAGGAAGCACCAATCGCATCGATGATTGCCTCAGCAGACCGCCAATTGCAGCACTCACCATGGTGCTAGACTCTTGTAGCCATGAGACCTCTGGATGGACCCAACTCTATGAGACAGACCTGGACTTCACCACCACCTACCAAATTTTGGGTGCAAACGTAGTTGTCGATAATTTCCATCTTCAGGATGGGTTGTTGTGTCGTCTGGGCCATATATTTTGATCCATCAAGCGAGTGAGTGAAGCCAATATGGGAATCCCACTATAGTCGGGTGGCAGGACACTTCGGCATTGAAAAGACAGTGGTGATGCTACATAAACATTTCTACTGGCCAAAACTTCAACAGGAGGTCAGCAAGTATATCAGGTCCTGCACTGCCTATGTTATTGCCAAACCGACAACTAAGAAACAGGGCCTGTACACCCCTCTTCCTACTCCTGACAGGCCATGGGAATCCATCTCAATGGACTACATGTTGGGCCTCCAGTCCACCAAGTGGGGAAATTACTGTGTTTTTGTGTTTGTTGATCGCTTTTCTAAGATGGCGATTTCGGTTGCCTACAAGAAGAACATCATAGCAGACGCCACTGCCAAGCTATTCTTTGAACGAGTCTGGGTACATTTTGGAATCCCACATACCATTGTCTCAAATTAGGACAGTCGATTTCTCAGCACATTTTGGTCGAGCCTCTGGTCACTGCTGGACACCAAGATCACCAAATCTATGACCTTCCACCCCCAGAAAGATGGCCAAACCGAGGTCGTAAATCGAATGATTGTGCATATCCTTCGCATGTGTAATTCAAAGCACCCTCACACATGGGATGAGAGCCTTCCCTATGTCCAACATAGCTACAACCGAGCCCTTCATAGCTCAACTGACCACAGCCCCTTTCAGGTGGGGTTGGGATTCCAACCATTGGGTCCCATAGATGTTGCACTTCCCCTTGCGATCACCTCGACTGACTCATCTCCTACTCCAACTAAAGCTAACAAAGCCACCTGATTCAATGAGTGGATCCAACACATTGGCCAATAGGTTCAGGATATCCTACAGAAGTCCAATGACAAGTACAAGCAGCGCCATGATCAACATCGAGTGCCACATAAGTTTCAGGTGGGCGACAAAGTTTGGTTGCACTTGCAGAAAGAACGCCTTACAGGACCCCATCGGAAGATTTTCCCACTCCATTATGGGTTGTACACCATCACCAAGGCTATGGGGGATAATACTTTTGAGCTCAACATTCCTTCTTTCCTTGGCCTGCACCCAGTGTTCAACGTGGATCTCCTTCGCCCTTATTTCCCACCATTATTGGACACCTCAGACGTAACAGAACCATTGACACCAACAGAGATTAACCCCAACTACGTACAACAGGAATCCATTGATCATATTGTGGACACACAGATCAAGGGCACTCGACAGCAAAGGATCCATCTTTATCGAGTCGTCAAAGCAGGGCAGCTCCTGCACCAAGGCAAGTGGCTCACCCGAGGCCATATTCAGCAGAAATTTTCTCATCTGATGGGGGAAATAAATGCAATGGAGACCATTTATTCCTAAGGAGGGAGGATTTATCCAAGTGGATATCAGTGGCCACCCACCTTTTCCAACTGGCTCAAAACAGTTTTCTGGCAATTTTGGCAATTTACTATTTTTAGCAGTTTTAACTTCTGGCGCCATTTTGAGGGCCTAAATTAAGGTTTTTTCGGTATCAAGCTTCTCAATGATATATGAAGGCATTATTGAGCCCCCAAAATTAATCTCCTTGATGATACCTTTCCAACGAGCTATCATACTCCTAAAACGGAGATCGTATGCAAAAGTTACGACCCCGGGAAGTTGATGTACTAACTTACCCATACGAGGCCCACATGACTTTTGGCGCTTCATCTCCTAGGGTTAGGTTTTTGGATGTCTAGGGTTTTTGGAATTCCTGTTTATTGAAAAAAATGCCTTCAGATCCTCATTGTAATCATCTTTTTTCGAATGAGCACAATCGTCACATCTCTTCTCAGAGATAAGCCGCCACCATTCCAGCAAGCTTGTTTCTGTTGCATTTTACAGTTTCAGCTTATTTCCTTATTGAATAGAAAACCAGTTTTATTGTATCTCTGTTATTTTTTGTTAAGCACCTATTAATAATCTATATTCATTTTTTTCTTCTCATAAAATATGGATCAATGGTATCAGATGGGTTTTCTCCTTGTCGTCTTAATGCATGTCCCCAACGATGTCGGAGTAAAAAGAGTTGGGTCTCGAGCTTGTTTCTCTTGAGGATAAAAGCTCTCACATGCCCAAGCGACCTCTCATGGTAGGAGAAAATAAAGATGATGGGACAAGAGATCCTTTCAAACTGTTGATTGAGGAATCCCTCATGCAACAAAGGAATGAGATGATGGATAGTTTCGCACAAATCCTTCGGCGGCTACCAACAGGCGATGCATATTCTTCGAGCGGAGGCGTCACCCCCTTCAAGGTACAAATAAACTTTGATATTCCTATATTTCAAGGTCAGATAGACACAGATGTTGTAGACAAATGTTTGAATCTACTAGAAGGTTATTTGTCTGTCCATAACTTTTCGAATAGAGAAAAGATTACTTTTGTGCTCCTCAAAGCCATTCCCCATGTCAAAGATTGGTGGGAAACTTTCTGTGAGAAAAAGGAAACATAGGAACCCTCATTATTTACAGTCACGGCCACTTGGGAATCCTTCAGGGATGTTATTAAGGAAAAATACTACCCTGTCAGAAGTTATGATGACTTGTATACCAAATGGACCACACTATGGCAAGAAAGAGACCAAGCAGTGCCAGATTTCACAAATATCTTCCATACCTTGCGCACCAAGTTGGGTATCAAAGATTCAAAGCAACATCTGGTGCTCAAGTATTGCAATGCTTTGCATAGATACATCTAGACCAAAATTTAATTTCTGGACATCTCATCCTTGGGCACGGCCTACCGATATGCCGTCAAAATCGAGCAGAAGCTAAAACAAAAGACGTGGAAATTTGGGCATGGGAACCCCTCACAACAAAAGCCAGGAAAGGGTGGCCCCAACCCACCAAACAAAGGGCAAGAAAATATGGATAGTATCAGGACAACCAGTCCAAGCCACAAGCAAAGAAGGACACCGGAAAGACAAAGAAAGATATTGGGAAGTGTTGCAACTTCCATAAGAGCCCTTGGCATAACACTGTTGACTGCCGCTCAAAGCAGTCATTGGTGGCTGAAGTGACAGCCTCTGAATCAGATGCGGGTTCTGACTCTGAGCCAGAACCAGAAAGGGGAATATGGATCATTGATGCGAAACCCAGTGCCACCGTTGCTACCACCAAGCTCCAGCCTAGTGAACTAGATGAGCCAGAAGAAGGAGAATGCCTCTTCCATTCACAGATGTGGGTAAAAGGCACCCCACTACACTTCATCATTGATAGCAGTATCCAGAAGAACCTCATCTCAACAGAGTTCATCAAGCAGCTGACCCTACCGATAATGTCACACCCACAACCCTACACCATTGGATGACTCCTCCAAGGAAGCGATCTCTGCGTCAACCAACAGTGTCGACTGTCGTACGACATCAAGCCCTTCAAAGACGAGGTATTGTGTGATGTTTCTCCTCTCGAAGTTTGTGATGTTATTTTGGGCCAACCTTATTTATGGAAATTTCATGTTGTATATGAGTCTAGGCCTCCTAGTGTTATTATTACTTTGAACATGAAATTGTACAGGATACCAGAGGTAGTCCCACCTAGTGCTATTTCCTTGATCTTTGCTAAGAAATGCAGGAAGGTCATCTCTCAAATAGGGAAGTTTGTCTTCTTCATGATTCTCTCTCAGAATAAGTGAAAGATCATAGCCACATAAAGGGTCTCTACGGTCAACCTCTCCACACAGCAGAAGCAAGTAGATAAGTTTGTGGAAGAATACTCAGATATCTTCTCCTCACCTATTGGGGTACCTCTGCACTTCCAATTCAAGCACCCCAATCTGACCCCTGACGCACCACTTCCCAATAGGCCAGTCTATTGTCGCTCTCTGTTAGAGAATGAGGATATCAAGCGACAGATCCAAGAACTGCTCCACAAGGGGCACATCCATCCCATCTCATCACCTTGTGGGAGCCCAATTGTGCTAGTACAAAAGAAAGATGGAACCTGGCGACTATGCATTGATTACCGAGCTTTGAATAAAATCACAGTCAAAAATTAGTACCTGATTCCCCAAATCGACGACCTCCTTGATCAACTCATGGGGGCCAAATAATTCAGTAAGATTGATCTGAAGTCTGGATACCACCAGGTCCCGATAGAATAGACAGATGTATGGAAAACCACCTTCAAGTCAAAGGAAGTCCTTTTTGAATGGTTGGTCATCCCCTTTGGTTTGACAAATGCTCCAGCCACTTTCATGAGGATGATGGACGATATCCTATGACCATTCACCAATACTTTTGTAGTGGGGTATTTGGATGAAATTCTCATTTACAGCAAGACTTGGGCCGAACACTTGCAGCATATTCAGCAGGTTCTGCACACCCTGCGGCAGCAAAAACTATATCCTAACTTGGAGAAATGATCCTTCGGCATGGACAGGGTCCATTACCTGGGCTACATCATTGATCAGCATGGCATACATGTGGATCCAGCCAATATCCAAGTCATCTGTGACTGGCCATCCCCAACCACACTCACTGAGCTTTGGAGCTTCTTGGACCTTACCAATTTCTACCGCAGGTTCATGTTGGGATTATCCTATATTGCATGGGCCCTCATCGAAATAACCAGGGGTGGTGGTAAGGATAAATTTGCGTGGGGCTAGTACCAACAACAAGCGTTCGATGATTTGAAGCAGCGCTTGTGCTCAGCCCCAATACTTTCACTACCAGACCTACAATAGCCCTTTGAGATTGAGATAGATGCTTCAGACTATGCGGTGGGCGTCATTCTCACTCAGCATGGCCACCCCATGGCCTATCATAGTGAGACACTATCAGATGTTGTCCATAAGTACCCTAATTATGACAAAGAAATGTACTCCATTTTGCAAGCCTGCCGCCAGTGGAGACATTACATTCTTGGGAAGGAGACAGTCATCCACACTGATCATAAGCCACTGTAGTTCATGCAGACACAAGGAAAATTGCAGAATGATCACCATCAAAAGTGGTCCACATACTTGCAGCAATTCCACCTCAACATCAAGTATAAAACAGGAAGCACCAATCACGTCGTTGATTGCCTCAACAGACTGCTAGTCGTGGCACTCACCACAGTGCTAGACTATTGCGGCCATGAGACCTATGGATGGCCCCAACTCTATAAGATAGACTCGAACTTCGCCACCACCTACCAAATGTTGGGTGCAAACGCAGTTGTCAATAATTTCCATCTTCAGGATGGGTTGTTGTGTCGTCTAGGACATATCTGTGTTCCATCAAGTGAGCGAGCGAAGATGATTTGGGAAGCCCACTACAGTCAGGTGGAAGGACACTTCAGCATCGAAAAGACAGTGGTGATGCTACAGAAACATTTTTACTGGCCAAAACTTCGACAAGAGGTCAGCAAGTATATCAGGTCATGCACTGTCTGCACTATTGCCAAACCTACCACTAAGAAACAGGGCATGTACGCCCCTCTTCCTACTCTTGATAGGCCATGGGAATACATCTCAATGGACTACATGTTGGGCCTCCCATCCACCAAGGGGGAAAATGACTGTGTTTTTGTGGTTGTTGATCACTTTTCTAAGATGGGGATTCTGGTTGCCTACAAGAAGAACATCACAGCAGAGGCCACTACCAAGCTCTTCCTTGAACGAGTCTAGGTACATTTTGGAATCCCACAAACCATTGTCTCAGATTAGGACAGTCAATTTCTCAACACATTCTGGTCAAGCCTCTGGTGACTGCTGGACACCAAGCTCACCAAATCCAGGGCCTTCCACCCCCAGACAGATGGCCAAACCGAGGTCATAAATCGAATGATTGTGCATATCCTTCGCATATGTAATTCAAATCACCCTCGCACATGGGATGAGAGCCTTCCCTATTTCCAACATAACTACAATTGAGTCCTTCATAGCTTAACCAGTCATATCCCCTTTCAGGTGGGGTTGGGATTCCAACCACTGGGTCCCATAGATGTTGCACTTCCCCTTGCGGTCACCTCGACCAACTCATCTCCTGCTCCAACTGAAGTTGACAAAGCCACCCGGTTCATTGAGCGGATCCAGTACATCTGGCAATAGGTTCAGGATATCCTACAGAAGTCCAACGACAAGTAAAAACAGCGCCATGATCAACATCGGGTGCCACATAAGTTTCAGGTGGGCGACAAAGGTTGGTTGCACTTACAGAAAGAACACCTTACAGGACCCCATCATAAGCTTCGCCCACTCCATTATGGGTCGTACACCATCACGAAGGCCATGGGGGATAATTCTTTTGAGCTCAACATTCCTCCTTTCCTTGGTCTGCACCCAGTGTTCAATGTGGATCTCCTTCGCCCTTATTTCCCACCATTATTGGACACCTCAGACGTAGCAAAACAACTAACACCAACAGATCTCAACCCTTACTGCATACAACAGGCATCCAGTGATCAGATTGTGGACACACATATCAAGGGCACTCAACAGCAAAGGATCCATCTTTATCAAGTCGTCAAAGCAGGGCAACTCCTGCACCAAGGCAAGTGGCTCACCCGGGGCCAAATTCAACAGAAATTTCCTCATCTGATGGGGGAACTCAACGCAATGGAGAACATTGCTTCCTAAGAAGGGAATATTGATCCAAGTGGATATCGATGGCCACCCACCTTTTCCAACTGCCTCAAAATAGTTTTCTGGCAATTTTGGCAATTTACTATTTTTAGCAGTTTTAACTTTCGGGGCCATTTTGAGGGCCTAAATGAAGGTTTTTCAGGAGATAGCTTCTCAATGATAGTTGAAGGCATGATTAATCCCCCAAAATGAATCTCCTCGACGATACCTTTCCAACGGGCTATCATACGCCTAAAACGGAGATCGTATGCAAAAGTTACGACCCCGGGAAGTTGATGTACTAACTTACCCATATGGGGCCCACATATCTTTTGGTGCTTCATCTCCTAGGGTTAGGTTTTTGGATGTCTAGTATTTTGGGCATTCCTGTTTATTGTAAAAAAGGCCTTCAAAGCCTCATTGTAATCATATTCTTGCGAATGAGCACAGCCGTCACATCTCTTCTCAGAGATAAGCCGCCACCATTCCAGCAAGCTTGTTTCCACTGCATTTTACAGTTTCATCTTATTTCCTTATTGAATAGAAAACTAGTTTTACTGTATATTTGTTATTTTGTGTTAAGAACATGTTAATAATTTGTAGTCATTTTGTTCTGCTCATAAAATCTGGATCATTGGTATCAGAGGGGTCTGCTTCTTTTCATGATTTTGACATCTTAGGTGCCCCTGAGTCATTATTTCTCAACCACGAGCTAGTCCCGTAGGTCACGGAAAAACTAGAAAACAAAAAAAAAAGATAGTAACAACATATGACTTGAGACATGTTAGCTCAACATTGGAGACTCAATACATTATTAGAAGAAATTTTCACTAACTAACTGATCCAGGTGGATATCGGTAGCCACCCACCTTTTCCAACTGGCTCAAAACAAGTTTCTGGCAATTTTGGCAATTTACTAATTTTAGCAGTTTTAACTTCCGGTGCCATTTTAAGGGCCTAAATGAAGGTTTTTCAGGATTGAGATTCTCAATGATAGCCGAAGGCATGATTGAGGCCCCAAAATGAATCTCCTTGACGATACCTTTCCAACAGGCTATCATACGCCTAAAACGGAGATCGTATGCAAAAGTTACGACCCCGGGAAGTTGATGTACTAACTTACCCATACGGTGCCCACATGAATTTTGGCGCTTCATCTCCTAGGGTTAGGTTTTTGGATGTCTAGGGTTTTTTTCATTCCTGTTTATTGTAAAAAAGGCCTTCAGAGCCTCATTGTAATCATCTTCTTGCGAATGAGCGCAACTGTCACATATCTTCTTAGAGATAAGCCGCCACCATTCCAGCAAGCTTATTTCCACTGCATTTTACAGTTTCAACTTATTTCCTTATTGAATACAAAACCAATTTTACTGTATCTCTGTTATTTTTTGTTAAGCACCTGTGAATAATTTGTAGTCATTTCGTTCTGCTCATAAAATCTAGATCACTAACTTGTTTATGAGTATATAATTGTTTAAAAGGTGAACCATTTGCTACATCTCCGTATAAAGTATTAAATGTTGTTAATACATGGATTTCAAATGTATATTGTAATTTATTTTGTTATGAAATTATATTTTTAATTCAATTTAATATTCTAATTAACTTGTAGAAAAGGTGAATGATAAAAATCCTGGTTTCTAAGGTTCCATGAGAAGGCAAAATAATACATCTTACACTAGCAAACATAGAAAGTGGTTATTAGTTTTTCAAAATTAACTAGATGAAAACTTATACAATTCCATTACTAATTGATTAATGATGGTGATGTTGGTAAATTCTAGAAAATTAATGACTATCTATTAGTATGATGATGATGTTGGTAAATTCTAGAAAACTAATCACTATCTATTAAAATATTGCACCCATTGCATCATTTGGATAAACATTTGTCAAGAGAAAGGCTAAAGTTTTGAGGTTAGATAAGTGGCATGTATGCAATTACACTATGAAAGGTGTAAATGTGAAAGTAATTTGATTGATAATCCTTTTGAGAATGAAACTACATAACTTCTAGACTATCTAAAATTAATTTAATAAAGACAATATCATATGTATAATCAAATCTTCAATAAATTAGGATTGTTTTTGCACTGTGATAAAAAAAATATATATATTATTATTATTTTAAAAAATTATGAAACTTGATTACATTGTATTCCCACTCCTTTTTATGACACCATTGAGTGGAAAATAGAGCCCCTGATCACACACTTCCTACTCCCATATTGGTATATATGTTGAGCAAAAGTATTGTTTTACCATATGAGTTAGATAGCCCATCCTAACTTAAATTAGAGG
>ML785633.1:441509-459673 GCA_009831015.1 Picea engelmannii | reverse complement strand
AAATGGTAATTTTATTACATATGCATATTTTACAAGAATATGGAAGAAACAATTCAACAATGTATGTATTCCTAAGAAGTCAAGGATGGGGATTTGTAGTATATGTGCTACTCTTAAATCAAGAAGAGATAAATCTGAAGGGGAAGAAAGAGGTATGTATTTATTGTTTTGTTTTGTTTTTTAAATTGAATATTTATCAACTATGAAAACATACGATCAATATTTTCATTTTATGTCATGTGTATATTCCATAGTCAAAGCACTTCGAGAACATTGGAATCAATAATCAAGTGAAAGAAAAAAGTTGTACAAACATCGGAAGAAGTGTTATGATGCTCCAAACAAATATTTAGGTATGATAATTGATGGCATGGACCAGAAGAAAACACTTCTACCACATTTTGTCTGTACACCCAAAAATTTACAGGAAGAGAATTTCATTCAGTTTCACTTGGTTGGTTGTATGGTTTTCAATGGAAAAATGTGTCCAATGGTTTACTTCACAGCTCCAAATATTCATAATGATGAAAATCTGACCATCACCATAATTCATCATGTGCTCACTCACTGGTCTGGAAATCTTCCTCAAGTTCTCTATCTACAATTGGACAACACTAGTCATGAAAATAAAAATCAAATTGTATTTGGATATCTAAGCATGCTTGTTGAAATGGGAATCTTTCAAAAGGTGAAAGTTGGTTTCCTTCTTGTTGGACACACTCATGATCATATTTATCAAATGTCCAATCATTTTTCAGTGACATTGAAGAGGAAAAATGTTGGAATTCTACCATCATTGATTGAATGTATTAAGAAACCATACATTCCAAAGCTTTCTTTTCATATATTAGAAGAAACTCTTGACATGCGAAGATTTATTCAGGGATCGCATCGTGAAGAAAAAAGTATTGAGCAACTTAATGACATTATCTTCCAACATCAATTTTGTTTCAAAAAAATTGATGGGAAAACACTTATATGGGGAAAGCAGTATTCAACTACTATAGAATGGGGGCCTTCATCAAGTTTATCATTTTTGAACTTCATTCTATATTATCCAATATTTCCATCAAAGTTATTATTTTTACAATCAGTTGTTGAAATCCATAATGCATGGAGGTGTAATAGAGATGTAGATTATTCAGAATGCCTGGAAGAAATAAAAAATCCCATTAAGGATACATATGAGTACTTGTTGTGGGTGGGAAATCCCCCTACGGACTAGCATTAAGGGTTCTGTAATGCATGCAGAAATGACCTAAAGTCTCCTACTTTTTACCATCATCCCAATCATAAACCCCATTATTCATATGTAAATATAAGGTTAAAAACATCAAGTTACTGTACCTTAATTTTTGTGTTTGATGTCAATCCTTTAACGTTCAGTCGCTCCTTGACTGCAAATCTCCTCCCAAAGTTGACCTGCATTCATAAACAGACAAACAAATAACTCCAAACATGCATATGATCTATGAACTAATGGGTTAGAGATTCTATCAAAATATAATCAATATTAAACATTAAAAACTTCATATGGCAGGACGGGAAAAGTACTTCTTTTATTAATCTCACAAAAGTAACTTACAATAGTGAGATCGGCCACTGCTCCTTGAATCTGGTCCTGGGCTCCTCTTCAACTATGCTCCAACTACTTGTGTATATGCTTCTCTTCACACAATGATTGCAAAAGGTTGGGGCAAAGTGAATGCAAAATCGGGTAGAGTTTCTTTATAATTATTTTCCCCCTTTCTAATGGGACCCCTACCACTTCTTTTATAGGCTAGAAAGGGCTAGGTATTTGGTCGAGTGACCGGCTATGGGTAGTCAAACGGTTTAGGTAACTTACCCAAAACTGTGAGTTTTGTCTGCAACTTTCCATTTTTTGTGCTTTTGTAGGTATATGCGGGTTGTGGTGGGTCAGCTAGCGTATACACGTATGCAGTAGTGGAGCAGGGCGTGTGTGCCTTAAAAAAGGGTGTTTTTAAGAAGAGTTGTTCAGTAGTGGCTTGGCAAAAATGGAAAATGAGATGGCATGATGCCAGGTATGCATGTATGGTGCAAATTAGGGTTATAACAATACTTTGATGTTGCTAATTATGTTTGGTGGGAGTCTTTTTCAATAGTCGAAGTGACATAATTTCAAGCTCAGAAAATGAAGATACAATGTTGAAGACTCCATTTCATTGGCCACAAAATATGCCAAATGAATCTGAAGAAACAAACATTGTTGAAGTTCAACAAGAATCTCAAGGTGCTATTGCGTTTACACAAGCAAAAGAAAGAGAAATGTATATTGGTTCATGAAGGTCATGTGCACAACATGAAGCCATGGAATACCTTTACAGGGATTCAGTACAAGATATTAAGGAGGGTGGCATGATTGCAGTTTTAGCGACTGAAGATCCACACGGTTATCCATTCTGAATTGGAAAGGTTATAAAGATTGAGAAATAAAATGATGATGTTGTTGCAATTGAAGTGCATTCGTATGAAACAAGTACACACCTATTAAATGGTGTGTACAAGCCAGAGATGGTGGTTGAGAAACATGTCAATAGAAAGAGAAAAAGAAAGGGTCAAAATACAACTCGTCGTCGCACTGACCTCTTAAAATTAGATGATGTTGACATACTTGTTTATGACTTCAATTTGACAAAGAGAGTAACTCTTTGCTCCAAGAAAACAGATATTATCAAGAGGTTGTTGCCACAAGAAATAAATGCAAGATGGGAGTATGTTGAACCTAGTCGTATATCTAAAAGGAATTTGACATCTGAAATGTTGGGCATGCATGTAGACTCAGATGGTGCATTCATTGACAATAGAGAAGAGTATGGATCATATACATCTTCATCCAATCATTCATCTGAAGACAATGTAGACTCTGATGGTATTTCAGAAACCATGAGTCAATATGAATAAGTGTATGAAACATTTTATTCATTTTTTATCCATGTAATGTCTGTATGGTAACTAGAAATGAGCATTGAACTCCCATATGATATTTACATGAAGTTATGAATATTTTGTTATGTTTTATGAATAATATGTTTTTTATTATGGATAATATAATAAAATTTATTAACTCATATGTTTTGAATATGGACAATATAACAATACTTTTAAGAAATAATTTATGTTTCATTCAATTTCAATGTAACTTGTATTTAATTTTTTTTTATTATAAGTAAAAAAATTATTAAAAAGTGACGTCGAATTTTTAAAGTATATTTTGATATTTTCATGGCAGTGTTACCTTGTGCTTTGAGTGATAATAAGATTTTAAAAGTAAAAATTTAAGGGTTGATTTTATGATTTTGTTTACAGTAATGATGAATTATTTTACCACTTTACAAAAATGTGTCTTTTTCATACACCAATTTTAGAATGCATGCTACCAGTAGCAGTACTTTTCAATTTGATGGTTGATTTTGAGGTTTTGGTTTTAATGGTACCAAGTGATAAAAATACAATTTCAAATGATCTCAAATTTTAACGTTTTGAAAAGAAAAGAAAAAAATAAAAAAACATTTTCTTTTTTTTAGGTGCTGATTTTAAGGTTTTTCTGAGCTACTGTCTGAGTTTTGAAGGCCATGTTTGATAAAGGTTGTAATTTTGACCCCGTTTAAAAAAATGGTGCTACCTGTAGCACCACTTTTTTATTTGGGGGTTGATTTTGATGTTTTTTATGCAAAAATATGGTTTTTTGGGGCCAGAGTTCTCGTTTTGAGGTCACAGTTCTCATTAAGTCGATAACTATGTTTGCTAGCTTGGGATTCCATGGGGCTTGAATCCCACAGGTTGGATGTCAAGGTCCCACATGCCATATCATGGAGACATGCCTTTGGAGGCCTAGAAGACATCATGGAGGACCTAACCTAGCCCCTACCACCCAAACATTTTTCCCAAGAAGGCCAAAATGTCACCCTTGAAGGCTTGACATCATAAAGGGGCTAGGGTTTGGTGGTGGTTGAGGAAACTTGGAACATTTTGGAGGAAATATCCCATGGATCATGGAGGATATGGCTTGGATTGAAGACACTTGGATTTTGGAATCTCAGCATCCCTTCTCCAATCTCAACGATTTGACTTAAAGTGCCAAAAGTTACCCAAAAGGAGGGCGACATCATGTTTTAGGGTTTCTTTCATGTGCAAAAGTATTGTTGGCCCTTAACCAAGTTTTGGGACTTAATTGGTCATGTTTGACCATTTTTGGGACTTCGACAGCCTGTCGAAGGAGGAGCACAAGACGAAACAGATATCATGGGATCTCGGCCCACTTTTGGGTGCCCTTTTGGGTTTTTGGGAATATGTAATGGGAAAGGGATGTCGGCCCGTGGGTTTACCCATGCTTAGGCCCACTTTTGTATGTATAAATAGAAGGATAGGCAATGTAAGGAGAGAGACTATTATAACTGTGTGATGTGGGCTAAGTGCCAAGTAGAGGATCTATGTGATCAAAGTTTTTGTGCATTCTATATAGACTTGCAGAGCTTAGTGCAAGTCCCTGAGTGAAGATATAGAAGGTTATGTGCTATAAGGCAAGGAAGAAGGATCTAGTGAGCTATGCAGATCTTCTGTCCTGTGCGGAGTAAGGGTTTCTAAGGCTTTATGCTTGTAACCGATTGGCCGATGATAATAAGAAGAAGAGTTGGTGGATGTAGCCCCAGGGAGGGGGTGAACCACGTAAATATTGTGTTATGCTTTGTGCTTGTTCTGATACATGGATGTCATTATTTGCTAGGTGCTTTAAGATGGTTAGATAGATCTGATATATATATATATATATATATATATATATATATATATATATATATATATATATGCTTATGCTTAGTGCTTATGATGTATAGAATGTTAGATCGGATCCATATGTATATGCTAAGTGCTTGATCTGTTAGACCTAAATACTCTATTGGTGCTAAGTGCTCGGATACTCTAGTTCATTGTGAATGATGCGAAGCTCTGTTGTATCAGCGAAGTGATTATTCATTGCATCTTAAAGGACCAGCAGTGTTGAGTGCTAGATTAAGTAGGTAATCACAGATCTCTGTCCCAGCTTAGGTTGTAGACACTTGAATCCTGCAACCTGTTAATTTTTCAGACTGCAACCTAGTTTCAGTCTCGCTGATTTTTCAGCCAATATTAAATGCCCAAACCCAGTTTTACATCAGCATATAAAAACTTAGCAGAAAACAAACTTCGGAACTGAAACATGAGGATTCTGAACATTGTTTTAAATGCAAAAATAAATATCAGCAGCATGCTAAACTCAGAAAATTATAGACGCAGAAATTTTCGGTCTAACTTTGACCCTGGAAAAACCCACAAGGGGAAAACCAGTGAGAGAGGGATTTTTATTATTATTGAGATTATGAGAAATCTCTTCTACAGCAGTCTAATCTTCAGCAAAAATTACAAACTTATCTTAGAAAATTTTGCGCTCATCTTCTTCAGAAAATTCCAGAATGCAGCTCCTCGAAATCTGAACCAGAAATCCATACGGTTGTACGGCTGCTACAGCATTAAATGTTGTACGAAACTCCTTGAAAATCATGCCTCTTTTATGTGTTTGTTTTACCCTCTTTTCTATGCAATAAATGCACCTAAAAAATCATGCCACACCTTGAAATGCGTGATGTTCATTGCTATACAGACTGCTGTACGGACTGTCAAATCTGTACAGTACGGCCTCCACAAGACTGATGTTCCTCCTTCCTCGAAAACTGTGCACAATTTTTTTTTTGTATGACCCTCTAGAAATCCATACGGTACGGCCCTCTTACTCAGCAATATCCTCCTCAATTTCTGTGCTACTTGGTTGCCTTGGAAATCATGCCCTTACTCTACAAATGATGTCTTCTCAAGCTCGACCTCTCTCTCTTGCTCTCTCTTGCTCTCTCAATAAGAATGCAACAACAACCCATGAATGGGTGCGCCCCCTTGCCCTAATCGACCTCATGAGGGAAGGTGAGGAGTTTCTTAATCTAATGGTGGAGATTAGATTAGATGAGTGGCTGAGATTAGATGTATCTTCACTCACCCTCACTTTAGTCATAAAGTCACCTTTTAATTTGCATCTCACAAATTAAATGACTAGGGCCCACATTAGGCACTTTCTCCCCCTTAGGCATCTAGGGAAGAGAAAAACTTGCCTTGGTACTTTATTTAATTAAAAATTTTAACACTCCTTCATACCGAGGAAAGTGTTACTCACCACTCCAAGTTTGTCCCTGAAAAATACAAACTTTCCTCTGCCCAATGCCTTGGTGAGTATGTCTGCAACCTGCTCCTTTGTAGATATGTATTGTAGCTCCACAGCTCCTCTCTGAACATAATCATGGATGAAGTGATACCGAATCTCGATATGCTTAGACCGGTCATGAAAAACTGGATTCTCTGAAAGTTTAATGCAACTCTGATTATCACAGTAAATCACAGTAGGCCTCAACTGCACACCGAACAATCCCACCAGCATCTTGTGAAGCCAAAGGGCCTCACAACTAGCCTGACTGGCTGCCATATACTCATCCTCTGCAGAACTCAAAACCACTGAATTTTGTTTTCGACTGAACCAAGACACAACTCCTGATCCCAATCCAAAACAGCACGCTAAAGTGCTTTTCCTGTCACTGACACATCCTGCCCAATCTAAGTCTGTATAACCAACCAGACGAACTCCATCCCCTCTCTAATAGTCCAAACCATAATCTACCGTACCACAAAGATACCTGAGCACATGTTTTGCTACCACCCAATGCACTCTCCTAGGCTCCACCATGAACTGGCTGAGAGTGTTGACAGCAAAACAAATATCTGGTCTGGTATTGACCAAATACATCAATGACCCGATCAACTAACGATACAAGGTGGGATCCACCAACTGTGACTCAGAAGCATGAAGTTTCTTATAGTTTGTAATCATGGGAGTGGTCATGGGCCTGCTATCTCCCATCTAAAATCTTCTTAGAATGTCACACACATACTTCCCTTGTCCCGAGAAGATGTGTCCAGGCTCCTGCCAAACCTCCAATCCCAAGAAGTAATGCATCAATCCAATGTCAGTCATCTCGAACTCTGAAGCAAGGCTCTCCTTCCAGCTATTGATGAATCTCTTTGCACCTGTAATGAAAATATCATCCACATATAGCAGAAGAATGAGAGGATCCTCTCCAACCATAATGAAGTATAGGTTGAGATCCACCTCACTCTTCTCAAAACCCAACTGCTGCAAATAGGCATCTATCCTCGAATACCAAGCTCTGGGAGCTTGTTTCAGCCCATACAATGCCTTCTTCATTCTACACACATGAGACTCTCTCCCATGCACCTCAAAGCCCAATGGATGCTCAATATACACCTCCTCCTCAATAAGACCATTCAGAAATGCGGTCTTCACATCCATCTGGTGGATCTTCCAACCCATCTTTGCTGCAATGGAGATCACTGCCCTGATCGAAGTGTTTCGAGAAACCAGCGCAAAGGTCTCATCATAGTTGACTCCCTCAATCTGTGGAAACCCTCGAGCCACAAAGTGATCTTTGTACTTCTCAATGCTACCATCCACAGCATGCTTTATCTTGTAGATCCACTTGGAAGTCACCACTGAATTCCCCTCAAGTCTAGGAACAACTTCCCAAACATCATTCTTCATGATGGAATTGTACTCTTCCATCATGGCATCTCTCCATACCTGTCTACCAGTGGCCTCCTCAAAAGTGGAGGGCTCAAACTCTCGAATACTTCTCACCATCGTGATGTAGTTGCAAAACCTCTCGAGAGGTTTACTCTCCCTCACTGCCTGTCTGGGATTCCCCACTGAACCCTGTGCCTCCCTCAAGGTGTCTTAAAGCCACTTGGGCTTCCTCCTCTATGAAGTAGTGTCATGTGGAGGGGGCTATAAAATATTGTTTTAGCATCGCAAATCATGGACTATTTCAGTAACGGGATTTGCATCCTTTGACTGCTTCAGCAACGTGGTCTTCAAGCAGCAATGATGGTTGTAATGGTGTTGGTTTAAGGTACGGTTGTTGCAGCCAGTGTAACAACTCCTTCTTGTTACTGCTGTATGCGAAATGCTATTCCAGCATCGTAAATCAAGGACTATTTCAGCAACGGGATTTGTGTATTGTTGACTGTTTCAGCAACGTGATCTTCAAGCAGCAACAATATTAACTGCAGTTCACACTGTTTCAACAACTATATATTTATGATTAATGGCTAAGTATAAGAGTAATGTAAAATTACATGTAAAACAAATTAAACATATAGCAAAGAGAAGAAACATTATATACCTTTGGGGAAGTAGATTAATGTGATAATTTAGGGTTAAATATGAGTGGGAAAAGGATGTAATGATAGCAAAAAGTATGAGAAAAAAGGTACATTATAGGGTCCTAACATCCCCCCCAACTAAAAAGGTTGCATGTCCTCAGGCAACTTCAATCTAAATCAGAATCTGGATGCTGACTCTGTGCATGCAAATTACTTAAGCAGTAGTTGTAGAAAGTGTTGTCTGTTGGGGCTCTGAATCCTTGAACCTGTTGTAGTCTTTTCCAAGCTACCGCTTCAACCTTATTGGGAAAAGTATGATGAACTTTATACTTCTCTGCTAGCATTCAAAGAATGGGAAAATGGGACTGATACCCTATCCAATTTTCAGCACATTGCTGGATAATTTTGATGTAACTAGGTACCCGAGAGATTGTTGTCTCAAGATTGGTGGGACTAAAGGGATTATGCTCTTGCCTTTTCTCAGAATATTGTTGCCAAAACATGTTATTTTATTTTAGGGAATCAGTCTCTGTGGATTTAATAAACTGTTGACAATCCTGAAGTACTGTTGCTTGTAGTTGCCGAATATATTGAACCATCCCAGGTTTCTTCAAAAATTGATGATATTCTGCAATAAAGGTGGCAGCGTTCTATGGTTCTGGCCATATCCAGAGGAGATGGTTATATTCATTGTGCTTGGCAGCTAGAAAATCATTTTTCCATGTAATCTGGTTGGTAAGGAAGGAGATGAATGCCCGAATCTGGGTATCACCGACGAGAGGTTTAAGGTTAAGTTGTTGGTTCTCAGGGATGGCCTCATTATGAAGATATACCTCACATAGTAGATGTTGATCACTAGTGGAGGCTTCTACAAAATTTTTAACAAAATTTGCTAGATTGATCACTGCATAGGGTTTGCCTTCTTTGATTGATTGAATCTGAAAAAATGTAAGTCATTCTATGAGGAAAAGAGACTAATTTGAGGATGGTTTCCTAGTAGCTAACAATTTTTGTGCCAAATAAAACATCAGGAGCAGTTTTCCTTTTAGCTCTTCATTATACGTCTTATGGGCATGGGATTCTTGGCGTGTTTGCTCCAAATCTACCCAGTTTGAATAGATGTGGTTTAGCCAAAGTAGTGTATGCTCCTCCAGGTTTTTGTCCTGTGTAACAGCAGACTCTGTTTTTCATTTGTCTATTATTGCCTACTCATCCCATGGTTGAGTTTGTGTTTCAGCATCACAAGTGATAGGATAAGGTAGGGTCTGAGTGGCTCCTTCCACAAGAGTATGGGTGTTGATCTTGCTAGGAGGAGCAAATTCATCAATAGGCAGTGTTTGTACAGGTTTACTAATAAAAACAGGTGTTATCAGACTAATCGATAGGTGCGGACACTAACAGATCTCCTTAGATCCACCTATATCTAGAACAAAACAAGACAAGACATGACTCTTTCCCTAAGTTATGACCATTGAAATAAATAATAAGGAGGAACAAGTGACACACCTTTGAATTGCTTCCTTGGATCTTTGTTTCTCTCGCTTCGCTCGGGTGCTCTTGTGAGGTCAAGACCAAGACAACACAAACCAACCAAAGTGAAGATAGTTAAACGTATTCAATCATCAACTTATGTGTATGATCAAGGAATTACACAATAAAGTAAGAATGACTTTATGGGAAAAGGACATGTCGTTGTATCATATTAATCGAAAGTAGAAGATACAACCTGATCGCCTTGATGTCGCAAGCTTCCTTTCGGTGACACTTGTCTCCAACACACACACTTTCTCAATCCTTGTATGAAGAAGATATGATTTCTCTTGATAGACTTGCTAGAGTCTCCAAGCTCTTGTTTAAACTAGGTTCTTCACACAATACCTTCACCAATTCTCCAATTAATCTTGCTTAACCTTTTCCATGAGAATCCCATCAATATATAGGAGAGGATGAGATGGTTACATGGATGAGAATGATCCCACCAAATTAGGGAAACCAGTAAAATGATAACCATTCGAATGCCAACCCATTTTCTAGAAGATTCTCGTCTAGAACCATCGAGATTTCATCTTTTTTCCAAGCTTGACATCAAGTTCGCACCCTAGGTATAGAGCATAGTCCGAGAAATTCACACCCTAGCTGAAGGTAGCCTATGAGAATGGGTCATTCTCACACCCTAGGCCATATGCAACCTACGAACTCTCTTTGAAAACATGTTTTCTGGAAGGAGATGAATTCCACTTTTCTCAGGAGAAAGTTCTTGTTGAGAGCCTCAGTACACCATTGTTAATACACCATCTAGATGACCAAAATCATGGGTGACAGAATGCCTCCCAAAGTATGAGGTCGGAATTGGTGACATCCAAAATACTTTGTAAACTACGTGTGTGTGTCAGAGACCAAGAGCGTACCTAATCGAAAACCTACAAACAACCAAGCATCTGCAGAATATCATACTAGTTCTGAGGTAGGCATTCCCATAGTCAGATCACGGACGGATGACACTGTAAGCATAGGTCATGGCCACTAATCATACACTGTGTATCCATGCCGTCAAAATATCACATAGCCACCAATAATACACTGTGGATCTATGCAAGAAAATTTAAATTGAGATGACATAGCCACGAGACATACAAAGTGGATCTATGTGTCAGCAAATTATACATATTCCATCGCAACCTGGACCAAAGAGATAAGATTTGGGGTCTTCACTCCCGTCACCCAAAAGTACGATTCTAACCATGTGATTACATGTGTCGAAGTCGAACATGGTAGAAACCACTTGATTACTGGTCATTGATGAAACCATTAACAAGTGCGAGGGAAATCACCATTAATGTCAATGACTCCGAAAGTACACTAGTACAATCCACCGAATGTGAATAAATAATTTGAGGTCGAACATCTGACGGAATCTTTCAATCAGGGGTCAATGATGAAAACCCATTGTCGAAAGCGAGGAAACCTGCCATTGAGGCATGCAAGTTCCAAGGTACCAAAGAATTTATAAGTCTTGTTTCTAGATAATGAACTGGAGTCGACGGAACAAAACTTGTCATAGGAGGACCTTGATGTATCCCCCATCAATGACATGAAATGAGTAACAGATTTTGAAGGTGAAACAGAGTATGATGTAAATTGGATTGGACAAAAGGAAGGTCGACACGGAGGGAATGGACAACTGCAGATGGCTGACTCAATAAAGGTTTCAGATGAACTTCTCTTGAACATATGAATGACACGACCAATGATTTGGTAGCATTGACTCAAAGATAACTCAGGATACGACCTTGTAGCAAATCGAATGAGAGACAAATGGATTTCCCAAACCGGCTTCAAATAATGAACAGGGGGGTGTCATGTTTAAGAGCAACACTTACTGCCAATAATATGAATACGAAAACACATCCCTTTCCCAAATTTTCCCCCACCATTTATAGCGAGTACCTCTTTATTTTTACGCAAGCTTGAGGAGGATAACATATGCTTGTTGATGTAAGTTCACCCTTCGAACGAGTCCCTCAGAGTATGTTTAACGAACCCTAGGAAGGATTTGTTCGGTCCCATTATGGGTCTGTTGACGTTTGTTTAATGAGTCCAAATATAGAAAACTCGAAGCTTTTTCATGATTATAGAGTCTGGAAAAACACTTAAAAGAGAACTCTCTCAATTCCTTCTTTGTAAAATAGTCTGATGAGACCGAAAAAGAGATAAATTATCGCCCAACAGACGCTTTCTTCAAATACTTTAACGAGCGTGAAAAGAGCAAGGTCGCTCGGCAATCTTTTCATGTTTAGAGAGTCTGAAAAAAGCTTAAAGAGAACTCCAAGGGGGGTTCCTTTTTCATATAACCTTGTTGAGTCCGAAAAAGTGATAAAATTATGCTCGATCATGTTCTCATATATTTTCGAGCATGAGAACGGACAAAGACCAAGCTCAAGGTTTTGTACAAAAACCATGAAAAACAATCAAAACATGCGATGAAGAAGAGAAAAATATATGTATCCTTGTGTATGAGCGTCGAGTTCGTTACATCTGCAAAAGTTGCACTCATAAAGGTATTAGGCATTAGGTTTAATAAATAAAACAATTATAAAAAACCAATAACAAATGGTAAAAGTAAATATAAATGAGTAAAAATTATTTTTACCATAGTCATTGTAACTTTGCCAATATTTTAGTCCAAAATCCCTATTTTTCCCTTGAATTTCGGCGCTCGATTGCGGGAGGTAAGAGCATCCATTCAATGAACCGTCTTCAGCAGCGAGGTAAGCTCCTCATCCTCTATCTTTTCATGGTTTATTTTTTCATTTTCATTGGTAAAATTCATGTTTTTGAACTTGTTTTAGGGGTTAAAAATGCACTCAACCATTCTCGCAGGCTAGCCACATGGGACCTACGAGAATGGATCATTCTTACAGGTGGCCCCAAAGGCGCCTGCGAGAATCTCGCACTGTGCCTAAAGGGCACCTGCGAGAACCGTAAAGCACAATTTTTTTTTGAAATTTGCTCAATGAAAAAGATACCAAATGTTGAATAGAGTTGTTGACCTTCTTCTTATATTTCTTATGCAGGTATTTGGCTATCACCATGGTTCTATAATGGCGTGAAAGAGAACATGAAGAAGATGATGTTGTTGCCAGGAATGATCTGGGCACTGTTGCCACGTTGTGAAACTGTGGGCTTCTAAAATTCTTTTGTATTCCGGGCATGAGGGCCCAAGTCAGGCTATTGGAGTACCTTATGCATATGTGGGACCTAGACCAACAAGTATTCCACGTAGGGGTACACACATTGTCCTTGGACATCAAGGACATTTACTTCTTGATAGGACTGTCATGGCATGGGTACCACACGAGCCTTACTAGTAGCAGAGGTGGTGGGCTACCTATGAGTGAATACTGTCGTTTGCACTGTGTTCCAGAGGCGAAAAGGAGCAAAGGAAAGGTAGCCATTTGGGGGGTGCGAGATTCAACCCTTCGCACTATTTTGTTCACCATTGCTTGTATGGCTGGGAGCGCTACTCCTCACATGGCTCTCTAGAGCTACTTTCAGTATGCCATAGAGTGTATTGAGCCTCGAGTTTTCAACTGGGCAGATGCAGTCCTTCGTAGCATGAAGAGGTAGTTGACTAAAAGCAAGAGAGGCGACCTGAAGCAATTCGGGTACGAATCATTGTTGGTGTCCTTCTTTCTTGAGAGGGTTCCTTTGCTGAGATTACAGGTTGAGTGGGGTGTGCCGGCTCCAGAGGATCCAAGAATGTTGAGGTGGTGTAACCTCATGGCCAGGCATGTAGCCGGACCAATTATCAAATACAATGATCACTTCTTTGACTGGTTGCGACCACAAATGTTGATGGTTGATGATTATGCCTATGTCGGGTTGGACTTCTGAGGAGATCCAGACTTGGCCTTGCCTGAGGGTGCTAAGTGGGGAGATCTCGGTAAGAAGTACACAAATTTTTCACTTTTTAAATGTTTTTCTGAATTTTATCATATGCAAATGTTTTTATGTTCATCCAAGGTCTAATTACAAAATTCTTTTTTGATGACATAGACGTGGGGCCTTATCAAGCTCCAGGTACTTCTCCTATTTAGCGACAAGAAGAGGTAGCTCCAGTGCCACGATGGGATGCTGAAGATTATGAAGCGGTGGAACAAAAACTGGAGGGTTTGACAGCAGACATTCCAGACATGCCTCTTGGAGAGGTTCTACGACGTTATCAGCGTCATACAGTAGGGGTGTCAGAGTCTGTTGGCCGACTGCTTCGTAGGGTTGCCTGGGTAGTCATGTGTTATCGTGAACGTCATCCATGACGTTACTTTGTAGAAGCTATGAGCTTCATATTTTGAAATTTTGGTCCTCGGACAGAATTGTTTTGTAAAAAAAATTTTGATCGTTATATATACATATGGATTCTATCGGATTATCTTGTGTTGTGTGATGTTTGTGATGTGATTGATTTATAAATGACCCAAATGTTTGTCTAATACATAGTTAGCTAATGCATCAGTTAATGTATTTAGACATCTAGGAATATGTTGATATTCAATATAATCAAAATAACGTTCCAAGAGGCGAATTCGCAAATACACCTGTAACAAAGTAGGACTTTGAATAGTATAGACATTACTTAACTGTAGTACTATGAGTTGTGAATCGAGTCGCACAACCAAGTGACGGATACCGAGTGAGATAGCATCAATTAATAATTCGATAATGGCGCTATACTCTGCAATATTGTTGGTTTCACGGTCGAGGCATACACCTCGTAAAGAGACAAGTTCATTTGTAGGGACATAAATTGCCCATGCAGTGGAAGCAAGGTTCTGAGTGCTACGGCTAGCGCCATCAGCAAAGCCAAAGTAGGGTAGTGAAGACTCCGACATCTGGAAATCAAACACAACGTCACATAAGGGCGGAGACCAGATAACGACAAAATCAAACTACAGTAACACACAATAAGTATGATATAATAAAAATACAGGTACTCGTGCACAGGTAATCTTATGCATAGTACTTTTTCAAGTACAACCCATTTCTGGGTTCACTCAAAGGGATACCATAGTAATCTACTAACTCATAAGTTGCTTTTTCCAAAACTCATTTGAAGATATAAGGACCTCACCACATGGCTTCGAATTTTCCAGCTCCTAGCATATCTCGATCTTGTTCGTAGAGGAGAACCAGATCCCCTTCGGAGAAAACGCGAGGCTTGACATGTTTGTCGTATTGGGCCTTGACACGTTTCTTCTAGGTTTCTATGACTAGGGTAGCATCGCGTAGAGTTTTGTCTAATCACATAAGGTACAATAGACGTTCTTCCTCAGCATAAGTGTTTGGTAGGAGTTCAACAACTAGTTTTAAAGAGGGTATCTCACATTCGATTGGGAGAATGGCTTCCAAACCATAGACTAACCAGAAAGGTGTAAACCGAGTAGTGGACTTGACTGGTGTCCTGTAAGCCCACAATGCTGAAAACAACATTGTGTGCCAACTTGTTTTGTGAATCCCTATCATTCGTCGAAGCATGGTTATGAGAACTTTGTTAATCACTTCAACTTGGCTGTTGGCTTGTGGGTAATAGGGCATTGAATTTTCATGGCGAAGACCCAACTTTTCAGCGATTTCGGACATCATGAAGTTTCTAAAGTGGCTACCGTGATCAGTGATGATAGCCTGAGGGACACCATAACGAGCTATGATGTGATTGAAAATGAATAATGCTGTGGTCTTTCCAGTATTGTCAAATGTCAGCATCGCCTCGGCCCATTTCGTAAAACAATTTACGGCTACAATAATGTATCCATGCCCCCCGGCCGAGTGGGGTTGACATGTCATGAAATCAATGCCCCATTTCGCAAAAGGACCAATGGAGACTACAGGGTGAAGAGGAGCAGGGTGTGACTGTATCTCATGATTATAGGTCTGGCAAGCGTGGCATTTTTGGACGGCGATTATGCAATCGTTAAATAACGAAGGCCAAAAATATCCTACGCGTAAGATCTTCTAGGCAGTAGCATACCTGGACATATGACCACCATAGGCTCTAGAATGGCAGTCATTTAAGGCTTTCTCGGCTTTGTCAAACGTGAGGCAGCATCAAAAAACTGAGTCAATCCCCCGATGATAAAGAGTTTCCCCGAGGATAATATATTGATGGGCTTGGTAGCATATTCGACGCCGGTCAGTACTGGACAAATTGGGCTGGAAAGTCTGGGTTTGGAGATATATGATGATATTTCCATACCAAAGATCATCGGAACTAATGAGGAAAAGGGATTCATCAGGTAATGAATCGACTGCTACATTTTCCATTTCAGAGTAGGGAAAGTCGCATATCAACTCAACAAACACTAAGGACTTCTTAGACTTGGCTCATTCAAATTCCAAGTCAAACTCCTGGAGTATGACTATCCATTTGGAGTATTTTCCCCCTAGCAATTGACGTGTGAGAATGTGTTGCATAGGGTTGCAGTTAGAAATCACTGTAGTTTTGTGAGAGAGGATATAGTGTCGAAAGCGTTGAACTGTTTGGATGGCTGCCAAGGCCAGTTTTTTGACATGTAAATACTTGGTTTTGGTAGGCATTAGACATCGACTCAAGTAATAGATAACATGTTCATCGTGAGAATCATCCTCTTGGAAAAGAACCATACCAATAGTGTAATCCGAGGCTGTGAGGTAGAGGAAATAATCGCGACTGTAATCGGTGGGGAAGAGAAACGGAGCACATGTTAAGGAAAATTTCAAAGCTTCAAAGGCTTCATTTGCGATGGCATCCCATACAAACTCGGACCCCTTTTTGAGGAGATGCGTAAATCCATGAGTTATCTCGGCATAGCTCGGGATGAAATGACGAAGAAAGTTTGCTTTCCCTTGCAAACTTTGTAACTGGCGGAGTGTAGAAGGAGGAGGGAGATTAAGGATCGCCTCAACCTTTAAAGCATCTACCATGATCCCTTAACGTAAAACAATAAATCCTAGAAGTCGGTCGGATTCCACGCAGAAAATGCACTTGTGAGAGTTCAAGCGTATGTGGTAAAACCGACAGCAGACGAAAAATGGCTCGAAGGTGGATTGAATGATCGACTCGATGCATGGAATGAGTGGGTAAGTCGTCAAGATATGGTTGCATGATGTGCTTGATATCATGGAAGGAATAAGACATAGCGCGTTGAAAAGTTGCACCAGCGTTCTTGAGACCGAAAGGGAGTTTCCAATAGGCAAAAGTGCCCCAAGGACAAATAAAAGTAGTCTTGTGCTGATCCTTGGGAACAATATTGATTTGATTATATCCGAAGAAACCATCCATTAGAGAGAATATTTTGCTTTCGGCGCAATCATTGACAATTTGATCGATGAAGGGGGTAGGAAAGTTGTCTTTAGGACAAGCTTTGTTAATATCCCTATAATCAACGCATACACGAATCATGCCTTGTTTCTTGTCAATCGGGACAAGATTGGAAACCTAGTCAGTGAGCGCCACCAGATAAATAAAGCCAGCTTTTAGAAGTTTTTCGACTTCAATCTTGATAATAGCCGCTTTACGGGGGTGAACCGGATGAAGGCGTTGCCGGACAAGTTTAGCATCTAGGTATGTCTTGATCTCATGTATCACAATGTCGGGGTCGATACCCAACATTTCTTCGTAGCTCCAGGCGAATACGTCATGAAACTCTTTGAAAAGTGACATGTAGGTGATTATTTCGTCAGGGGAACACGAAGCTCCGATATGCACATTTTCGACAATTCCAGGTTTGATGGATATGTCGAGGGGAATAGTGGGTGAGATGTTGCTTAAGTTCCCTTCGGAAAACACATTGTGTGTGGACTCAGGAATGGTTGAAATGAAAACAACGGTCGACGAGGTCGAGATCCGTTGGTAGTTCTTGATGGTATGTTGCTCCACGAAGAGGATGGAACAGTGATGGCCATCATCCCAAGGGATGTCTTCCATGATAGACATGATCATCTCGTATGTGGGAAAAATGACATGGAAAGGATCTGGAGATAAATCATCAAGAGAGGGGGAAGAAGGGGTTGCCGATTGAATGGTCTGGTAGGCATATTCGACAGGACTTAACTGCATTTCATCGTCGAAACGGAGATGATCGCCAGGGTCAGGTACCATCCATGGGTTGTGAGACGCAGGGGTTCCGTGAATCGACGTGGAGATCATGTTGATTGAAGCAATGGACGAGTGTGGAACATCGGGCGGTGGAATGGGGAAAGTACCCATTAACGAAGAGTATTTAAGAAGGCCTACACCGACGTTCTCGTAACACGGTGGGGTTTTAGCGATGAACGGTATGTTTCCAGTACGCATATCTGAGTTAAAGAAGGCTAATTGGTCGACAGTGATGACCTTTCCTTGATGTGGGAAACGT
>ML785633.1:409517-428006 GCA_009831015.1 Picea engelmannii | reverse complement strand
CTTCATCAGTTGGTTGTAATGCTTCTTTGATTCCTGGTAAAGAAGGGCATTGTTGAGTTTCATGATCCTTATCACAAATGGTGCAAATTGGCTTTTTGTCCAATGGGCATTCCCTTCGTGGGTGCTTATCTCTGCATTTGGAACAAAATATGGACATAGCTACTTTTGCTTCGGCTTGTTTCTTTTGAATCTGCAAGGTGTCAATTTGTGAAGCAAAAGAACTTAACATTTCAGTTTTAAAACCCTCAAGTAAATTACCTATTTCGACTCTTGTTGCTCCTCCACTGGCTGATTTTTGAACTCTTGAGAATGTGGTATCCATGTTGTTTGATCTATTCCTTGCAGCTCCTCTTGAACATCTTTTACATAGGTTAACAATTTCATCATATGATTCTTTAGATATGTCCCCTTTACCAAGCATATTCAGCATATCTAGACAATCATCCCTTACTCCTTTTAATAATATTGTTTTAAGAATATCTTTACTTACATCGGGGTGACTGGATCTTTGTAGATTATACTGTACCCTTTCCACAAAGTCCTCCAAATTTTCGTCCTCTTTCTGTATCATCTTGAATAGTTCCTCTCTTTTCTCTCTTGTTCAACAATAGTCTTGGTATTTGTGCAGAAATTTCTGTTTCATTTGATCCCATGTTGTGATTACATGACCTCCAAGACTCATGAACCATCTTAATGCATTTCCCTTTAATGTTGCTGGAAATAGCTTTAATTTTTTAGCATTGGAAATGTAATCATAACTTCTGCATAATATGTCAAACTCGAAAAGGAATTCATCAAGATCTTCTGAAGATAAACCATGAAAGTTAGGTAAAGCTAAAAGTGGAATATTCTTCATAGGAGCTACTCCTCTAGGAAGATCACCAACAGGAAATCCTAAGGTAGAAAAAGAGTTTTCATCATTTACCTCTCCTTTAGGACCTACCTGTTCTTCATGGTGGAGTTCTTCATTATACTCATCCATGGTTTCTTTTGTTTGTTCCCTTGCTGCACTTGCTCGATCCTCAATGTTTTATGTTGGTTTCTCAACTGTCTCAGGGCTCCAAATTTCTTTCCCTGTTTCAAAGTTTCCTTGAAAGGAAGGTTGAGATTTTGGTTTTTGAGAGCTTGGTCACTGAGGAGCAACAGATTCAGATTTTGATATAATCTCGTCAATAAAAGTCTTTCTTCCTCCCCTTCCTCTGCCCCTGCCACCTGTACGGTCGGTTTCTTTGGGGTCTCCGCATCCTCTCATGCAATCTGTATATCTGAAAGAACATAAGTTCTCTTGAAATCTATAATTTCCTTCCCCGGAAACGGCGCCAAAATGTTGGTCACTATAATTGCTTATCAACTAAACAATCAAGTGTTACATAAATTGTCAACCCAGGGAAGTCCATTTATTTCATAGGCAATCACACACTGTATATGCTCAATCTCAAAAGCAATCTAGAGTTGTAGTAAAAGTATATTAATCACACCTTACTTTGAACAGACTGAAGTTCTACTTTGAATTACAGAAAGGCAATCTATCTATTGTAGAGTTTAAGATTAAAATGAAAATAATTATCAGAAGAATCTTGGATTACATTAAGAAATAGCAACCTAAGAAAAAAAATCCTTCAGCATATTGCAAAGAAGACTAAGTATTCTGCGACAGAGAATAGGACCCTATTCCCCAGGTAGGAATCTTCAGCACCTATTTCTGACTATCACACTTTCATAAACTCATCACAAATAAAAATGATTAACTATAACACAGAACAGGACCCTATTCCCCAAAGCAGGAATCTTCAGCACCTGTTTCTGATTATCACACTTTCATAAACTCATTACAAATCAAAATGATTAATTGTAACACAGAAAAAGACCCTATTCCCCAAAGCAAGAATCTTCAGCACCTGTTTCTGATTATCACACTTCATAAACTCATTACCAATCAAAATGACTAACAAGTACCTAGAAATGAATTGTATGAAGACAATGTAACAATCAGTGGAAACAAAGTTTCAACAAAATAGGGTTTTAACAAGGTATGAATAAAAATTAATGCTATCACACTACAGAAACTAATGGGTGAATCTTGTGAAGAAGGTGGGCCCTCTCCTTCTCACAAGATTCCCTGAAAACGAAAGGAAATAAGAAGAAATGCTCAGAATAATTTTTTATTCATCTGTCAAATATGTCCAGTTATAATATCCAAAGTGAATATGCTCCTTCTCTGTAATTCCTTGCTAGCTAAGCCTTTCGTAATCCCCTTCTAATGTTGATTTCTCCCCTATTTAAAGGGAAGAATCCTCTTAATACAATTTAAGCATAAAATTACATGTGTACATCCAAATCATATTCTTAGTCTGATCTAATCTTCTATGTTGGAATAGGAGATTTTGATCTCCCGTAGAAAAATGTTGTTATAGTAGTTGGAATGGCACTGGCTTGAGGTACAGCTGTTGCGGCCGATGTAACAGCTTCTTTATTTATCTTTATGTTACTGTTGTTTGTAAAATATTGTTTCAGCATCGCAAATCACGGATTGTTTCAGCAACGCGATTTGCTTCCTTTGATTTTTTCAGCAACGTGGTCTTCAAGCAGCAACGATGGTTGTAATGGTGTTGGTTTAAGGTACGGCTATTGCGGCCAGTGTAACAGCTCCTTTTTGTTACTGATGTATGTGAAATGTTGTTTCAACATTGCAAATCATGGACTATTTCAACAACGGGATTTGCGTACTGTTGACTGTTTCAGCAACGTGATCTTCAAGCAGCAACAATATTAACTGCAGTTCACACTGTTTCAGCAACTATATATTTCTGATTAATGGCTAAGTATGAGAGAAATGTAAAATTACATGTAAAACAAATTAAACATATAGCAAAGAGAAGAAACGTTATATACCTTTGGGGAAGTAGATTAATGTGATAATGTAGGCTTAAATATGAGTGGGAAAATGATGTAATGATAGCAAAAAAGTATGAGCAAAAAGGTACATTATAGGGTCCTAACACTAGGCTTTGTCTAGTCTCAGTTTTCTTTGGCTTCTTGGAAACAACATTTTTATTTGTTTCGGGTGAGGGCTTGTTTTGTGTTTTGCTTCTGGTGTTGTAAGGGTGGACAGTTTCAAAATTTTCTTGAAAAATATTGTCCGAGAAATGCCCGAAAACGGGAGGAGAAGCATCTTCCTCTTCTGGTATTTCTTCCTCAGTTGTATCATCAGGATTTTCAAGAGGAGTAGAAGCATAATTGTCATGTGCTTCCAATATTGTTTTCAAAGCATACTGTAAACTTTCAAACTTTAGACCTTCTATGGTCGGGTTTGGCCGATTGGGAGGAAAAGGTTTTCTAAAAGGAGGTTTGTAACTTCCTTTACTTGTATATGCCTCCTTGGCGGATCGTTTCAAGTCAATGACCTGATTGGACAATTTTTGGAAAGCTTTTTGTAAGCTCTCTAGGTCTAAAGTTTCTTGTTGATTTTTAGGTTGAGGAGGCCTAGTGAGAATTTCAATTTTCTTCTTAGAAGGTGGAGTTGTTTCAGCTTCACTACTAAGATTTTCTTTCAAGCTCAATATGTCTTTCTCAATTTGAATTTCCTCCTCAAAGGCTTATAACAACGTGTTGTTTTTGGACCTTTTCACCCATATGGCTATGTTATTATGCAGGGCCTTAGTATAATATGCAACAATTAAGCTTTCTACAGGCATCGAATCTACAAGGATTTTCTTTTTTAGAGTTAGAAATCATTGGTTAAATCTTTCACTTTTTCTTTAGGGTTCATTTTTCTGCTAGAGAGTTCCATAACCAAGAATTCTGGATATTTATCATCTCCTAATTTCTTGAGAAAACAAGTTTCAAACTTGTCCCAAGAGGCGATGGTCTGAGTCTGTTGGCCAAAAAAATACCAGGTTGAGGAATTTCCCTCAAAAGTATAGGGGAATAGTCTGCATACGATGTCTTTGTGTTCAACATTCTGGAGCCTAATAGCTAGCATAAATTTCTTAATGTGGTCTCTAGTTGATTGCTTCGAATATGAATCAAATTTAGCCATCCATTTCTCTGGATGTTTTGGAAATGGGTGTTGGGGTCCAAGTACAGCTACAACATCTTGATCGAGCCAAGGTGTAGAAAGATTATTTTGGTTTTCCATGGGAGTTGGTGGGGTCGAAGGCTAATATGGTTCAGATGAAGAACTTCCTTCGTCTGAAGACTCTCCTCCCGAAGAGGATGGAGAATATCCAAGTGGGGATGGTGGAATACCATATCCTCCAGCACTGGGGATAGGTGCTTCAGCAGGGTTGGTAATATTACCACCCAAAGGGTTTCCAGGCAGACCAATGTCTTGAGGTTGTTCTTGGTAATTGTAAAATCAAGAGGTTTATTAAGTGGCCTACTAGGTAGCCTAATATAGGCTAAGGAACTATGAGTTCTTATGAGTGACATGCGGACAATTTCTTGGACATCAATCCCTTGAGGGAGTGGTGTCACCAGTTCGACAGGAATATCAGGGTTATCATTTGAGGTAGTTGTTGTTTCAAGTGTAATGTTTGTGTTGGAGTGACTACGAGTTACGATAGGAGTGCGAGTGTGTGGGGGAGTCTTATGACCTCCACATGCCATCAATTAACTTCAGGCCCTCCTTCTAGCGCCATTTGTTGACAGGCATAAATGACACACTGTCAACTGGAAGGTCAAATCCAGACAGGGGTTGTCTAATTAACCCAAAATGTTTGGAATGAAATGACCCAATGGGTTTAATGGCTACATTGGCCAACTAAAGTCCTAAAAATGATAAAAGAAATAAACTAATCTAAGCATATTATACTAATAATATAAGTTTACTAATTACAAGTGTTCAAATAGAAGCATAAATATGTACAAATGATTATATATAGTCTATATACAGCTTGCAAGGTTTACTTGAAATATTGTGAAATAAATGTTCTTAAAAGAGATAAAGAAAGCACATACATTTTTATGTTTTCTTTTTGAAAGTTTAAAGATTTAAAACTAATAAATACTAAACAAATAAAACTGAAACAACGATACATAAATAGTCAAAGCTAATTCATGCAATCCTCATTTCATTAATAAATAATTTAACTAAATAATACACAGACTAACATGTAACTAATCGATTAAACTGGGTTTATCTTCCTGTGTTGTTTGAGCTCCTAATTGCCCTGCATGTAAGGGAAACTTGTGACAAAAACAGTACTAGTACTTCCAGAATAAATTCCAAGAAGTGTTTGATGTGTTGGAGCAAGAATATAACAACAGAATGATAACTGTAAAAATCTTGTGATATTATGAATAATTAAAGACTTAGAATGAAAGGAAACTCAATTCAAAGTATTAATATTATCCATCATTTAATATCTAGGATAAATCAATAATAATCAAATGACAGATTGATCATAGATTCAAAATGGAATAAAAAATTATGGACAACATCTGAATACTTAACAATATGAAACACCATATGCATGACAAGGCTAAAGTTGCATCAAACATAATAATATCTCATAAGACTGAGGAAAAAGAGGAACATAATGGAATAAGCATCACACAGGTCTAAAGCCAATTGTGAGTTGTTTCCCCATATCAGTTCTCAAAATCACATATCCATAATGTATCCCAACAAAAGTTGTCTTCACTACTAACAGTGATCACTATTTAAACTAGTTTTGGATTAACAAACTCTTATCATGCAAGATAGAGTATAATCCCCAAAAAATAGATTGTTTTACAAAAATAGTTCAACAGGAAACCATTCCTATAGGAGTTGGTTTATCAAAATTTATTACATAATGGCAAAGTTTTATCAAATAAAAAGAAGCTACTAAAATATATAGTGCATGATCCAAGATGGTTTCTCCATGTAAATAGCACCATAATTATCATTTTCATGTTGATGACAAAAAATGAAATTGATATTTAGAAAATAATGCCAACTAATATTCAGAAATAGACTAGCTACAAAATCGTGAGATTCTGTAGCTAGTCTTATATTAACAAAGAAAATCAAAATAAATCTTCTTATTTGACTTTTGTAACAGAATAAAATGAAAGCAAATCAAAACCACTTTTACCATTCTAGAAATTAAACAGTGAAGGGTCGGATAATTCTGAGTTAATTATGGCATTGAAGTTGGTTTCATTTTTTATGATCACACGACTGGCTCTTTTGGGCCTTTTACTTGCCCGATCTGCGCATGCCTTCAATTCTTGATTGTCACGTTCAAGACAAGAATTGTGAGCAGCCAGATGTTTTAATTGCGCCTGTAAATATGGTATGTCCCTATAATAGCGTTCTACCCAATCCATACAATTGTCACAATGCACAGGTGATATAGGAGGCTGAGAGTGAGTGTACTCAACAATGAGTGCTTCAGTCTTTCCTATAGATCGTTTTAAATCATGTCCTATGCCAGCAAATCCCTTTTGATCTTTGAGAAATGGAGGTAAATTAGAGACAAAATCATAATGGAAAGCTTCACTAACTGTTTCATTTCCGAGAACCTGATTATCCACATCTTCTTTGGCCAGGAACCCATTGATGTCATCATCTAAATCTTGATCATTGACCTCGATCAATGAGATCGAGCTCAAATGATCATGCTTTCGATTTCTCAGACTCTAGGAGATTAATCAACCTTATATTTTGTTTACGAAACCCAAGTCTAAGTTACCCTATTTCTTCTCCTTACGATTTTCTTAGCAGTTGGTATGTTACTAAAACCCTGATTCAGTTTGATGGTAGGCACAGGCGAAACCTTCTCTTTTAATACCTCCGCTACCTCTTCTAACGACTTCTTGGGTACAAAATTACAACAGGGTTTTTACCCAGAGGGATTTGGATATCAACAGAAAATGGTTTGTTAAGCTTACAACCATTATGTGAATCGAAACCTTGACTTCCGATCACAGGGTTATAGGAATTGGGGTTTAGATTGGAATGCAGAGGTGAGTCAACTGTGTTTCCAGGTAGGGAAAAATCGTTTCGACACTGGAAGTTTTCCCAGGTATCCCCAATTTGGGCTAAATGTGACAGAAGCAAAATTCGTATAAGCCTGTGATGGAAGAGGCTAGACATAGGGTTCAAGCTCTGATTCTTATAACATTTTGACATCTTACACAGGCTTAGTAATAAATATAAGGGCATGTTTAGCTTAAACCTCAGGAACAACATCAACATTTGGATATGATACAAAAACACTAAACCATACCTACCCTCGCACGTTATAAACTATTTCAAAATCAAAATCAAGTCGTGCCATCGAGGTTTCAGGAGGGTAATAGGAATACCTTTAGGGCATCATGTAGATTTATGAGAGACCATGAATAGGCTCCAAGGCACATCTTCCAGTTTAGCATTTTTGAACCATTTATCGCCTTCCTGTGATAGTCATGTTTGTCGGGATATAGAGTCCTCTATAACCTCCAATTGCAGATACCCAACTTTGTCTCTAAACCCATCAAACATTTGAGCAAAGTCCTGTGTGACCACCAGGTTATAACCTTTGAATTTTCGGATAAAAATATCCCAACCGTGTGCCTGTAAATCGTTTATGGCATCGTCGTGGGCAAGAAGGGCTTGACAGCGATTAGGTTCGATTCAAACCATGGGGTCCATGGTAGCTATCAAACAGAAACAGTAGATACCATGAGAGGGAGGCTTCGTCTTCCAATAGACAAATAACAAGGAGAGGTCTGTGAAAATAAAAGCAGCCCGATACCTACGAACTTCGGCAATTATCATGTTTGGAAACTTAAGTTTGGAGTGATAGAAAAACAGACGATGCGCAGGCCTAAGAACCATTACGCACAATGAATATTAAATCCTAACCACTATCAGATGTCTATTCGGATAATGAATGAGGATTATTAAATGTACATGATAGTAGGATGAGGTGTATTCGTGGGTACATTAGACCTGTACCAAGTGACATGAAATCGATAAGACTGATAGAGCACAAAAATCACATATCAATTACTAATCCAAAGTTGTTGCACGATTATCGATATCAAAAATTAATACCATGCAATCAACCATAGAACTGATCGAGTCATATTCCCCATAATACATAAAAATGTGGTAATAGATTACTCAATGAGCTTATAAGACTCAAAACTTAGCAACATATAGGTTCCCTTCAAAGTGTAATCTCTTTGGTAAAAGAATAGAAGAAAAATACAAACTGCAGAATGATTACCCAAGCCAAGTTTTTGTTTGAATTTCATGCTTGCAGTCATGAAATTCTAACAAAACAAACGAAAACTTAAATGAAAAACTCATAGAAGGAGCTAGCCCAACAAATCTCCTTGAAGCCAGTAAGACAGAATCATTTATAAATGTAAGGAGGAGGCAGCTACAGAAATATTTTATCTCTTTGTGATGACTTTTAATTACGATAAAATTTGACAGAATTGGTGGCTGCCAACACATATTTGATAAATAAAATTGAAATCTACACTATGAAGGTTAAATTCCTTTAGATTCCAAAATATTTAGTTATTGATTTTCTGCTTATGCATGAAATAGATCAAATGCAGAAAACAGAGAACAATAAAATACAATCACACACCATCCACATAATAACACAAATATTTGTTCTAGGAAACCCTTACGGGAGAAAACCCAGCTAGAAGGTGATGTAACTGTTCTCTCTTTTCTCTGGTATGGAAATAATGCAAGTACAAAGGAGAAGGCACTCTCTATGGAGTTACATGATACCTATGGCCTTTTAGGATTCTATATAAAATTAATGCCCTCTATTATTCCCTCTAATTTCCCACTCCTAGTAGTTTTTCTCTGCTATGGAACAAAATACAATAACATAAAATGGAACTCGTTCTCCTCCTAGTAGCCTGGTATTTAACATAGCTCGATAGTCATCTAGGGTTATGGTTTTTACTTCCTCAATTGATCTGGATTGGATCATTACATTATTTTTCATCTATCTCGAAGATTTCAGAGTGGAAAACCTGGACAAATCATATTGCAAGGTCATTTTAGTGGCATGTCTCAGTTTGGAAAATTAGAGTTCAGAACCTTCCAAAGCCATTTTGAGGAATTAAACGTCATTTTTTGGGGTTCTAGTGTCTAGAACTTATGCACACACCCTTGACTATGTTCTACACTCAAATACTTTTCCAACGACGCAAACCGTGCATTAATCAAAGTTTGCATGCAAAATTTATGTCTCCCACAAGTTGACCTATCATGTTGACCACCATGGTACGATGGGTAGCCACTTCATCCCCCATTACTCATGCATATGAGGCTAGCCACGTGATGGATTTTGAGAATATTCTAGAAGTTTAAAAACCCTACCACAATTGAGGGTTGAGGAAGTAAAAAACCTATCCCTAGATGGTTATCGGGCTATGTTAAATACCAAGCCACTAGGAGGAGAAGGGATTCCATTCTTTTTCATTGTATCTTGCTCCATAGCCGAGAAAAACATTTGAGAGTGGCATTTTGTGAGCATAACAGAGGAGGGGAGATTCTGTAGCAGCCATTTAGGCCACATGTCAAAGGAAACTCCACAGAGAGTGCCTCTTTCTTTGTACTTGCATCATTTCTATACCAGAGAAAAGAGAGTAGAGAAGCCTCACCTTTTAGCTAGCTTTTCTCCCATATTGGGTTTCTCAGGTCATATATTTTGTTTATTTTTGGATGGTGTGAATGTATTGTATTGTTCTCTATTTTATGCATTTTATCTATTTCATGCACAAGCAAAAAATCAGTAACTAAATATTCTGGAGATCTAATGGAAAAATAACCTTAATAGAAAATATTTTCAGTATTTTATTAGATCTGTTGTGACGAATTGTTCCAGTGGAATATCCACGGTATTTTACAGATCATATTGGTATTATATAAGGTTTTTCTTTTGGGTATTTGTGGGAAGTTACAGGATCCAGGAATCGTCTTAAAGAGAAGTTACAGAAACCATGGCCATGGTGGACGGGTCTGTTCATAATAACCCTCGAGATCTAGAAAAAGAGAGATGTGATAGGTTGGAAGTGAAAGTCACCAACACTAGTCACAATATGAACCTCTTCATGGTGGCTCTAGTAAAAACGCTCTGACCGTTCGAAGATGAAGGAGGCTCTAACTCGGAGAAAAAAATGAAGGGGAAATTGGGAGATCAGGAAGATTCAAGAAAGGAGTCATGGAAAGAATCTGAGAAATAACAACCAAGTTTGAGTTCCATGAACCCTTCACAGTCCCTATTCAATATGGAAGTGAAAGTAGACATAAATCCATACCAAGGTGATATCAATGCATTAAAATTGAATCATTGGGTTCAACAACTAGAAGTTTATTTTAGCGTTCACCATATATATGAAGGGAAGAAGATTTCATTTTCTATGTTAAAGTTAGAGGGCCATGCTTTAACCTGGTAGGAAATCCATATGGAAACACTTAGGATAGAGGGTGATCCACCAATAACTAGGTGGGAGGACTTAAAAACCCTCATCAAGTCCCAATGCTACCCTATTGGGTATGTAGAGGACCAATGGATCTAGTGGCACTACTTTAGGCAAAGGCAGGGGAAGAGTGTACAGGAGTACACCACTAAATTCAGAAAAATGGCCATTATGTTGGGTATCGAGCTCCCAAGAGCCCATATGTACTCCTCAAGTATTTTGGGGGTTTACATAGTCATCTATGAAAGAAGTTGATTATCTTCAATACAAGGACAGTGGATGAGGCATGTGTAGAGGCACAGTACCTGGAAAACATAAGCTAAAACAAGGGGCAACCAAGTGGTTCAAAGAAAAAAGAGCACCAGGAAGCTTCCAAGGAGGGGAAGAAGAAGCGGAAAAGGGGAAAAGATAAGAATATTGTATCCACTACACAAAAGTTAAAATATCCCAACAACTATTGTAATCATTGGAGGTTCACAATAATCCTAGACAGTATCCATTGGGTTGGGTAAGAAAGGATGCAAAGATAAAGGTGACGAAACAATGTAAGATTAAATTTTCTATAAGTTCTAATTTTATTAATGAAGTGGAATTGAATGTAGTACCCCTTGATGTATGTGGAGTAGTGTTTTGAAGCCCTTACATGTATATGAGGGATATAATATTCATGTGGAGAGCCAACCCGTATCGACTAATCAAGGATGGGAAGTCCTACATCATCAACGCGGATAAAGGAAATTTAAATATCTCACTAATAGGTGCCAACCAAACCAAGAAGTTGATTAGTTCTAGTTAGAAATATGTTTTTTTCCTTGAGAGAAAATTAGTTTGATGATGAGTCAATGAGAGTTAATACATCCTTGGAAGGGTGTGCTAAAGAGAAGAAACATCAGTTGGAGGAATACTATAGGAATATAGAGGAGTGTTCCAAGAGCCTAAATGGATACCACCTAAGAGGGAAGTGGAGCATGAAATCTAGTTATTTCCAGACTCGTCATTTCCGAATATTGGGTTGTATAGACAATCTATTCTAGAAGCGAATAAAGTGAAGAAGCAATTGTAGCAGTTGTTGGAGTAGGGTGTGATTCAACCAAGTACCTCACCTTATGGGTCACCCATCACAATCATTCCCAAGAAGGATGTGACTTGAAGAATGTGTATTGATTTCAGGGTATTGAACAAGATTACACTAAAGAATTAGTACCCTTTGCCAAGGATCGATGATTTGTTTGACTAGTTGTAACATGCCAAGTACTTCACTGAGATAGAATTGAAATCAGGATATCACTAGGTATGAGTCAAAGAAGAATACATCTAGAAGACTTTCTTCAATAAAAGGAAAGGTTTGTATGAGTGGTTGGTTATGCCATTCAATTTATGCAATGCACTAGCTACATTTATGAGACTAATGAATGGCGTTTTACACCCTTATCTAGATTCATTTGTTATTGCCTATTTGGATGACATATTGGTTTATAACGCTATCTAGGAGGAGCACATATCACATCTTATTAAAGTGTTAGAGACTCTAAAAAATCACCAACTATTGGTCAATCTCAAGAAATGCAAGTTTACTCAGTAGTCTTTGGTGTATTTGGGGTATGTGATCGATGGAGGGGAGCTCAATATAGATACCTCAAATATGGAGGCCATCATGAAATGGCCAATTCCTACAAATTTCACTGAAGTTAGGAGTTTTTTTGGGGCAACACAATACTTGTAGAAGTTCATAGCTTCATTTTCAGTGGTAGCTACACCACTCCACGCCATAACAACTAGTGGTAAGAGTTTTTAGTGGGGGAAGAATTAGCAGAAGCCTTTGATGAGATGAAAAGAAAGATCAATCAAGCATCATTCCTTGTGCTACCAAATTTGTAGAATCCTTTCAAAGTGGAGACAGATGCAAGCGGGTATGTCATGGGAGCAATGTTGATGCAGGGAGGAAGTCATGATTCCTATCATTCTAAAGTATTTCATGGGGCAGTTCTCAACTACCCTACCTATGAAAAGCAGCTTTATGCCTTGGTACAAGCTGTCAAAAAGTGGAAGCACTATTTGATGGTAAAGGAGACCATCATCCACATAGATCACCAACCAATATAGTATTTACAAGCCCATAGTAAGATACAAAAAACCATGAATTACAAGTGGATGGGGTTTTTACATCAATTTGATTTGGTCATAAAGTATAATAAGGGAAGAATAAATAAGTTGACAGACATGCTTTCATGGCCACCCACATCCAAGATTACAACTTTGGGAAATCTAATGCACATGGAGCCTTTTACCCATGATGCATACAAAGAGGAATACACAGAAGATGAGGACTTCAAGGAGGTTTTTTAGTAGCTACATGGCCAAATTAAATAGAATAAGGTGACAAAAAGGATGATTATCATTTCTAGAATGGTTTAATCTACAAGGCTGACAAGCTCTGTGTCCCTAAAGGTGAATGACTGTAGCTTATTAGAGAGGCTCACACCTCCAAGGTTGCAAGACATTTTTGTGTTGGGAAGATATTTTCCAATTTAAAAAGGTATGTGTACTAGCCCATAATGCAAGAAGATGTAGCACAATATTTTAGAGGATGTGTACTTTGTTGTACCAGCAAGCCTAGTAATAGGAAGCAAGGTCTACACCATCCCTTACTTGTACCCACTCGAACTTGGGAAATCATTCCCATGGATTTTATGGGAGTTTTACCAACCACACAGAAGGAACATGACTATTTATTTGTGGCAGTTGACTGGTTCAATAAAATGTGCATTCTCATGCTTTGTAAAATACCATCAAGGGATAGGAATCAACAAACTTGTTCTTTGAAATCTATCCTTCAACTTGTTAGTGCTATCCTGATACAAATTCCAAATCTATCTTAGTGAAGTACATGGCATGTTACAAGTACATGCCAAGTACTTCACTAAGAAGAAGATGGGCACTAAGTTGAAGAGGTCTACAAATTCCATCCATGGACATATGGGTAGACAGAAGTAGTCAACAAGACTTTGGTCAGCCTTTGAGGGGTTACAATAAAAAGAATCTAAAGACTTGGGATGAAAATTTGATCTATATACAACACTCTTATAACATAGCAGTCCACACTTCTATTGGTAAGTCACCTTTTGAAACTTTCTTTGGGTGTTTTCCACCTTCACCCTTAGATGTTGTATATGGACATGAAGGAGGAGTGAGGGAGGACCTAATAAGAGATGCATTAAAAGAAGAAAAAAATTGTTGAGAATATTAGGAAGATCCATTTACAAGTACAAGAGACATTGAGGAAGTCACAGGAAAAGTACAAGGCTAGGCATGACCAACACAAAACAAAGAGAATATTTTGAGTGGGAGACAGAGTATGGTTAAAACCGAATAATGAAAGACTATAAGGTCCTACTAACAAGATCAAGGATCTCCAGTATGATCCTTCTGAGGTATTGGAAAAGGTGGGAGATAATGCCTACAAAATCAGTCTACCCCCATACATGCGCATTTTTTCAATAGTGAATGTGGAGAATCTCAACCTTTATGAGCCTTCCCTGTTGGGTCAGGAGGAGGAGAAGGTCCTACATTCCATAGAGGAATTATCACTAGATGATCAAGCAGAGATAGAAGTTAAAAAAAAATTGTAGAAGCGGTCCAGAAGTACAAGACAAGGGCAACATGACCTTTGGAAATTGGGTTGAATGAACAACTTCTATGCAAAGAAAAGTGGTACTCCAAGAAGAAGGTAGAGGAAAATTTTCCTCACCTCACTCAGTAAAGATTTTGGGGACCAAAAGCCTCCCTAAATGGGGAGGTATGATCCATGTTGGATCATTATATCATTTTTCATCTATCTCAATTCTTTTAGAGTGGAAAAAATTGGAGGAATTAGCTTGCATGATCATTTTAGTGGCAAGTCCAAGTTTGGAAAATTGCAGTCTGAAACCTTCCAAATACATTTTGAGGAATTAATTGGGGTTCTTGTGTCTAGAAATTTTTCACACACCATTGATAGTGTTCTACACTCCAATACATTTCCAACGGTGCAGACCGTGCATTAATCGGAGTTCGTGTGAAAACATTATACCTCCCACAAGTTGACCTATTGTGTGGACCACCATGGTACTAGAGGATGCCACATCAACCCCCATTACTCACATATATGGGGCTATCCACACGATGTATTTCTAGAATATTCTATAAGGTTAAAATCACTACCATAATTGAGGGTTGAGGAAGTCAAAAACCTATCCCTAGATGGCTATTGAGCTATGTTAAACACCGAACCACTAGGAGGAGAAGGGGTTCCATTCTTCTGCATTGTATCTTGTTCCATAGTTGAGAAAAACATATGACAATGGTATTCTGTGAGCATAAAAGAGGGCAAGATTTTATAGTAGCCATACAAGACACAAGTCAAAGGAAACTCCATAGAGAGTGCCTCTTTTTTTGTACTTGCATCATTTATATACCAGAGAAAATAGAGCATAACAACCTCACTTTCTAGTTGGGTTTTCTCTTGTATTAGGTTTCCTAGGTCATATCTTGTGTTTATTTGTGGATGGTGTGATTATATTTTATTGTTCTCTATTTTCCACATTTTATCTATTTCATGCATAAGAAGAAAATCAGTAACTAAGTATTAAGGAGATATGAAGGAAAAATAACCTTAATAGAAAATTCTTCCAGTATTTTATTAGATCTGTTGTGACGAATTGTTCCAGTGGAATATTCACAGCAGTTTACAGATCATCAAACCTCAATTGCGATAAGGTTTTGGACCTTCTAGAATGTTTATAAAATCCAATATGTGGCTATCCCCACATGTTTAAGTAATGGGCGCTGACATGGCATCCACTCTCACCATGGTGATCAATATGGTAGGTCAACTTGTGGGAGGCATAACTTTCACATACAAACTCTGATTGAGGTGATTATTGCACTATTAGAAAGGTGATTATTGATGCCTAAAAATAGCTTCAAAATATTTCAGATGGGTTTTTGGATCCAAATTTCTAAGTTTGGACCAACAAATAAAATGACTCTACAAGTTGATTCCTCCAATGTTTTTCACCCATAAAGCATTGAGATACAAAAAAATTAATATAATGATCCAATTTGGATCAGTAGAGGAACGAAGGCCTAGTGGCCTTTTAGAATACATAACCATTTGTCCAATATTGAGAGAGAGAGAGAGAACAACTTTTAACTTCTACAAAGGATCTATGTTAGTGAAGCTAGTGGGATACAATTCCCTCATTTATGGATCAAATCAACTATCACTTGTTGTTAATATTGACTAAAATAAGTTTCAATGATTTGTTTAATGATGAGTGTTGGGATATGTAGAGACTAGTTGACTCATTGTTGCATACTAGACGGTAGTTGAATAGAAGTGTCGATTGTCAATTATAGAGGATACTAACAAAGAGGTTGTCCGAGAACTATTATGTGATGCAAAAAGCACATGTTTGATGATTTCTAGATCCCTTGAGATCCTTCTTTGACAAACAATGTTTATGTGATCCAGATAGAGGTTGGTTGCTTAGGATGTATTATTGTTTTGTTGTCTAGTCAACTAATCAACTTGAACTATTTGGACAATATATTTTTGGAACTTGAAAATTGTTTTGATCTTGTTAGCATATGCTCTTGTTTGTTAGCATGATGCATAAATTGTTTCACTAATTTTTGATTAAATCATGTGGAGAATATTTTTGAGGTGATATTTGTTCAAACTTCCTTTTGGAAAGTGTTATTGTACCTTAGATTGATTAATATGATAGTTGTTACTAGGTTTTTGATTGGAGGTGGTAATTTTTCTTTATTGTACTTGACTAGATCAATTTCCTCCTTTGTAATCCCTATCAAATTAAGAGGGGATTTCTATGTGATTTTTTATCACTTGATTTTTCCTCCAAGCTAAGTTTAAGGGGGGATGTTGTAACCATAGGTTCTTCTTGTAAACTCACCTTGCTGGAATGTGTAGTATACCATGAAGAGGGAGGTAAATTTTAAGGGAGTCAACCAAGGAGTGGATCTAACTAGGTCTGTGGAGTTGACATTGTCCACTTTCATCTTATAGATCCACATCATATGGAAAATTATGGGATGTGGTCCCATACATTGAAGGTTTCAAGTGTATAACTAAACCTATATATAGACACTCTCCTATATCATCTATTATTTCATCTACTCATGGAGTTATAATCATTATGCTTAAGTGCTTGCATAGTCTATTGACACAACCACTGCTCTTGGAATTTTTGTTTCCGCCTCTACTTTTTTTTGCATGTCCAACACTAATGAGTGACTTATTGATTTTGGACCATGTTATCATATGGATATGGATAAATCCATATTTTTCTCTCTTAATGAATGTAAGTCCAAGCAAACATTTGTTTTTGATGATATATCTCTAAGTGTTATAGGGTATATCCACACAAGTAAAACACCTTAAGACAAACACTCACACACATAGATCAAGGATCAACACACTAGTGTTTTACATGGTTACAAACCTCAAAGAGGGAAATAGTCCATATCCCCAAACAACATGGCCACTTTAGGAAATATATTAATAAAAAAATAGGTTTCATGAACATCTCAAACAAAAACGATCATCAACGAATGGGCCTTCATGCTATTTAAATAGAGATCATGGACCAATCAGGTGCTAAGCTACAATTCAAGTGTCATTAAGATTGAGGATATGTTTGAACCACCAGGTCACTCATGTGTAGGACATGATCATGACTATTAGATTAGTAAAGTACAAAAACACATTAAGGAAACACACTTTAACATAATATTACATTAGACCATGTTGACCTTAACTAATTCCTAGTGTCTAAATATACTAAAAATATAATATAATAAATGAGGTTTGACTTGCATATTTATACAAAAATCAAGTAGTTTATCCTCCAAAGAGGGCTTATGGTCCCACATAAGTAGAGTGCATTCCCCAAGAGGGTTATTGAGCTTGCAAATCAAAGTTGAGTAGACTAACCTTAACCATAACTAAGTATTACAATAAATGATGACCTCAATGATAATTAATGCCTTATAAATGTGTTAACAACACAATATTGGATGGTTGTAGCCACATGTGAAGATTACACCATTTTCAACAAAAAATAGATTCCACCAGTGTGAGATCAACCTAATGATTACTTACACATAACAACATTACCTCCAAGAAAAGAAAATTACACATAAAAAAAAAAAAGTTTGTCAATTCAGACTAAGTTCCAATCACCTATCAGTGGAAACAAGGAGATGGAAAAATATACAATAAGAAGAACATCTAATATTCTTACATTGCAAACAAGGAGAGATTGAGGATGAAGAGCATGTGATGATACATTTCCCCATGTAAGAGAAAGTAAGATACGCACACTCCATTTGGCATGAAAATTTGAGTAGTTTAGATAGCTTATTGAATTTTCCAACAAAACAATAGGGGGTTGAGATTATATTAAGGATGTTTTAGAACACCACCAAAAAATGAGTGCATTGCAAGTTGAGACATCCTTGTGTGAAAATATTGTCTACACTGCTATGCGAAAAATAATAAAAAAGGTATTCAAGATGAGTTAGTTTATTATCACAACACATAAAATTGCATTGTACAATAACACATAGAAACCATACTAACTCAATTGAATTCACTATGAGTGGATGTTGGAGTTGTGTCTCCAACACCTTAAAATAAAAGACATTAATGGTGCAAATGCAAATTTTTGTGACTCTTCCTATGGAAATCCTACCTCTCCAAAAATGAAAATATTATATCTTATTATGTTAGTGTTCTTTAAAATACTAACCAATGAACCTAATGTAGGAATATGTGTTATGGGACTTTTACCGGTCTTGGGTCATGTACTATCAATGCAGTATAGTGTAAAAGGAGAAAATTAGAAAAAATGTGTTATGCTATAATAAAGTGGTTATCTATACATATTTACTCCATGAAATATTTTTGTTAAATAATTAACTTTGGCATTGTATAAGAATTCATTAAAATGCTCTATCTTTGTCAAAATCTAGCAAGTTATAGATCCATGGTTTTAAGCA
>ML785633.1:383701-399596 GCA_009831015.1 Picea engelmannii | reverse complement strand
GGCCCCCCCCCCCCCCAACTGTTAAAGGTAGAAAGGTCGGGGGGGTCCGAGCTGTGACAAGGATCGTCAATCTGGAGAGGTGGGCCACCGCTGATGGAGATCAGCGTGGGTTTTAACGGAGGACAAGTGTCGGGTGGTGAGAGGATTGAGAGTAGTGAGTAGGATGAGGGGAGATGACATGTCAGGTGATGCGGTGAGCTGACCTCATTCAAGCACGTGATTGCGGGAGATGTTGAGGGTGGTTTGGATCTAGGCCGCCTTTGGGCCTGCAATCCCCCACAAGCTGCCACATACCCTTCCAAAAAAACCATGGTTCAAATTGCGGGACTCCTCTGGAAAATTAACATCCAGGCAGTTTTTGTCCCTGCAATGGACTATAGTCATCGATCTGGTTATGATCCAGGATCTGGGTGACATTTACCTGTTGTAAGGATCGACGGTTCTCGTTGACCTGGGATCAATGGTATAGATTCACTTCGAACTTTCGGGCTTCGGGTGTTTTGAATGTGAAACATGAAACATCTCCCGGAAGAAAATCTCTAAAATGAATGATTTGTCGCCACGTGTCATGATGGATGAACAGTCCAGATTCACTTCAAAAGTCTGGGTTTCAGGAGTTTCAAATGTGAAGCATGAAAATCTCTCAGAGGAAAATCGTCGAAGTAACTGATCTACCGCCATGTGTCTCATCTGATGGATGGTCTAGATTTACTTCGGGAATTCAGATCTTTGGCTCTTTGGGACTTTCGAACTTGATATTAAAACCCACGCGATTCTGGAACTCGAATGGACGAGATCCATTGATCTATGATTTGCTTGGTGGATCTTTACCGTTGAAAATTTACTTGTCTGTTCCCACAGTCTGAGCCCAAACTTTGTTGTTCTTGATTACTGTTTCGTGTGCACGGGTATTTCATGTACATAGGAAAGGCTTGGTAGACCTACAGTGAGCTCAATCAATGGTGCATGTGAGTACAAGCATTTCGAAACAAATATGACGTGTATTTTATCCTTCTAGAAAAATAGAAACAGAAATGCGTGAAGACTAAAAAACGAATAAGGGCCAAGACACTCAGTAGTGGGAACTAACTTAACCAACCAGAAAAGGAAAAATTGATGAAAGCGTAGGGGAAAAGGAGAGGAGAGGCAGGGGATGCAGACCTAGTTTACAACAGTCCCTATGACCATTAATGATGTACACCTATCCTTTGTCTTTAGAAGGATCAATAGCCTGAATCCCTGAAGAAAAATTAAGATACTTTTTCCCAGAAGGAAGAAAATTATATTTTCCTTTGTGCAAAACCTTATAAAAAGGGATCGTTGCATGCTGGACCATAGTGGCATGTGACATCATCGCAAGTTTCTCAGTATTAAGGGTGTGACGATTGTCTGTACGAAGAAAAAGTAAATCTTCTCAATACTTCTAGAAAAAAATATTTGAGGGTGAGTTGGCCTCCGATTGGTTTGGATCTGATTCGCATCCCTGATATTATGGGATCATCCTAACTTCCTCACCCTATCCTTTTCAACTTATAAAAGGAGAAGAGTTCTCATGGGAAAGCTATTTTTTGGAATGGCTAGTTCTTGAGTTTTGTAGCTTGGAGTTTTTGGAGCTTGTATGTTGGCTTTGAGTGTCACTTTGCTAAGTTGAGATTGTGAGTGACTTTCAAATATACAGTCTTAGAATCCATGGATCAGAAGTGTGTGGGAAGCAAGGAACTATTGGAAGGGACCCTACAACATCAAGGCATTGGTTGTATTCTCCTTTTCATATCTTTAATACAGTGATATATTTCTTTCTCGTAAAATTGGTCTTATTTTATTGTATGACTCCTTGATCACATACATAGGCTTTGTTGAGTATACATTGTTGCTTCCACTCCGTTGGCTTATACCTTTTTATAGGTTCAGCATCCCATAAGACTTGGAATGGAGCGAAGATGACACTAGCGAGGACAAACAACATTTAAAAGGTATGTCATTTATCTCTTGTTAGTTAGTATGCTTGATAATTAAAACTTAGGGAAAGTTTTATATTATGTCTTGTTTTGTTCTAGTTTCGGTGTGAAACTAGGGAGATTCGTTTTTGTCCGGACTTACCGATTTGTCCAATAAAAATAGGGACTTGACTAAGATGAAAATGGATGAAATACATGGGTCCCTCATAGCATATGAAATGAGAACAGGTACATAAAGTGAACAGTCAAACAGAGAAGTAGCCTTTAAATTTATGAATAAAACAAAGGGCAAGGAACACAAGGAAGAAGAAAAATCGAGCTATGATTTAGATGAAGAAGAAGCACATTTTGTAAGAAAGCTCAATAAGGGAACCGAAAAATACAAAGGTAAGTTACCTTTTAAATGCTTCAATTGTGGCAGAGTAGGACATTATGCTAAGAAATTTCCTTTTGAAGAAAAGAAAATCTTCCACAAGAAAAAGGGTCTCTATTCCAAGGAGGACAATAGTTCTTCAGATGAAAGTGATGGAGAAGAAATGGACAGAAGGGAATTTATCTTCATAACTCAAGAAACTCAAGACAATGACCATAAATATTATAAAATAGATGAAGACAATTTTGAAGAATATTCTGATGAAGAAACTGAAGGAACAAGACTTGACTCTTTCTGGGGAGCCAAGGACATCACAGAAAGTGAACAAGAAGATGGTGAGAATCTTGAAAAAATGAAGTATGCTGAAGAAGAAAATGCTAAGCTCAGAAACATAAATAGAGAACTAAGAAACAAATTGGAAAGTTGTGAAGAATAAAATCATGAGCTTGAAAATACAATTAAAATCTTGAAGGAACAATTAGAATATTATGAGAAATTAAAAGCAGAATTAGATCACACAAGAAAATATCTAATGTTGACAATTGACAAGTTGGAAAAAATTGGAAGTACTGAAAAACTAGATGAAATTCTTTACAATCAAACATCACCTAGCAATAAGACATGACTTGGATATGATAACAGTTCAGAGATAGAAAACACAGATAAAGAGGACAAGAAAGATGAAGTAAATTCTAGAAGCTATGCAAATGCCTTAAGAAGTGGAATCAACAATCAAGAAGAAATTGAAGATCAACAGGAACATGACAAAAGATCTAAATTCATAAGGGGTGATACATCAAGAAGGTCATTTCCTACCATGTATGAGAACAATCAAAAGGGAGTTGAAGAACAACAAGAACATAACACCTTTCAACTGGAACAAAAGATCAAAATTCAGGAGGCATGAAACACCAAGAAGATTACTTCCTATCAGATATGAGAATATTTCTTGGTCATTGTTATACTTGCAGAAACTTTTGACACAAGGCAATTCACTGCAAAATCAATGCAAGAAACAACTATGTGAGAAACACAAATGACTATGGATATCCAAGGAACAATCATATAAACAGTGGATTTGGAAATTCTTATGGATATGTAAACAAAAATTACAATCCATTTGATCCACTGATGGATCAAAATATCATATGCTACAAATGCAATAATATTGGTCACAAAGAACGAGATTGCACAGATATGAAAGAAGATGCTCCTATCTTAAAACCAACTACAATATGGAAAAGGAAAGAGAATACAAGCCAAGAAATTTGTCGAATAGCATCGATCACTGAAGATAAAGAAGAAGAAGAAGAAGATGAATGGTACATAGACAGTGTGTGCTCAACACACATGACTGGGGACCAAAATAAATTCATCATCTTAAATAAAAAGGGTGGCAGTGTTGCATTTGGGGACGAATCCTCTGTCAAAATACTTGTAAAAGGTGTAGTAAAAATTGGAAGTGAAAATGTAAAAGAAGAAAATGTCCTACTGGTTGAATATCTAAAGCATAATGTCCTCAGTGTCAGTAAAATATGTGATCAAGGATACACTCTCAAGTTTGATTCTTGAAAATGTGAAATCAAAGAAAAGGACTCAAGAAAATTGGTTGCAACAATGACAAGAAGACCAAATAACATATACATCCTAGACAAAGAGAAGAGAAAGAAAATTGAAGTGACATGAAAAATCTCCAAGGACCATAACAATGAAAGAAAGGAAAAGAAGACAAAAAAGAAAGAAGAAGTACTATTGAGTGCCACATATTCAAGGGGAGCAGCCCCAAAGAAAAGAGTCACCATTTTCCATTGATGTCAAAGGGGGAGAGAAAAATCAGGAGCATGTCGACAGGGGGAGAGTAGGATGAAAAGGGGAGCATAAGTATTTCCACTAATTACAAAGGTGGAGATTGTTGGAAATTGGTTGTCGTTTATGTCAACCCTAGAAGAAGCAGTCAAGTGAAGAAGCATGTCCAAGATCAAGATTGCAAGATGGAGATTGTTCAAATCATTATTTGTGGTCAATTTGGATACCCTATATTTGAGGGGATTTTTACCCTACATAAATAACTCAAATGGAAGCACAAGTTACATGGTTGGAAATATTATTCCAAGAAATTTCCAACGGTATATGGAAGTCCCTCTAACTCCCAAGGAATGAGGAGATATTGATTTTTCCATCCGAAAACCCAGCCAGAAAATTGAGGACAATTCAACCAGGTTGGCCAAAAAACTAAAAATAGGGACATAACTACTATAAATATAGAATGGATTTTCTCATTTTTACAGCATCCAATCTTGTGATCTCTTAGCAAAAGTTTGGAGTGAAGGAACTGGGAGGATAAGGAGCTCTTATGAAGGATATTTTCTAGTCTTATGGTGATGTTTTGATCATTTCTATGGGTTCGCTATAGTATGGAAGGTTCTATGTGGTTGTTGGGGTTTATGTGTGGACCCATGTGGACCTAGGATCTCGATGTGGACCCAGTTTCCATGTGGAACCAGTTTCTAAGTGGACCCAGTTTGGTGATGATGATGTATCAATGATAGTCACAACGACAGTGACAGTGACATTGACAATCTATGTGGACCCAGTTTCTAAGTGGACCCAATTTGATGTTGATGATGTATTAGTGACAGTGACAGTGACAAGTTGATTCTATCATTTATATTCAAGGGTGGAAGGAAGGGGAAAGGAAAGGGGGTTGGAGCCTCCTTCCAGTTGGAGCTAGAAAATATAGGGAGTTGTAGCTTCCTTCAGGTTGGAGCCTCCTTCTAGTTGGAGCTGGAGAATCTTGGAAGTTGTAGCTTCCTTTGAATGTAATATTTTATTATATAAGAAAACATTTAGTGAATTTTCACTTATATATATTGTGCATTGTGTATCTCTTTTTATGCTCTTTATTGGATATATTATTTGATTGGAAAGTAAAGTTATAAAAGTGATAAATTGTACTTGATACTGATTCATCCCCCCTCTTAGTATCAACAAAAGTCATGTAAGAATCTTCTAAAGCCACATTACTTCACGACTTGTGACACTAGCTGTGATATAATCTGTCTTTGTTGTACTGAGTGCTATAGATACCCGCTTTCCTAAAATCGTAATTGATCTCAAGTTGAAGAAGCACCCCAAGGTGCTCAATCTATTTATTGCAATCCTTTCCCAGTTAGAATCTGTATATCCCTTCAATTCACCATCTAAGACATATATGAGGCCATATCCAACTGTATCATGTAGGTATCTCAACACATGTTTTGCTACAACCCAATGGTATTGTCTCGCTCTACCATAAACTAGCTCAAGGTGGTTACTACAAGTAAAATATCCGACCTGGTGTTAACGAGGTATAGTAAGAATCCAATCCATTTCCTGTACATCGTGGGATCTACCAAATATAAATATGAAGGAGAATCATTCAACTTCTTCATATTTATCTCCATAGGTGTATCCATGGACTTGCATTCCATCATATCGAACCTCATCAGTATCCTCTGACTGAGGAAGGTCTCATCCGATCTTTGTCATGCCTCCAATCCCAAGAAATTGTGCATCCTGCCAAGATCCTCCACCACGAACTATGAGGTAAAATCCCTCTTGCACCTGGCAATAAGCCACTATGCTTCAGATCATGAGCACCAAGATCAATGGATCACCATCAACAACCTTGTGGTAAGGGTTGAAATATGTAGCATTCTTGGTTAAAACCAAGCTCATCAAGTATCCATCGATCCTAGAGTACCATGCTCCCTGTGAAACATGACTCCCTCTAAGTCTATACTATCTATGGATCTGTTTGTTCTTTCTACATCTGCTAACCTCCTCTGAAGTATGATCTCTTATGAATTGTCCTGGGAGGATGCTCCTCCCTACTGGATCCTTGGGGTTGATTCCTTTGAACTCTAGCTCCCTATGACCTGGTACTTGGTGGGGCCATATTATTACCTCACCACTAGTGGAGACACCTACTTTTCCTCATAACTAGAAGGTTTGGAATCAATGATGTGATTGATCGGTATCATATAACTCGAGAACCTCGAAGGTATTTTTCTCTCCATGAAAGTGTCACTGAGAGCTCCATGCCTCTTTTCATCCTACAAAGTATCACAAAATCATGTTGGCCTCTTCCTGGTCACTGCAACATCTCTAGGTAGATCCACTAGCTCGACTAGCTCTACTAACTCCTCCTGATAGTATGAAGGATGAACAACTAGACTATACGGTCATCCTTTGAAGCCTTCTGCTCCTCACTATCAATCTCCATATGAGATACTTTGTATCCCAAAAAATTATCCTTCTTCCAGAAGGATCTAGCTTTGTCCTCTTCGCCTTCGGTACATGGATGTATATTGTCATGTACACAACTCTATGTCTAGATATTCTGCTCCATGTCTCAAACTAGATACCATCTAATATGTTTCCTCCTGCAACTTTCACTATAAATCCCTCTCAGAGATGTCACCTGTGACCTGCCCGGAACAAGAGCAATAACAAGGGAAAATAACAGACAAGAACAACATTCTTCTAATTATTTCTTCATGGTAACCTGCTCAAAACAATAACAAGAGTAAGAACAAGTAAAACACTTCTCTAGTGTTGTGACCAATCATTCCTTCGTGGTAACTTTCCCAGAACAAAACAAGAACATCTCCATGGTACCTTCCATGGAATTTACATGGTAACATGTATGTGACAAAGACAACAACCAAGAACATATCCTAGAAGAGATCAATTTCATCTTGTAGATAAATGCATCATTAGTACTAAATAGTGAGAATTTACATAATGATCATTGTACCAACGATACTCAAGTGTTACTAAACATTTGATAGCAAAGGTACTCATCAATAATAGAACTCTAAAGACCAATGTCCTAGTTACAACATTTACTTAAGATGTTGAGTTTCCATATATTGTAGGATACATCACCATTTTTGCCTCCAACTCTTGAGCTTCCTCTTAGTGCACTAGATCTAAGATCCCTTTGGATCTATTGCCACTACTTGAACAAATTTCCTTTTTCCAAGTGTACATCTCCTGCAAACACTCTCATGATATAACTTATATACAAGTGCGTACCTCTGAAATTTGTAGCACCATCCAACTTGTCTTATAATCTGAGACAATACATCATCTCAACAAGAAGAAGTCATAAATCTGAATCAGAAGGTTCAATGTCAGGAAAAATGTCAATATCCTGAAAAACCATAAAATTTCAATTTTGACGGATTGTCAGTCTGAGAAGTGTAGTAGGTACACTAGGGCAAGGAAAGCGTGTCTATGATAAAATTATTCCCAACTTAGCCCAATAATTTTCTTAGCGACCTTTACAAAATGTTGTTGCAACTGTTGTAGTGGGTTTTAGGGTGAAATTTCAACTTTCACCAAACTGCAATCTAAGAGGTGCAACGAATGCGGAGGAGCAAGGCGAGTTGATTAGTGGTGGAGTTAGATCCAATGAATTTTCAATAAGTGCTCAACAAGCTTGACAAGTTCAGGTCTTAACATAAAATTGTGCAGTGGCAATATTTCAACAAAGATATGATACCATGTTGATATTTTTGATTCCCAGATTTTGATAGTTATTGCCTTATGATTTCAAAACAAGATTCACTTTCATACCATAGTTATCATAGAATAACTATACACTGAAAATATCAACTATAACAATGCAGCAGAAATAAAAAGATCTAGAAACATTAACCGTGCAATGTAGACACAAGAACAGAAGAATTTATCCTAGGAAACCCAACCACCTTTCTTATAGAAGAATTCAATCCAAGAACCTTTCTTATAGAAGAATTCAGTCCAAGATATTACCAGTACATCACCATCATCAGATCAAGATACGATACAGAGAATGTCCTCCCCAAGCCTAGTGTCTCCAAGAGCTAGCGTCTCACTAGAATAGACAAAATATAACCAAGAGAGAGCTTCTCCAAGTCTAATGCCTCTCCAAGTGTGGTGCACTCACCAAGATAACCAGAACTCCAAGATATAGCGAAAATACCACAACTGCAGCTGACAATTTCCTAGTGTGCACTGCAGAAGGAGTTGTATATGTCTGTCCAAATGAAATGATCCATCCTATATTTATACTAATCCAGGCGCCTACCTTTTTCCTGTGGGGCTAAATTCTCATTCCGGGTCTTCAATTCCACTTTATTATTTTCTGTCTTTTACTGGTGGGGCCGACTTTTCTACTGGAGGCATCACATTATGTCCAAAATCTCTTTTCAGTTACTTCCTATTTACTAAACACCTCCAAGGTGAAGACAATGGATAACGTACTTCACATGAGAGAAGCCATTCTTTGCACACTTGAGGACAATTTGGTTATGGTTCAAAATAGAATGAAACAACAAGCAAATCAATATCACTCCAAACATTCTTTTGTAGAAGGGGATTAGGTGTTTATTCACCTTAAATCCTATCAACAAACATCACTCAAAGACAAAACACCCCATAAATTAGTACCAAAGTTCTATGGATCCTATGAGACCATCCAACACATTGGACAAGTGGCCTACAAGTTGGCTCTTCCATCCCACTCCAAGATTCATCTAGTATTTAATGTGTCTTGTCTGAAGAAGGTTGCGGGATCGAAGTGCAAGGGAAAACCTACTTACTAGAACTTGAAGACGAAGGCTCGATTTGGCTCTAGCTGGAAGCAATATTGGATACCAAAAAGCATTAATTGCGTCAGCACATGGTTTGACAAGTATTAATCGAATGGAGAAATATGTAGCTTGAAGATGCCACATGGGAATCAACAACAATTTTGCAACAATTTCCTCATCTTCAGCCTTGAGGACAACACTATTTTTGAAGAGAGAGGGCATGTTAGGTTCCTTCCCTAACCTCGCTGCTTTAGGCCACCTAGGAGTTAGTCAATTGATGTATGTTACCATCCTCTTTGAATAAGGCTCATTAGAGTAGTGGATAGTTATTCAATGTAAAAGGGTCCACTTTATAAGACATGTTAGGTAGATCGTACCTATCGATGATGGGACCACAAGTAGTTAGGGTTTTGCTATTGGGAATCTATTTAAAGAGACGGGAGGCTATGGAATGTTTGCCCAATGTTTTTTGTAGAATTATTTTTCGTTTCATCAAAAGGTCGATATAATATAATATTCACGCTATTATGTAGTCCTCAACCCATATATTCACCATTCTCTCATTTAGCCTTTGGATATTAACTCTTTATTTCATTTTTTTAACCTAATCTTCTAAGACAAATCATGACCTTTAAATTTCTTAACCATTTTAAGAGAGATAAAGAAGTGTCTCAAAAGGATATGCAACTTTCAAATAGTTAGTCTTGAGCATCAACAAAATTATGTTGAAGTAAAAGTAAGCAAAAAATATTCTTTCAAGTGAGCCTTAATTTTTTGCAATATTTGTTTTGGCAATAAATGTATCTTGGCATATTTTAGAAAGAGAGTTGTGCTTTATTCTTAAATAAGCTTTTAGTGAGTTTGTGTTCGGAATAAGAAGAGGCAAAATGGATCTCTGTTTAAAGAAACTTTTCATATTTTTCAACAAAAATGTTCATGTAAACTTATTTAAATATTAAAATGAAAAATATTTAGAAGTACTTATTGATATTAAAATTCTTTTTTATTATATTAAATTTAAATTTATTTCATTTAAATGTAAAATGTACATATTTTAAACATTCAATAATTTTTTTGAGAAAAGTTAAGACAATGATATCCACAATATTTTTAAATTTATATAATAAAACTCTTATTAAAAAAATATCATTCTCAATATTTTTAGATTTATATAATAAAACTCTTATTAAAAAAAATGTATTGACTTTATAAGAAATAAAGAATATCATTCAAACCACTTATATTTACACGGATGTTAGCCACTAAGCTTCATAAATTTTACTTAAAAATCAGATAGTGGGTAAGGTTTTTTAAAAGGAATAACATTATCTTACTATTATCACTACATACATTTGTTTTTGTGAAATTACTTATTAGATTTAATTATTAGTGAGCAACTTCCAATGTGGTAGTGTCAAAGCTACATAAATTTTATTTAAAAATAAGATAATGGACAATGTCTTTAAAAGGAATAACTTTTTTTTACTATTATCACTACATACAATTAATTGTCCAATATTTGAGCACAATGTTTACCCTTTTTCATTTTTCCAAATTTTAATTATATTATAAAATTATAAAACATTTTTCATGAAAAAATGTTTACCCATAGATCTAATTATCCAATATTTGAGCAGAATGTTTACCCTTTTTCATTTTTTCAAATTTTAATTATATTATAAAATTATAAAACATTTTTTTATGGAAATTCAAATTTTAATTATATTATAAAATTATAAAACATTTTTTTATGGAAAAAAAATTCGATTCCATAAACATGATGTACTTATTATAATTTTGAAACAATTATTCAATCCCATAAACGTGATTTACTCATCATAATTTTGAACAATTATTGAATTAATCTCTAAATAAAGGACATGGTTTTAAATTGCTTTGTGGTAGAAGCAATTATTAAATATCAATGGTGTTGATAATGTTCCACTCCACATATAAAGTCAGTATTCCATTTCCTGTCCACTATCAAGATCTGTCCTTCTCTGCCCGGAATAAAAAATGGACACACAAATTCAATAATGGACTGTCCTTTCCTGCCCGGAATCATACAGGGAGAAATAGAACCAGGAATTGAATATGTACATTCACATTTGGATACACGAATGGGTTATTGAGCGGATAATTTTATAGCGAACAATAAGCACCCGATTAGTGTTATGTAAGGCTATTTAAATCGAAAAATCCGCCGAAAAACACGCGTGTGGAGAAAAACAAATACTTTATTGCACAATTGCACCCCACCTAAAGTCAAGTTGATTTCCATCTGCTCGGTACGGATGAGTATGGACGTCACCATCGAGACGACGTGAATGGCTGTCGACGTCAGTAGTGAAAGTTGAAACAACGTGAACCAGTCATCCCCCACCTGCTGAGTACGAATGATTGTCGACGACGTCAGAGTCAAGCCAAGTTGCGTCCAGCTGTTGAGCGCGAATGACTGTCCCTGTCACTGTACTGTGGAAACCATGTGAACAACGGACAAACCACAAAATAAATTAACAGTCCCAGCGGGCTTGGAATTTCACATTCCCTTCTTTCCGTCAAATAAAGTGTTCAAAATATGGTTCTACGCTTTTGGATAAAATGTCCAAACTATGGATCTGACAATGAAATTTGAATGACTAAATTTAAAGTAAATATTCCATGTTTCAATGACTTGATAAAGTTGATTTTCAATACCTCCTGAGCAAGAGGCTAAACTACTTATCTTGAATTGCACAGGAGCAACTAGAGGCAGTCCCAGTTACGGACCACCAACAGGGTTTTGGGAAGATTAAAGATAAACACTTACTTGCTGTATAAACCCAGCAGTCAGTTGTTCAGCACTATGGTTGTTCAATGATGTATAAGTAAGATAAAAGTTTATTGCAGATTTTCTCTTTATCCTCCTTCGAAAACCCAAAAAAAAATGATTTTCAATGTTAAAAGATAGTGGACCATTTTTCTATCTCAATCATAATCGTCATAATAACATGGTTTTTGTGAAGTATGTTATTTTATTGATATTCCGTTCATGGACATGGTAAAGTTTATTTGTTATGTTAAAATAGTTGATCTAGATTGTAATATTTTAAACAGTGATATGTTTTTAAAAAAGTATGTTATATTTTATTTTTTAGGATTTTTTATAATAATAGATAATGGATGGCAGGTTCTTTGTTGAAAAGTGTATGAAGCATTTCGAAGATTAAGTGGATTTTAATCTTTCTAAAGGATATACCTTAAGAACGGACACATTAAGGAAAACTAATGAGTCATTATTACTCGAAAATTGTTGATATGATGATTTTCTCGTTCTTTGTGGTTTATTGATATCAGATGAACCTATGGTTTTTAGTTTCTAATTGAGATGTTTCGATGACAGCTAAAATTTCGAAACATAATGATGATCCTTGATTTCCTCTTAATCCAATATTTTTTAGGACATTCTCTTTATATATCACCATTGCACTCCTCTTGCCACATTTTTCATTTGGGTTAGTCTTTTTGCCACATGTTTCATTTGGGTTAGTCATCTAGATTTTGATTGGAACATTGTCAAATCTTTATTAGGGTAGTATTGATGATGAACATGTATCTCAATACCTCACCCATCATATCCTTCTACCATATGTCCATTAACATTTAACTTGATAGAAGTTTATTTTAATTAGTTATTCATGGATTTAGAATCCAAAGAATGCTTTATTAATTATTCATAGATTACCTAGGTGAGACCTAGTTTCAAATCCAACTAGCTATCACTATAACCTCTAGACTAGTGTCAACAACCCATAAGCATGTACCTAACATGAAATTGATGACCTAGCAATATATCCACGTGAATTCAATGGGGCATTTCCTTTTCCGACTTCAAAATAAACTATAATGTATACCTTTATTGAAAGAATATACTATCTTGATATTGGATGAACAAGACAAACTACTAAATAGTTTTTAGAAAATAAAAAATCACTCATTTTTGTCCGCTCAAATATATGTTTGTTCAATGGATCAATGCTAGGTGGAGAAATGAGATTGGATGGAAGGTGAGTGGAGGTTGGAGAATGGAGCAGGGATCAATGTTAAAATAAAATATGAAGAAGGTGTCATTGCAATCAATTTCAATCATTTTTTTTTTTTATTGATTCACCATTGAAAAGACCAAAGGCATCAATGGAGGAATGAATTATATTTGCAACTTGCCATGGGAATGATGACCAATTGTTATTATGGACATCTCTCCCGTAACTTTTGACTTGCCTTCTTTTTTAAGATACCTCAACCCTTTATCGAAGTTTTCACTTTTAAAGCATTCATTAAATTAACCAACTACTTTCATGTAATTCTAGTAAATGGTCATCTATTTAAAGGTGATGAGATAATATTTATTTATTTTTTTGTAAATAAAAAGTGGATCCTTATATTAATTCCAACTGAAAGCTTACACAAAAGATCTGCAGCCTATCTGCTTACACCAAAATGCTGTCAACAAGTCCTTCAGGATCTGATCGACGGTCTAGATTTCCTCGGGATCAACGTTCCAGATATTCTCACACATTTCGCGATTTCGCGACTTTGGGAAGTAGCTACCATCATGCTTTGGACTCCCGATAACCGAAATCCCAAAATTTTCTCGCGTTAGATCCATGGGACCAGATCGACGGTCCATATCTCTTTTGATACCAATGGTCCTGATTTGTTCTTGCTTATCGCGATTTCGCGACTTTGAGAAGTAGCTACCATCATGCTTTGGACTCTCAATAGCCAAAATCCCGAAATTTTCTTGCGTCAAATCCATGGGACCAGATCGACGGTCCGGATCTCTTCTAGTACCAATGGTCCTGATCTGTTCTCGCTTATTGTGATTTCTCTTTTCGTGATTTCACGGCTTTGGGAAGTAGCTACCGTCATGCTTTGGTCTCCCGATAGCTGAGATTCGGAAATTTTATCGCGTCAGATCCATAGGACCAGATCAATGGTCCAAATCTCTTCTGGTACCAATGGTCCTAATCTGTTCTCACTTATCGCGATTTCGTATTTTGCGATTTCGTGGCTTTGGGAAATAGTTGCTTTCAGGCGTCGGACTCCCAATAGTCGAGTTCTCGAAATTTTCTTGCGTAAAATCAATGGGACCAGCTCGATGGTCCAGAACTCCTTTAGCACCAACGGTCCAGATCCACTCTCGCTTTTCGTGATTTTGAGAAACAACATCCTTCGACCTTGCGAGTCTCGATTGTTGAGGTCCTGAAATCATCTGTCGACTATTAATATTTTGCGCTGATGCTTACGGTTGCCCTCTCTCCTGAACTTCGGATCATTTCCGACTTGGAAGGAATTCTAGGTAGACAAAGGTGGTACCCTGTCCAGATTACGGCCATCCAAGTGGGAAATCTCCTCGCATTGGAACTAGAGGGGTGAGCTTTGGGACTGCCTGGGATCTTGGAGAATGATCTGCTGCATCGAGTGAACCCCTGCATTGGCCAATCTGTCCGCAACTTTGTTTGCACTTCGCCTAATGTGTGAGGGAGTTAGAGTTAGAGAAGGTCTGAGAAGAGCCTGGAATCTGTGAAGAGGGCCAAGGAGGCGCCAGCTAGGAGTGATTTTCCCTAGATCTCTGCCATTCAGGATTTTTGTTGCCAAGTCTATTATGATTTTAGAGTCTCCTTCAATAATCAGACAGGTGAGGTTTTGATCTAGAGCCATTTGCACTCGTTTGATGAGACCCCGGATTTCTGCTAAATTGTTGGTGTCATATCTGAGATTTCCTGTAGTGAGGATTTGGATTTGGCCCAAGCTGTTTCTTATGACCACTCCATAGCCTGAGTGTTCTGGATTGCCTTTTGATGCGCCATCAAAATTGACCTTACGGAAGCCTGGAGCGGGGGGGGGACCACTTAGAGGGACTGAGGGATTTTTAAAATAGAGGGGGTTGCTTAGGAGGGGTGGAGTGTGCAAACGAGAAGCCCTAGGAGTTGAGGATCGAGAGCTCACCTGGGTCAGTGGGAAAGTCTTCCTTGTTCCATAAATGTATTTGAAGAGTTTCCTGGAGATGCAGGAGGATTGTATTCTAGAGGAGGGTAGGAGGAGATGGTTGGGAATGAAAGATTCTTCTGTTCCTCTCTTTCCATAATTGCCATACTATGAAGCCTGGTAAGAGTTTCCAGGCTCTGTTCAAGATAGGACTTTTGAAGGAATCGGAGCCCCAATCCCTGATGGTGCTTATGATGTTATTTTTAACTCGTTTGGTTATTCTCGTGAGCTGAGTGGCCTGGTTCCAAATGTTCTCACTGAGTAGAGAATTATTTAGGAGGTGCTCCATGGTTTCAGCCTAGAAATGACAGAGATGGCAGATCAAGGGGCCAATGAAACCTTGTCTTTGGAGATTGTCCCGGGTTAAGATCTTGTTCTGTAGTAGAAGCCAGAGGAAAGTAGAGATTTTGGGCTAGAGTTTTGATTTCCATATTGTTGTCCAGATGTTGTCTTTCTGAAGGTTATGGAAATTCTCCTGAAGAGTGTAGCCCTCCTTGAAAGTGAATCTTCCATGAGGTGTGTATCCCCATTTGAGAATGTCTAGGTCTGTGCTTTTCCTGATTCGCCTTTGGGTTGTAGCTTGTTTCCAATGTTGCAGGTCACAATTCATTGCCACTTGGAGTTCCTGATGAGTTGATTTCCAGCTTCGCCAGGGAGAGTCGCTGGGCGTTTTTGTCCACAGATCTGCAACTTTGAGAGTGGCAAGATCTTGAATGTGATTTTCGTAGGATTGTAGATTTTCTTCCAGTTGTAGGGGTGGCATTTGCTGCCAAGAATCTGTCCAGAATAGGGCACTTTGACCATTGTGGACTTCCCAGAAAGCATGTTCCTATATGAGTGGTCGGTTTTTCCAGGCCGCATTCCAGATGTTGGAGCCCTGAATTTTCCCTTGCATTCTTATTGTTGGATTACTG
>ML785633.1:319620-357787 GCA_009831015.1 Picea engelmannii | reverse complement strand
GTAAGGAGAGGCTTAAAGGAGAAGGTAAAAAATTGAAACCGATTCGATATGGTCCTTTCAAGATTATCGACAAGATTGGTAACAATGCCTTTCGTTTAGATTTGCCTCCTTATATGCAAATGTATGCAGTTGTTAATGTTGAGTAATTTGAAATTGTACGAGCCTCCGTTGATTGATGATCATGGAGAGCATGTTCAGATTCCTTCTATAGATGATTTTTCCCCAGAATATCTTACAGAACTGCATGAAGACACTATCCTTGATAGGAGAATGCGAACTTCAAAATGAGGAAATGTGGAGTATCTTCGAGTTGGTCTTAAAGGAACAAATCCAAGCAAATACAAGTGGATTGAGGTTGGAAGAGTGAGGGAACTATACCCTCATCTTCAAATAGACTGAAAATAGTCTTTTGGAGGTCCAAAAGATTTCCAATGGGGAGGTGTGATCAGGGGATCAAATTTTGCTCAAAAATTCAAAGTGCTCGGAATTGCTTCAAATCGAATGAGAGCATAGGCCTAGTTGTTACAAACCCAACGCAACTCATTTGGGTTCAAACGGATGTAGGGAGCGAGAGATATCGCGTTCTATTCAAATTTACAAACAGGCAAAAAAAAGGGGTTGCTGACTGTACAGTCCGTACGGACGCTGATGTGGCAGGTCGTACAACACGTGGTAGACAGACATTTAGACAATTGGCAGGTGACTTGGCATGTTTGGCAGCGAATGGAATGACGACACGTGGCCCAGTCAATGACCACCACGTGTCATCCATTTATTGATTTAAAATTTATGTCGTTGGCCGGAGTCGACCCCGTGACCTCCGGGCAGGGGCAAAGACTTAGCAAAGAGCTGCCAACCAGCGTGCCACCAGTTGTTCCTTGTTATATATATGGTGCAATATATATATATATATATATATGTTTGTATATGCGTGTGGTTTGGGGCGCGACCGGGCCCGAGCTTAGCCCCAGCCCTTGGTCGCACGATATGTTACATATAACCCACAGCTATATCATATGGACGCGCGCGCGCGGTTGTGTTTGTTCCAACGGTTATATCAATGACCCGCCATTTGGCCTTTGACCATTGACTTATGTAACAGGAGCCTATGTTAATGCTAGTGCGTGGACGCATGGGTCATACGACCTGATCCTTGACGGTTAGGGTCTAGGTGCGCCCGTAACTGTCCTACAGTTTGCACGGTTCGCGTGGTTGCATCCGGTGCTAGTTTTTTACGCTTAAATATGCGTTTGGGCTAGGTTGAGCCAACAGGGGTGCGTTTTGTAGATGCAGAGACAACAAGCTTGAAGGGGGGACTTCGAGGAAGCCTATCTTCTTCATTTTTTTGGCCAAACGAGGTGCCGAAAAAGCCCAACTAGGGGTTTTTGGACGTTCTGAAGCCATTGGAGCAGTCTATTTGGCATTTTGAGCATTGTAAAGCACATTTTTGAGCACTTTGAGCAAATAATACAAATGATCCATTGGAAGCTAGACCAGGAGATGTAGCCCAAGAGAAGGGTGAACTCCTTTACCATTTGATGTGTTATGTGTTTTCTATTCATTGAATATGTTGTTGTTTATATGCATCTTGAATGAGTAAATCCTATTAAAAAATGTGTTACAAAGATGATCCATTTTCATTTTAACACATAAATTTTACTTGCAAATATTTTCAAGATTACAAGTCTTCATTTTTAGATCAGACAGTTAACGACAGATCAAGAATTTCAACAATAACCCAGAACATAACACAGTCATAATTTTGAGTGCATTTATGTCTAAAATTGTAATTTGGTGTCTTGTTTAAATCACAAGTGTAGCGATGTTTATACAGGTGACTTCGATACCGTTGACAGGGCCACTACTGCCAGCAGGCATCCATAGCCTCGACAGGGATGTCATTTAACCCACTCTAGTACCTCTATCTTGTCCAAGAGTCGACCGTTCATGATAAAAAAATATTCACACTTGATCAAATTAAAAGACATACCTGAGGATAATCTTAAACCCTGACATTGCTTCGCTGCCAGCAGGCCTGTTCAGTACCCCGATGAAGTTGCCTTGGTATCATGTGTGCATTTACCCGCTGCGAGAAGACCTGTTCAGTGTCCTGGCAGGTTTACATGCAATCCCCACACGTTAGAGTGATTCCAAATCTCTAAAATTTGTTTATACATTTCCAGAAACTTCATGATATTCAAGAGAGTGGGGTGATACTAGAGATCTCATAGTCTGGTAATGAAAAGATTGATAATTTAAGAATCATTTTTCTATTCTGATGACTTTCATCATGATTTGGACAATTAGATTTATGTCAAGAAATAATCTATAAGATGGGGAAGCACAATTGAGTTATCCTCATTAAAATAGGGGCGACGTTAGAAGTTTGTTAAGGATAATCACGTCTTCCTATAATTTTAATGAGAAACCAGAAACACTGATTGAACAGAAACTTACTTCTGATGATCTGAGTTTAGCACTCACTATTCAGTTGCTTGAACGGTTATCCACTGTTGATAATGAATAATAATTTTGATTCCCTTCAACAAATGAAATGGTGATACAGACATAATTATTTATAAAACAAATCAAAATCAAGCAAAATCAAAAGAACAAAAATAAAAAAACAGAAAAGAAAATTAAAAAAATAATATTTACAAGAGGGTGGATCAGAAATCATCAAGCGGAATATCTCTTGAGAGCCTGGCCATTCACTGGGAAAGTGTCTGGTTTTCCCTCCAAGTTATGCAGATGAAAAGAACTAGGACCCAATTTTTTAGAAATTACAAATGGTCCCAGCCACAGGTTTTGGAACTTGGTATGTTCTCCCTTACCCTCGTGAGCTTTGTCCCACTTGAGAAAAAAATCCCCAACATCAAAATTCCTATCAGAAGATGAGCTTGCATCAAACCATCTCTTCATAATTTGTTGGTTCTAGTCAAGTTTATGCTTTGCTTGTGTTCTCACCTCTTCTAGTTTCAATAAAGCATTTATCTGGTTTTCTAGAGGAGGGCACTCTTCTTCTTGAAATTTCTGCGATAATTGCAGAGAAGGAAGTAAGACATGTGGCGGGGGGGGATGGATTCACTTCCGTAGATGAAGAAGAAAGGAGAATTACCAACAAAGGCTTTTGGAGTTACCCTATCAGCTGAAAGTGCATTGTACAGTGCAGTGTGCCAATTCTTGTGGTTTTCTGAAACCGTCCTTTTTATAATCTTGATTAAATTCTTGTTTTCGACTCGGCTAGACCATTCCCTTGAGGGTAGTAGCTGGCAGAATACTTCAGTTTAATCCATTTTCCAAATCAAAAACATTCATATCTAGGGAAGAAAAATATGAAGCATTATAAAAACCAAGCATTCAAGAATTTTGAATCGAGTGATGATATTGGAGTTCAGAAATGACACTACCTGATTGGTGTTGACCACTTTCAAAGGTAAAGCTTCAGACCATCTTGTAAAATAGTCTGTTGCCATGAGAATGTACCTGTGTTGCTGAGAGGAAGAAGGGTTAATTGGTCCAATAATGTCTAGGCCCCATTGCTGAAAAGGTGCATCTACAGTAACAGGTTGCAAAGGAAAAGCTATTTTTTTCATTAGTCCTGTAGCCTTTAGGTAGATTATACATTTGCAGGACAGTGCATGGGCATCTTTAAACAAGGTATACTAATAGTATATAGCCCTGATCACTTTGTGGGCAGTAGTATCTCCACCAAAATGATCACCGGAATCACCGGAATGAAGTTCATCCAACACTTTTTCGAACTCCTCTTTTTCTAAACGCAGAAAAACACCATCAAAGTTCTTTCAAAATAATATATCATTGATTAACTGGAAAGAAGAATATTTGAGCCTAAGTGCTCTTTTGTTTTTGGGATCAAGACTGCGGGGGGCAGATCCATGCGTTAAATAAAATCTAATGCTCTCATACCAAGAATTGGGTGTAGCTTGTGCACAACTAATCTATTTTTTGTTATGCTGATTTACAGTTGATGTTTATTTGAATTTTTATTTCCTCAACTGAATCAACCACTAGTTTACACAGGCCTTAACCTCTAACAATTTGGGCAGGACTTATTTCAAGGTCATATTCCTTTAGTTATGTCATCCATTTTTCCCTTTTCTCACCCAACTCTTTTTGTACTAACAGGTTTCTTACAGTGGGGTAAGGAACAACAACTTTGGTTCTGGATTTCAACAGGTAAGACCGAAAGTGTTTCACTTCTTTAAAAACAACATATGCCTGCCGATCTACTGTGCGGTAATTAAGTTTTTCTCCTTTAAAAGTAGATCTTATGAAGGCAATGGGTATCTCATTGCTTTTAGCATTTTTCTGTGTAAGCATAACAACATATGATCTATCAAATGCAAAAGTGTAAAGAGTGAAATCTTGAGAAAAATTGGGACTCATCAGGGAAGGTGTTTCTATTATTTCTTTTCTTATCGAATCAAAAGCCTGACTTTATTGGGGTCCCCATATGTACAAAACATCCTTTTTAATTAGATTTTGTAGAGGTCTAACCATTTCTGAGAAACTCGGGACAAATCGTCTGACAAAATTAATTTTACCCAAAAAGGATTGCATGGCCTTTTTGGAAGAAGGAGGGGGAAGTTTAGCAATAGCTTGGGTTCTTTCGGGTTCAATAATCATTCCATATTTATACACTATAAATCCAAGCAATTTCCCTTGTTCTATTGCAAAGACTGATTTTTTGGGATTGAGAGATATGTCGAACTTGCGACATCGTTCTAAGACAACCCTAAGGTGAGACAAGTGATCTTTATTGTTTTTTGAAAAGACAGTGACATCATCAAGATAGACCACGACTGACTAGTTAATGAGGCCACAGAAAGCAATATCCATTTCTCTCTGGAAAGTGGCACCGACATTTATTAGTCCAAAAGGCATTTTCCTATAGGCGTAAGTGCCCCACGGGGTACGAAAGGTGGTTTTAAGCTAATCTGAAGGAGACATAAGGACTTGGTTGTATCCCAAAAAACCATCTAATAACTAAAGTCTTTCGGAACCAAACACTTGTTGTAGGATTTGTTCCATTGGTGGAACAAGGTAGTTGTCTTTATCAGATGCTCGGTTTAAATTTTGAAAATCGACACAAAGTCGAATTTCCCCATTTTTCTTCCTTACCGGGACTAAGTTAGATACCCATTGAGTATGCCTAACTGGAAAAATTATATTTGCAGTTAGTAATTTATTCAGTTCCTTTTTAACGGTAGGTTCCAATTTAGGATGCATTTTCCTTAATTTTTGTTGGAAAGGTCGAGTCTAAGGTTTCACAGGGATTACGCGTTGTATGATGTTCGGGTCGAAAGTTTTTAGATCGTCCTATGTCCACGCAAATAAATCTTTATATTATTTAAATAATTTTATAAAAGAAACCCTTTCTTGTTCAGAACACCCCTTTCCTATATTAATATTTTGAGGATTATCTCGTGTTCCTAAATTAACAGTTTCATAGAGCAAAGAGGAACTGTTAGTTTTGCAATTTATTGCCCCTTTGAAATTGTCATGCAAGTCATAAAATTTCTCTAATCTCACAACATATTTGGGGATAGAATTTACCATCTTGAATGTTGATTCCAGAGATCGAGGATCAGATATTATGGTGAAGTCTCAGAGATTCTCGTCGTGAGTGCCTTCATCAATAACTGCATCGTGGAAGGTGTCTTCCATATGCAAAATTTTTATGATCTGTTGATCATCATCAAATACTCTCCAGTTTGTGATATTGTTCGAGATCGATGGCCTGAAAAACAATTAGACCAAGAATGTGTTAGGAGAAAAACCTTCAGTGGGCAACAATTTAGAAGCAACATTGGCTAGTAAAAACATTGGCTAGTAAATTAGCTTCTGAATTACTCATCCTAGGAATGGAATTTATATTAAATGCTAAAAATTTGCGTATTAAACCCCATACCCCGGTTTGGTAATTCTTCAAATGTGGTGACAAACAATGTATTGCATTTATTACCTGTTTGACCATGATTTTTGAATCACCAAATAGTACCAAATTTTGCATGTCCATGTCTAGTGCCTTCCTAAGTCCCTGCGGAAGTGCTTCGTACTTGGCCATGTTGTTAGTACATTCAAACTCTAACCGACAAACAATAAAAGTTTTATTACCCGTGGGATTGATGAGTACACAACTAGCACCTACCCCTTCTCGAGATTTGGATCCATCAAAATACAAGGACCAGATTTGTGCATCATTAGCGACACTTGGGGTACTTGGCAAAGATGATACCTGAGTATAAATTTTCACTTCATATTGTTGTTCTGGATCAGTGATAGAGGAAAATTCAGTCATGAAGTTACCAAAAAAGGTACTCATTCCCTGCATTTCAAATGAATTTGCGGTGGTAATGAAAGGCTCATTTGGATCATTCATATCTGCCACGGTATGCTTAAGGTAATGTTCTCTGTTTATTTTGATTTTATTGGGCTGTCCATTATTAGGCAGCCACAAATGAGACCAGTCTGTAGAAAAATAATCGTGTAGTTGTTCTGACCAATATTTGCTTAAAAACAGACCATAAACTTCAGGAATGTCAAAAACGATGATATCAATCACCTGATGAAATTTGAAATTGGACGATAACCTAATCAACACATTTTTAAGTTCACAAATTACTTTAACATTCGTTTGATATAGCTGAATATTTTTTAGATCAGAAGGTTTTACTTCTGCATTAATTTTCTGGCATACAGACAAAGGCATGACATTCGATGATGCACCGGAGTCAACCATACAATTATGTACCTTCCTATTAAAAAATTCAAACGTTAATAAAAAAGGGGGGACATTTTTATGTGTGGAAACAACATAATTCTGCTGATTTTTTATTGTTGTCCTTGAAACAATTTTATCTAGATTTGCTACAGTTTTTTCTGTCAAGTCTCTTTTGTCTTGATTTTTAGATGTCTTTTTAGTTGGGGCATTTTTGGTTGCGTTTAAGTCAACTTATGCTGATTTTTTGCTGCTAATATCATTCTTTTTAGTGTCTTCAACGATGCTTTGAAGCATTTTCTGCAAAATAAGAGGAAATTTCAGCAGTTCAAAAACAAAAATATTTTCCCTCAATTTTTTCAGATCTTCAATTAAATAGTATTCTAAAACTAGGGAAGCTAGGCTTTGTCTAGTCTCATTTTACTTTCGCTTCTTGGAAACAACATTTTTATTTGTTTCGGGTGAGGGCTTGTTTTGCGTTTTGCTTCTGGTGTTGTAAGGGTGGACAGTTTCAAAATTTTCTTGAAAAATATTGTCCGAGAAATGCTCGAAAATGGGAGGAGAAGAGTCTTCATCTTCTGGTATTACGATAAAATTTGACAGAATTGGTGGCTGCCAACACATATTTGATAAATAAAATTGAAATCTACACTATGAAGGTTATATTCCTTTAGATTCCAAAATATTTAGTTATTGATTTTCTGCTTATGCATGAAATAGATAAAATGCGGAAAACAAAGAAGAGTAAAATACAATCTCACACCATCCACAAAATAACACAAATATTTGTTCTAGGAAACCCTTACGGGAGAAAACCCAGCTAGAAGGTGATGTAACTCTTCTCTCTTTTCTCTGGTATGGAAATAATGCAAGTAAAAAGGAGAAGGCACTCTCTGTGGAGTTACATGATACATGTGGCCTTTTAGGATTCTACATAAAATTAACGCCCTCTATTATGCCCTCTAATTTCCCACTTCTAGTTGTTTTTCTCTGCTATGGAACAAAATACAATAACATAGAATGGAACCCATTCTCCTCCTAGTAGCCTGGTATTTAACATAGCCCGATAGTCATCTAGGGTTATGGTTTTTACTTCCTCAATTGATCTGGATTGGATCATTATATTATTTTTCATCTATCTTGATGATTTTAGAGTGGAAAAATTGGACAAATCATATTGCAAGGTCATTTTAGTGGCAGGTCTCAGTTTGGAAAATTAGAGTTCAGAACCTTCCAGAGCCATTTTGAGGAATTAAACGTCGTTTTGTGGGGTTCTAGTGTCTAGAACTTCTGCACACACCCTTGACTATGTTCTACACTCCAATACTTTTCCAACGATGCAAACCATGCATTAATCAAAGTTTGTATGCAAAATTTATGTCTCCCACAAGTTGACCTATTGTGTTGACCACCATGGTACGATGGGTAGCCACTTCATCCCCCATTACTCATGCATATGAGGCTAGCCACGTGATGGATTTTGAGAAGATTCTAGAAGTTTAAAAACCCTACCACAATTGAGGGTTGAGTAAGTAAAAAACCTGCCCCTAGATGGCTATCGGGCTATGTTAAATACCAAGTCACTAGGAGGAGAAGGGGTTCCATTCTTTTTCATTGTATCTTGCTCCATAGCAGAGAAAAACATTTGAGAGTGGCATTTTGTGAGCATAACAGAGGAGGGGAGATTCTATAGCAACCATTCAGGCCACATGTCAAAGGAAACTCCACAGAGAGTGCATCTTTCTTTGTACTTGCATCATTTCTATACTAGAGAAAAGAGAGTAGAGAAGCCTCACCTTTTAGCTAGGTTTTCTCCCACATTGGGTTTCCCAAGTCATATATTTTGTTTATTTTTGGATGGTGTGATTGTATTGTATTGTTCTCTATTTTATGCATTTTATCTATTTCATGCATAAGCAAAAAATCAGTAACTAAATATTCTGGAGATCTGATGGAAAAATAACCTTAATACAAAATATTTTCAGTATTTTATTAGATCTGTTGTGACGAATTGTTCCAGTGGAATATCCACAGTATTTTATAGACCTTATTGGTATTATATAAGTTTTTTCTTTTGGGTATTTGTGGGAAGTTACAGGATCCAAGAATCGTCTTAAAGAGAAGTCACAGAAACCATGGCCATGGTGGACGGGTCTATTCATAATAACCCTCGAGATCTAGAATAAGAGAGATGTGATAGGTTGGAAGTGAAAGTCACCAGCACCAGTCACAATATGAACCTCCTCATGGTGGCTCTAGAAAAAATGCTCTAATCGTTCGAAGATGAAGGAGGCTCTAACTCAGAAAATGAAATGAAGGGGAAATTGGGAGATCAAGAAGATTCAAGAAAGGAGTCATGGAAAGAATCTGAGAAATAACAACCAAGTTTGAGTGCCATGAACCCTTGACAGTCCCAATTCAATATGGAAGTGAAAGTAGACATAAAGCCATACCAAGGTGATATCAATGCATTAAAATTGAATCATTGGGTTCAACAACTAGAAGTTTATTTTAGCATTCACCATATATATGAAGGGAAGAAGATTTCATTTTATATATTAAAGTTAGAGGGCCATGCTTTAACCTGGTGGGAAATCCATATGGAAACACTTAGGATAGAGGGTGATCCACCAATAACTAGGTGGGAGGACTTCAAAACCCCCATCAAGTCCCAATTCTACCCTATTGGGTATGTAGAGGACCAATGGATCTAGTGGCACTACTTTAGACAAAGGCAGGTGAAGAGTGTACAGGAGTACACCACTAAGTTCAGAAAAATGACCATTATGTTGGGTATTGAGCTCCCAAGAGCCCATATGTACTCCTAAAGTATTTTGGGGGTTTACATAGTCATCTATGAAATAAGTTGATTCTCTTCAAGACAAGGACAGTGGATGAGGCATGTGTAGAGGCACAGTACCTGGAAAACATAGGCCAAAACAAGGGGAAACCAAGTGGTGCAAAGAAAAAAGAGCACCAGGAAGATTCCAAGGAGGGGAAGAAGAAGTGGAAAGGGGGAAAAGATAAGAATATTGTAGCCACTACACAAAAGTGAAAAGATCCCAACAACTATTGCAATCATTGGAGGTTCACAATAATCCTAGACACTATCCATTGGGTTGGGTAAGAAAGGATGCAAAGATAAAGGAGATGAAACAATGTAAGATTAAATTTTCTATAAGTTCTAATTTTATTAATGAAGTGGAATTGAATGTAGTGTCCCTTGATGTATGTGGAGTAGTGTTTGGAAGCCCTTACATGTATATGAGGGATATAATCTTCATGTGGAGAGCCAAACCGTATCGACTATTCAAGGATGGGAAGTCCTACATCATCAACGCGCATAAAGGAAATTTAAATATCTCACTAATAGGTGCCAACCAAACCAACAAGTTGATTAGTTCTAGTCAGAAATATGTTTTTTTTCTTAAGAGAAAATTAGTTTGATGATGAGTCAATGAGAGTGAATACATCCTTGGAAGGGTGTGCTAAAGAGTAGAAACATCAGTTGGAGGAATACTATAGGAATATAGAGGAGTGTTCTAGGAGCCTAAATGGCTACCACCTAAGAGGGAAGTGGAGCATGAAATCTAGTTATTTCCAGACTTGTCATTTCCGAATATTGGGTTGTATAGACAATCTATTCTAGAAGCGAATGAAGTGAAGAAGCAATTGTAACAGTTGTTGGAGAAGGGTGTGATTCAACCAAGTACCTCACCTTATGGGTCACCCATCACAATCGTTCCCAAGAAGGATGTGACTTAAAGAATGTGTATTGATTTCAGGGCATTGAACAAGATTACACTAAAGAATCAGTACCCTTTGCCAAGGATCGATGATTTGTTTGACCAATTGTAACATGCCAAGTACTTCACTGAGATAGATTTGAAATCAGGATATCACTAGGTATGAGTCAAAGAAGAATATATATGGAAGAATTTCTTCAAGACAAGGAAAGGTTTGTATGAGTGGTTGGTTATGCCATTCAGTTTATGCAATGCACTAGCTACATTTATGAGAATAATGAATGACGTTTTACGCCCTTATCTAGATTCATTTGTTATTGCCTGTTTGGATGACATATTGGTTTATAATGCTATCTGGGAGGAGCACATATCACATCTTATTAAAGTGTTAGAGACTCTAAAAAATCACCAACTATTGGTCAATCTCAAGAAATGCAAGTTTACTCAGGTCTTTGGTGTATTTGGGGTATGTGATCGGTGGAGGGGAGCTCAAGATAGATCCCTCAAATATGGAGGCCATCATGAAATGGCCAATTCCTACAAATGTCACTGAAGTTATGAGTTTTGTTGGGGCATCACAATACTTGTAGAAGTTCATAGCTTCATTTTCAGTGGTAGCTACACCACTCCATGCCATAACAACTAGTGGTAAGAGTTTTTAGTGGGGGAAGAATTAGTAGAAGGCCTTTGATGAGATGAAAAGAAAGATCAATCAAGCATCATTCCTTGTGCTACCAAATTTGTAGAAGCCTTTCAAAGTGGAGATAGATGCAAGTGGGTATGTCATGGGAGCAGTGTTGATGCAGGGAGGAAGTCATGATTCCTATCATTCTAAAGTATTTCATGGGGCGGTTCTCAACTACCCTAACTATGAAAAGCAACTTTATGCCTTGGTACAAGTTGTCAAAAAGTGGAAGCACTATTTGATGGGAAATGAGACCATCATCCACATAGATCACCAACCACTATAGTATTTCCAGGCCCATAGTAAGATACAAAAAACCATGAATTACAAGTGGATGGGGTTTTTACATCAATTTGATTTGGTCATAAAGTATAATAAGGGAAGAAAAAATAAGTTGGTAGACATGCTTTCATGGCCACCCACATCCAAGATTAAAACTTTGGGAAATCTAATGCACATGGAGCCATTTACCCATGATGCATACAAAGAGGAATACATAGAAGATGAGGACTTCAAGGAAGTGTTTTAGTAGCTACATGGCCAAATTAATCTATAATAAGGTGACAAAAAGGATAATTATCATTTCTAGAATGGTTTACTCTAAAAGGTTGACAAGCTCTGTCTCCCTAAAGGTGAATGATTGTAGCTTATTAGAGAGGCTCACATCTCCAAGGTTGCAAGACATTATTGTGTTGGGAAGATATTTTCTAATTTACAAAGGTATGTGTACTAGCCCATAATGCAAGAAGATGTAGCACAATATTTTAGAGGATGTGTACTTTGTTGTACCAACAAGCCTAGTAACAGGAAGCAAGGTCTATACCATCCCTTACTTGTACCCACTCGACCTTGGGAAATCATTCCCATGGATTTTATGGGAGGTTTACCAACCACACAGAAGGAACTTGACTATTTATTTGTGGTAGTTGACGGGTTCAGCAAAATGTGCATTCTCATGCCTTGTTAAATACCATCAAAGGATAGGAATCAACAAACTTTTTCTTTGAACAGGTTTGGTTTCACTTTGTGATACCAAGGAGAATCATCTTAGATAGGGATACCAAATTTATCAATGCATTTTGGACTACATTGTGGAAGAAGATGGGCACTAAGTTGAAGAGGTCTACAAATTCCATCCACGGACATATGGGTAGACAGAAGTAGTTGACAAGACTTTGGTGCAGCTTTTGAGGGGTTACAATCAAGAGAATCTGAAGACTTGGGATGAAAATTTGATCTATATACAACACTCTTATAACATAGCAGTCCACACTTCTATTGGTAAGTCACCTTTTGAAACTTTCTTTGGGTGTTTTCCACCTTCACCCTTAGATGTTGTATATGGACATGAAGGAGGAGTGAGGGAGGACCTAATAAGAGATGCATTAAAAGAAGAAAAAAATTGTTGAGAAGATTAGGAAGATCCATTTACAAGTACAAGAGACATTGAGGAAGTCACATGAAAATTACAAGGCTAGGCATAACCAACACAAAACAAAGAGAATATTTTGAGTGGGAGACAGAGTATGGTTAAAACTGAATAATGAAAGACTATAAGGTACTACTAACAAGATCAAGGATCTCCAGTATGATCCTTCTGAGGTATTGGAAAAGGTGGGAGATAATGCCTACAAAATCATTCTACCCCCATACATGCGCATTTTTTCAATAGTGAATGTGGAGAATCTCAACCTCTATGAGCCTTCCCTGTTGGGTCAGGAGGAGGAGAAGGTCCTACATTCCATAGAGGAATTATCACTAGATGATCAAGCAGAGATAGAAGTTGAATTTTTTTTGTAGAAGTGGTCAAGAAGTACAAGACAAGGGCAACATTACCTTTGGAAAATTGTGTTGAATGAACAACTTCTATGCAAAGAAAAGTGGTACTCCAAAAAGAAGGTAGAGGAAAATTTTCCTCACCTCACTCAGTAAATATTTTGGGGACCAAAAGCCTCCCTAAATTGGGAGGTATGATCCATGTTGGATCATTATATCATTTTTCATCTATCTCAATTCTTTTAGGGTGGAAAAAATTGGAGGAATTAGCTTGCACGATCATTTTAGTGGGAAGTCCAAGTTTGGAAAATTGTGGTCTGAAACCTTCCAGAGCCATTTTGAGGAATTAATTGGGGTTCTTGTGTCTAGAAATTTTTCACACACCCTTGATAGTGTTCTACACTCCAATACATTTCCAACGGTGCAAACCGTGCATTAATCGGAGTTTGTGTGAAAATGTTATGCCTCCCACAAGTTGACCTATTGTGTTGACCACCATGGTACTAGAGGATGCCACATCAACCCCCATTACTCACACATATGGGGCTATCCACACGATGGATTTATAGAAGATTCTATAAGGTTAAAATTGCTACCATAATTGAGGGTTGAGGAAGTCAAAAACCTATCCCTAGATGGCTATCGATCTATGTTAAATACCGAACCACTAGGAGGAGAAGGGGTTCCATTCTTCTACATTGTATCTTGTTCCATAGTTGAGAAAAAAATCTAATAGTGGTATTCTGTGAGCATAAAAGAGGGCGAGATTTTGTAGTAGCCATACAGGCCACAAGTCAAAGGAAACTCCATAGAGAGTGCCTCTTTTTTTGTACTTGCATCATTTATATACCAGAGAAAATAGAGCATAACAACCTCACTTTCTAGTTGGGTTTTCTCCTGTATTTGGTTTCCTAGGTCATATATTGTGTTTATTTGTGGATGGTGTGATTATATTTTATTGTTCTCTATTTTCCACATTTTATCTATTTCATGCATAAGAAGAAAACCAGTAACTAAGTATTAAGGAGATATGAAGGAAAAATAACCTTAATAGAAAATATTTTCAGTATTTTATTAGATTGGTTGTGACGAACTGTTCCAGTGGAATATTCATTGCAGTTTAAAGATAATCAAACCTCAATTGTGATAAGGTTTTGGACCTTCTAGAATGTTTTATAAAATCCAATATGTGGCTATCCCCACATGTTTAAGTAATGGGAGCTGACATGGCATCCACTCTCACCATGGTGATCAATATGGTAGGTCAACTTGTGGGAGGCATAACTTTCACATACAAACTCCGATTGAGGTGAATATTTCACTATTAGAAAGGTGATTATTGATGCCTCAAAATAGCTTCGAAATATTTCAGACGGGTTTTTGGATCCAAATATCTAAGTTTGGACCAACAAATAAAATGACTTTGCAAGTTGATTCCTCCAATGTTTTTCACCCATAAAGCATTGAGATACAAAAAAATTAATATAATGATCCAATCTAGATCAATAGAGGAACAAAGGCCTAGTGGCCTTTAGAATACATAACCATCTGTCCAATATTGAGAGAGAGAGAGAGAGAACAACTTTTAACTTCTACAAAGGATCTATGTTGGTGAAGCTAGTGGGATACAATTCCCTCATTTATGGATCAAATAAACTATCACGTGTTCTTAATATTGACTAAAATAAGTTTCAATGATTTGTTTAATGATGAGTGTTGGGATATATAGAGACTAGTTGACTTATTGTTGCATACTAGATGGTATTTGAATAGAAGTGTCGATTGTCAATTACAGAGGATACTGACAAAGACGTTGACCGAGAACTATTGTATGATGCAAAAAGCACATGTTTGATGATTTCTAGATCCCTTGAGATCCTTCTTTGACAAACAATGTTTATGTGATCCGGATAGAGGTTGGTTGCTTATGATGTATTATTGTTTTGTTGTCTAGTCAACTAATCAACTTGAACTATTTGGACAATATATTTTTGGAACTTGAAAATTGTTTTGATCTTGTTAGCATATGCTCTTGTTTGTTAGCATGATGCATAAATTGTTTCACTAATTTTAGATTAAATCACGTGGAGAATATTTTTGAGGTGATATTTGTTCAAACTTCCTTTTGGAAAGTGTTATTGTACCTTGTATTGATTAATATGATAGTTGTTACTAGGTTGTTGATTGGAGGTGGTAATTTTTTTTTATTGTACTTGACTAGATCAATTTCCTCCTTTGTAATCCCTATCAAATTAAGAGGGGATTTATATGTGATTTTTTTATCACTTGATTTTTCCTCCAAGCTAAGTTTAAGGGGGGATGTTGTAACCATAGGTTCTTGTTGTAAACTCACCTTGTTGGAATGTGTAGTATATCATGAAGAGGGAGGCAAATTTTAAGGGAGTCAACCAAGGAGTCGATCTATCTAGGTGTGTGGAGTTGACATTGTCCAGTTTGATCTTATAGATCCACATAATATGGACAATTATAGGATGTGGTCCCATACATTGAAGGTTTCAAGTGTATAACTAAACCTATATATAGACACTCTCCTATATCATCTATTATTTCATCTGCTCGTGGAGTTATAATCATTGTGCTTAAGTGCTTTCATAGTCTATTGACACAACCACTGCTCTTGGAATTTTTGTTTCCACCTCTACATTTTTTTGCATGTCCAACACTAATGAGTGACTTATTGATTTTGGAGCATCTTATCATATGGATATGGATAAATCCATATTTTTCTCTCTTAATGAATGTAAGTCCAAGCAAACATTTGTTTTTGATGATAGATCTCTAAGTGTTATAGGGTATATCCACACAAGTAAATTAAGACAAACACTCACACACATAGATCAAGGATCAAAACACTAGTGTTTTACATGGTTACAAACGTCAAAGAGGGAAATAGTCCATATCCCCAACCAACATGGCCACTTTAGGAAATATATTAATAAAAAAATAGGTTTCATGAACACCTCAAACAAAAACGATCATCAACGAATGGGCCTTCATGCTATTTAAATAGAGATCATGGACCAATTAGGTGCTAAGCTACAATTCAAGTGTCATTAAGATTGAGGATATGTTTGAACCACCAGGTCACTCATGTGTAGGACATGATCATGACTATTAGATTAGTAAAGTACAAAAACACATTAAGGAAACACACTAAAAAACACACTTTAACATAATATTACTTTAGACCATGTTGACCTTAACTAATTCCTAGTGTCTAAATATACTAAAAAGATAATATAATAAATGAGGTTTGAGTTGCATATTTATATAAAAATCAAGTAATTTATCCTCCCAAGAGGGCTTATGGTCCCACATAAGTAGAGTGCATTCCCCGAGAGGGCTATTGAGCTTGCAAATCAAAGTTGAGTAGACCAACCTTAACCATAACCAAGTATTACAATAAATGATGACCTCAATGATAATTAATGCCTTATAATTGTGTTAACAACACAATATTGGATTGTTGTAGCCACATGTGAATATTACACCATTTTCAACAAAAAATAGATTCCACCAGTGTGAGATCAACCTAATGATTACTTACACATAACAACATTATCTCCAAGAAAAAAAAATTACACATAAAAAAAAAATTAATTTGTCAATTCAGACTAAGTTCCAATCACCTATCAGTGGAAACAAGGAGATGGAAAAATATAAACTAAGAAGAACATATAATATGCTTACATTGCAAACAAGGAGAGATTGAGGATGAAGAGCATGTGATGATACATTTCTCCATGTAAGAGAAAGTAAGATAGGCACACTCTATTTGGCATGAAAATTTGAGTAGTTTAGATAGCTTATTGAATTTTCCAACAAAACAATAGGGAGTTGAGGTTATATTAAGGATGTTTTAGAACACCACCAAAAAATGAGTGCATTGCAAGTTGAGACATCCTTGTGTGAAAATATTGTCTACACTGCTATGCGAAAAATAATAAAAAAGGTATTCAAGATGAGTTAGTTTATTATCACAACACATAAAATTTCATTGTACAATAACACATAGAAACCATACTAACTCAATTGAATTCACTATGAGTGGATGTTGGAGTTGTGTCTCCAACACCGTAAAATAAAAGACATTAATGGTGCAAATGCAAATTTTTGTGACTCTTCCTATGGAAATCCTACCTCTACAAAAATAAAAATATTATATCTTATTATGTTAGTGTTCTTTAAAATACTAACCAATGAACCTAATGTAGGAATATGTGTTATGGGACTTTTACCGGTCTTGGGTCATGTACTATCAATGCAATATAGTGTAAAAGGAGAAAATTAGAAAAAATGTGTTGTGCTATAATAAAGTGGTTATCTATACATATTTACTCCATGAAATATTTTTGTTAAATAATTAACTTTGGCATTGTATAAGAATTCATTAAAATGCTCTATCTTTGTCAAAATCTAGCAAGTTATAGATCCATGGTTTTAAGCAATCCATTTTTCGTTTCATAATTTTTATGATTTTAATCGATTCAAAGGCACCCAAAAATATTAGATTTCATTTATTGATGGATGAAGTTGCATATTTTGTATGTTGGGATTGTGATTTCATATTTCCCACTAAATGACTGTCGAGAAAATTAATTAACTAATGATGATTAAATCATCAATCCAGAGGCGTAATCTTAGAGGTGCCAACATTGTATATGTAGAGATTAGAACAAGAATGACTATTTAATCTATGAAAAAGAGCATGAAACTATTCTAGAAAATCACAAGAAAAATGTTCATTGGGAAACAAAACAAGAAGGTACCTCGCTGATATAGGCTATAATATTTCACTCAAGCCTCTCCTGAGTGTTCATGTAAGCTATTATAAGGGAAAATATCGTTCCCACCTTCAAGTGACTATGTTCTTGTGATGGTAGAAAGCAAATAAAAAATAAAAGTTTATCCTACTTCACACAATAAAAATGGCAAAAGGAGATGATCTTTACTGGGTAACAATGACAAGTTTTAAGGGGCACCAATAATGAATTTTCACTGTGAGGTACACAATGTTCACATGACAAAATAAACTCAATATTATCGTTCAAACCCCAGTCAGATATATCTCCACTAAAGCAACTTACTCATTAACTTAAGAGATGGATAAGGAAAAGGAGGATTGATCGACATACACAATATGCAATTAACACTTGCAGCCTATGGATATCCAATGTGTAATACTAAATGAAAGAAGCCATGATTATTTCAAGTCATGATCTGAAAGAAGGTACATTGCTCATATATATATATATATATATATATATATATAACAGGGTTGGATAAGACTATTCAAATTGCATCGTCAGGTTATGAACCAAGTGGAATTGCAGCAAGGAGATGTGATTGCCACTGTTCAGATTATAACCACAGTTTATGACATTAAAATCTTGTAGATTGCAAAGGTACCTATACTTATAATTCCAAATTACACAAATACTACACTCAATATCAATCAAATATTAATCTGGAGATCCTGCAAATGTTATAAAACCAAAGGATATGAAAGTAAACAAAGTTATACTAATTGTGCATTCAAAACCATACTAACTATGAAAACGAAGAAATATAATTATTACCTCTACTGAAAAATATATAGAGCAATGAGAACCAAACTGATGGGCCCTCCCAATCGGTCTCTCATTGCTTAAAATAACTACAAAATTTACAACAAACCGATAACACCAAATAGATCCCCAAACATCAGCTCATAGATTTTTAATCAAAGGTTGAAGTTCAACAATACAACAAATTAATGTTGTACTCCTTGTATATTAAAAAACAATGTCTCCTATTAGTCTTGTGAAGCTCTTATTTATGCATAAAAAACCAGTGAAACCAAATTCCAAAATCATAATCCGTTCAAACAATTTTTACAAATTTAGGAACTAGACGCACACAAAATTTGGGCAAACCCAGATTATAAAATTATCCTTATCTACCAAACCGTCTCAAATTTTGGAAATCAACAATTGAGATAACCAATTTGGACCCTTTTGCACAAAACCCATGTTTTAGTTTTTCAAGATTTATCTTCATCTACCCAGAAACCACGTCGGAAGTTGATTGTTTGAAACTATTTATTAATTTTGACCATAATTTTGAACAAGTTCTTGGAGGCTCACATGTGCGACCTGGACATGATCTGATGGGTACGTAACCATCTAGAAGCATCCAATTATGATATCTATGTGCCCATTTTCCCATTGGACACATGGAAGTATGAGGAACAATGATGGTGCTACAGGAACTACATAAGAGTCACATGAACTGAACTAGGAAAAACCCTCATTAGTAATAATCAACTATTGATTTTCTAATCTACCAAAAACAATGGAAAAGTCATTGAATTAAAAACATAATTACATCTCAAGCTCCATATGATATTTCCATTAAAAATATTGAGATGGCACGATGAAAGGAATGGTGATAAGGTGAAAATAGAAAGTTAAATGGTCAAAAAGGAAGTATTTGGCAGTGAAAATAGCATCAAATTGCAAGCCCAACAATAACTTATAAAAAATCATGAGAATAAAGGGAAAAAATGTTGAGTAATGGGGCGTTTTAGTTAACATTAAGTCCATTCTAATATTTTTTTTAACATTCCATGATATGTAAAGAACAACATCTTGATTGTGGTTCATTGTTGCAATACATATTCTATGGCTTGATGGTTATGGTAGGATGAAATATTTTGCTGGAAAATTTATCCATCCCATCAAGGATAAAAATTGAAGCCTTCATTTCCATTCATGATCCCATCAACCCTTCATAGAAGGACGTTAAATTATATCCCCTACAAAAAAAAAAAAAATCACTTTTAAGTCACAAAGTTAGGATCATTCCATATCTTTTTAAATGAAGGGATATCGCTCTTACAACTTCTTAATATTCAATCATTAGGAATCAAGGCTTCGAACTAAATAAGAAAATTCATTATGAACTTCAAAGTAGAATAATAAAAAATTTATTCGTAAACTTGGAAGTCGGTAACTAGCACTAGTAGTGTTAACTCCCAGTTGAATCGTTTTACATTAGATTTCCATGGATATACATTGGTAGAATACCTATCACCACTAATACCAATTTTCTCTCTTTTAATCACCGTAATGGACATTACATTTATTGTTGAACTATTGGGATCCTACCCTAACCTCCCTACTTTAGGATACCTAGGAGTTAGTCTATTGATGTATGCTACCATCCTCCTTGAATAAGGCCCATTAGATAGTAGTGGATATTTACTTAATGGGGTCCACTTTATAAATCCCACTAGGTAGTTAGTACCCATTAATGATGGGACAACAAGTAGGTAGGGTTTTTCTATTGAGGATCTATTTAAAAAGATAGGAGGCTATGGAATATTTTGCCATGTATTGTGGTATTTGGAGCTTTTCTCAGTGAAAGGTTTCCCCACCTTAAGAGGCAAGTGAACATTTCTTTATTTCTTCTAATTATCATAATACAAGGGTATATTTCACAAAATTCGTCAAATTTTCTCTTGTATATGGTTTTCTACAATTATATTTTATGTATGCCTAGTTTTGTTTCAAGTTTAAGGGTTAAGGAACACTACAAGTGGTATCATAGCTCTTTCTGAAGCCAACTCACATCCATATTTTAGTAGATTTTTTTAATCCTACAGATGTGTTCTAACATCTTTAAATAACACATATATCTATTGTACAATGGGTAAAAATATGGTCAGGGAAGAATACATGCAAAAAGTACAGTTTGTGTCACTTAGTTGGATTCCCTCGTAACATTTGTTTGTAGCTCTTCCAGTAGTACCACATCAGACAAACCCTATGTATAAAATTGTCTTCCACATATCCTTGGGTATATCTGAATCCCTTTAGGAAGACCTGAAACTAGCCTTACATAAACCTATGATATTCATGTTGCTATAGTACACTAAGAACAACACTGGCATAGATCATTCTCATGTACCAAAGTATTGGGTAGTATAGATAAGAGTATGGTCTATCCTCCTTGGTTGGTGTCATGAAATATTCAATTGAGTACCATTATTGGAAACCCTCTATATTAGAGAGATATAACACTTAACACCTCTTTGTCATTAAGACCCTACAAACCCTAGCCTCAACAGCGGGCCAACAAAATTTGGAAATGTTGTCAGTGTAGTAATATTCAACAGGGAGAAATACTCCCACCATATATAAAATAACAAAAAAWTGGATTATGTCAACATCATTATGGGAGACCTATCTCAAAATATTCCTTTCATTGTGTTGATAGCATGGGTCTACCTCTCTARTAAGACTTTTTGTGTGAAGTATAGTGTTCATGGTATATATAAAAAGACTCCATTCAAGTTCTTGATCATAGTGATATAAGTTGGGAATAATTGTTTTGACAAAATCTTATTTGGTCCCATGGTCCATCCTCACAACATGGAAAACACGAAGAACCAAAACCAAGACCTACGTTCTAATTACCAACAACTTGAAGCCAAGGTTTCCAGCATTGAATCTTCGCTCAAAGAGTTGTTTTCCATGATGAACAAACAAGGTCACATGTTGGAAATGTTAGGCACGCGCTTGTGTATCTAGATAACATATCTACACATCAATCCAACCAAGGAGGAATTACTTTAAAATGAAGTGAATGCTACTCACATGCTCTTTTCATAAAGGTCATGCCCACACTTTTAGGATCTCAATTTGTGGCACCACTTTCCAAAGGTAGAAATGAACAAATTTGATGGTTTTGATCCCTCTGGTTGGATTACCCAAATGGAACACTATTTCTCTCTCCATAAAATTATTGATGACCTACTTAAACTAAAGTTGGGGGTCTTATATTTTGATTCATAATGTAGGCAGTAGCGCCAATGCTATAAGAAAGTTTGTGGAGGGTAAAATCCTTGGACCTAGTGTGTGTAGGTAATTTATGTTGGTTTTGAACATGACAGTCATTGTTTGGAATGACTAACAAAATTATTCCTAACAAGAATAATTGTTTACTAAATTCAAGGCTTTAAGCAATTTGCAATCTACACAAAGGTCCTATCTAATTCCATTTTTAAAGAATGTTTAATCAATGGTATCAAGGAGGAAATTAGATCACACATCATGATGTAGTGTTGAAAAACATGATTGGAAGCTTGTGAAAGAGATAAAGAAGTTGATATGGTGATCAATTTCCAAACCAAGAGACATGTATTCACTACTCGCACTAGTCCCATTGTGGAAACTAGTCCCAGACCCTCCAACTCTCAGGTAGCGAGAATCCACAAGTTGTCATAGGAATAGATGTTAGAACACCAACACCTCCACCTTTGTTATAATTGTAATGAGAGAATATTTCAGAGGGAACAAATGTTAAGAACGAAAATCATTTCAAATGGATGTATCCCCATAAGAACACTCATAAGACATATTAGTTGAAGACACTCCTGAGCTACATTTGGAAGATGCCACTGTTAATTTTTCTGATTCTCAGATCTTGATAGTTGTTGCCTTATGATTTCAAAACAAGATTCACTTTCATACCACAGTTATCATAGAATAACTATACACCGAAAAATATCAAATATAACAATGCAGTGGAAATAACATGATCTAGAAACATTAACCATGTATAGTAGACACAAGAACACAAGAATTTATCCTGGGAAACCCAACCTTCGGAGAAAACCCAACAACGCTTATTATAGAAGAATAGTCCAAGATATTACAATTACATCACCATCATCATATCAAGATACAATACAGAGAATTGCCTCCCCAAGCCTAGTGTCTCCAAGAGCTAGTGTCTCACTAGAATAGACAAAATATAACCAAGAGAGAGCTTCTCCAAGTATAGCACCTCTACAAGTGTGGCGCAATCACCAAGATAACCAGAACTACAAGATATAGTGAAAATACCACAACAATAGCTGACAATTTCCTAGTGCACACTGCATAAGGAGAGTTGTATCTGTCTATCCAAATGAAATGATCCACCCTATATTTATACTAATCCAGGCACCTATATTTTTCCTATGGGGCCGACTTCTCATTCTGGGTCTTCAATTTAACTTTATTGTTTTTTTTCTTTTACCGATGGGGTCGAATTCTCTTCCTGGGTCTTAAATTTCTTCCTATGGCTTATTTAATGTTCATATGGGTCTTCTTGTACTTCCCTGTGGAGAATGACTGCCCGAAGTTGCAAAACTTCAAAATTCCCTCTCGACGAGGGAGACATTATCCATACTTGGATTTGTTTTTTCATAGAAAGGTTTTCCTTGAGCCTGGTTGATGTAGTCTTCTATGGCATGCACCTAGTTGATGTATACTTCTACCACATAAAACCTAGTTGATGTATGCTTCTCCCACATGGCACCTTAGGTCTCCAACAGTCCTTGTCAAGTCACATGATCAAGGATAGAGACCACACATGGGCCATCCTCCTTAGCTAAGTCACATGGCCATCGGATGAGAATGTTTTCCTGATGTTAATACATGGATAAAATCAACACCCTGGGCCATTCTCCTTAGCCAAGTCACATGGCCATCGAAGGAGAATGTTTTGCCGATACTAATACATGGAAAACATCAGCGCCCTAGAAAATTCTCCTTAGCCAAGTTATATGGCCATCAGAGGAGAATGTATGTCTGATCCATATGTACCTCGAGTCTTTTTCGGTCCTTGTCAAGTCACATGATCAAGGATAAAGACTACACCTGGGCCATTCTTCTTAGCCAAGTCACATGGCCATATGAGAATAATGTACAATTCTCCTTATCCAAATCACATGGCCATTTGAGGAGAATATCTTCCATTCTCCTTATCTAAGTCACATGGCCATTAGAGGAGAATGACATCTCGATACTTCCATCTGGAGAATCATCAACACCTCGAGTCTTTGTCGGTCCTTGTCAAGTCACATGATCAAGGATAAATACTACGCTTGGGCCATTCTCCTTAGCCAAGTCACATGGCCATATGAGGAGAATGTTTTCCCGATGCTACCCAAAACATAAACACTCCCTCTCAGTGAGGGAGACATTATGCATCATGCCAATCTAGTCTCTCGATACTGGAGCTCCACTGCTCCCTTTTGTATCATGTCTTGGATGATCTACAATCTGCTCATCTGTGAATATGTACTATAGATTTACTAATCCCTTTTGCACCATGTATATGATGAATTATTTGGAAATTTTTTGTCATTCATGTCAACCCTATAAGAATCAGTCAAGTGAAGAATCCTACATATGTCCAAGATCAATATTTCAAGATGGATATTGTTGAAAACATTATTTGTGGTCAATTTGGATACCCTATATTTGAGAGGATTTTTACCCTACATAAATAACTCAAATGGAAGCACAAGTTACATGGTTAAAAATGTTATTCCAATAACTTTCCAATGGTATATGGGCGTCCCTCTAACTCCCAAGGAATGAGGAGATATGAATTTTTTTGTTCGACAACCCAGCCAGAAAATTGAGGACAGTTTAGCCAGGTCGGCCCAGAAACTAAAGATAGGGACATAACTACTATAAATATAGGATGGATTTTCACATTTTTATAGCATCCAATCTTGTGATCTCTCGGAACAATTTTGGAGTGAAGGAAATGGGAGGATAAGGAGCTCTTATGAAGGATATTTTCTAGTCTTATGGTGATGTTTTGATCATTGGTATGGGTTTGCTATAGTATGGAAGGTTGATTATTTGCATAAGGTTCTATGTGGTTGTTGGGGTTTATGTGTGGACCCATGTGGACCTAGGATCTCTGTGTGGACCCAATTTCTATGTGGACCCATTTTCTAAGTGGAACCATTTTGATGATGATGATGTATCAATGATAGTCACAACGACAATGACAATGACAGTCTATGTGGAACTAGTTTCTAAGTGGACCCAATTTGATGATGATGATGTATCAGTGACAGTGACAGTGACAAGTTGATTCTATCATTTGTTTTCAAGGGTGGAAGGAAGGGGAAAGGAAAGGGGGTTGGAGCCTCCTTCCAGTTGGAGATGGAAAATCTAGGGAGTTGTAGCTTCCTTTAGGTTGGAGCCTGTAAATAGGGGGTTGGAGCCTCCTTCCAGTTGGAACTGGAGAATCTTTGAAGTTGTATCTTCATTTGAATGTAATATTTTATTATATAAGAAAACATTGAGTGGATTTTCACTTATATCTATTGTGCATTGTGTATCTCTTATTTTGCTCTTTATTGGATATATTATTTGATTGGAAAGTAAAGTTATAAAAGTGATAAATTATACTTGATATTGATTCACCCCCCTCTTAGTATCAACAATTGGTATCATATAAGGTTACCTTCAACACAGTTTAGTCATTGGAAGGAAGATCGTGAAAAAATATGGAAGGCCAAGGCCACATTCTAAATGGGATTCCACCATTTCATGGAAACAATTATGCATACTGGAGCAACAAATCACAAAATTACTTGACATATTTAGGAGTCAATATTTGTCTCTTAGTTGTCAATGGATATAAAGTTCCAAAAACTACTCCCACTGACCCAGATGAGAAGAAATCGATGATCTACAATGCAAAGGCCACACATGTTATTATAGGCGGATTGACACAAACTATTGCTAGCAAGATGATGAGCCGCAACACAACTAAAGAGGTATGGGACACAATTAAAAATATCTATGAAGGTGATCCTAAATTCAAGCACATCAAAATTCAACGACACAAAGCACAGTTTGAAAATTTGAAAATGGATGAAAAGGAATATATTGCAACTTATTTACTCGAAGTAGATGAAGTCGTCAATGATATCATAGGACTAGGAGAAGAACTCAATGAATCCTTGGTTGTACAGAAAGTGGTAAGATCACTTCGCGTGAGATATGATGCCAAGGTCTCTTCCATTGAAGAAAATAGGTGTTACACATTATTTTCGTCATCCCCGATGGTCCTAAGGTCTGCACCTGACTGCTAAAGGGAAAAGCTAGGCCACCTATCAGTTTAGAATGATTGTTTCTTTTAACTTTTTGTTGGTTGGTTAGATATTTAGTCTATCAAGACAAAGGCAAGGTTGGGTTGGCAGAACGATATGGATAAGGGCCCTCCTTGGCTAAGGGGACTGAGACCTCAATCTAGGGAATTGTTTGTAAAACAAAATATTAACTTCACTAAGATGTGAGAATTAAACAACAAGAGTGGTTCTTATCACACACAGAAGACCACTCTTGCATCTAATCTAGGAAAATGTTGGACTTAATCAAATAAAAATGCTACTGTCTTTGTGACAGAACTGATGCATGTGTTGAAGGAACTGAGTGGATGAAAATAGGCCTTGGAGTGACAGAGCAGAGACTGTGTTGAACGACTACACATCTGCAAGTTGTTGGAGGCCACTGGAGATGATCAGCTGCATGAGCAGAGTTTGTTGAAGTGTTTCTGAAAGTAATCTGCATCAACCTATGACTGAGACTTAACTCCTTCTCTATGCCTGATCTTTCAAAAGCCAAGTGCACTCTGTATTCAGCCCGTCAGATGCCATCTGTACCTATGAAATAGCCTCGCTGGAATGGTTGTCGGCCCATCGGGCATGAGGGGAGACGTGGAGGCAAGCATCCAATCAGGAGACGGGATGAATGGACGCAAGGGTAGATGACATGTAGTGGGGGATATAGGTGGCGCATAGGGAGAGGAGGAGTAGATAGGTTGGGAAGTGAGTGGAGAATAGGTGGCGAAAGGCGAGAGGGGGCAGTATTGAAAAACAACCCGGGAGGAACTTGGAGGGGGGTGTAGGTAGTAAGCGGATTAGAGAGGGGAGGTCTAATTTCTTGAGGAGCTGCCATTTTAGGTAGGGCCCATGATGAGAAAACCACTTTCTCGGACCCCCACCACCCCCCACTATTAAAGGTAGAAAGGTCGGGGGGGGGGGTTCGAGCTGCGACAAGGACTGTCGATCTAGAGAGGTGGGCCACTGTTGATGGAGATTAGCGTGGGGTTTAACGGAGGACAAGTGTTGGGTGGTGAGAGGAGAGAGAGTAGTGAGTGGGATGAAGGGAGATGACGTGTCAGGTGATGCGGTGAGCTAACATCATTCAAGCATGTTATTGTGGGAATTGTTGAGGGTGGTTTGGATCCAGACTGCCTTTGGGCCCACAATCCCCCACAAGTTGCCACGTACCATTCCAAAAAAACCATGGTTCAAATTGCAGGACCGCTCTGGAAAATTAACGTTCGGGCAGTTTGTGTCCCCGCAATGAACTATAACCGTCGATCTGGTTATGATCCGGGATTTGGGTGACATTTACCTGCTGCAAGGATCGACGGTTCTCGTTGACCTCGGATCAATGGTCCAGATTCACTTCGGACTTTTGGGCTTCGGGTGTTTTGAATGTGAAACATTAAACATCTCTCGGAGGAAAATATCCAAAATGAATGATCTGTCGCCACATGTCATGATGGATGAACGGTCTAGATTCACTTCAGAAGTCTAGGTTTCAGGAGTTTCAAATGTGAAGCATGAAAATCTCTTGGAGGAAAATCGTCGAAGTAATTGATCTACCGCCACGTGTCTCGTCTGATGGATGGTCTAGATTTACTTCGGGAATTAGGGTCTTTGGCTCTTTGGGACTTTCGAACTTGATATTAAAACCCATGCGATTCTGGAACCCGAATGGACGAGAGTCGTTGATCTATGATTTGCTTGGTGGATCTTTACCGTTGAAAATTTACTTGTTTGTTCCCACAGTCTGACCCTAAACTTTGTTGTTTTGTATTGTTGTGTCGTGTGCACGGGTATTTCATGTACATAGAAAAGGCTTGGTAGACTTGTGGTGAGCTCAATCAATGGTGCACATGAGTACAAGCATTTCGAAACAAATATGACGTGTATTTTATCCTTCTAGAAAAATAGAAACAAAAATGCGTGAAGACTCAAAAACAAATAAGGGCCAAGACACTCAGTAGTGAGAACTGACTTAAACAACGAGAAAAGGAAAAATTGATGAAAGCATAGGAAAAAAAGAGAGGAGAGGCATGGGATGCAGACCTAGTTTACAACAATCCCTATGACCATTAATGATGTACACCTATCCTTTGTCTTTAGAAGGATCAATAGCCTGAATCCCTAAAGAAAAATTAAGATACTTTTTCCCAAAAAGAAGAAAATTATCTTTTCCTTTGTGAAAAACATTATAAAAAGGGATCGTCACATGGTGCACCATAGTGGCATGTGACATCGTCGCAGTTTTCTCAGTATTAAGGGTGCGATGATTGTCTGTATGAAGAAAAAGTAAATCTTCTCAATGCTTCTAGAAAAAAAGATTTGAGGGTGAGTTGGCCTCCAATCGGTTTGGATCTGATTCGCATCCTTGATATTATGGGATCATCCTAACTTCCTCACCCTATCCTTTTCAACTTATAAAAGGAGAAGAGTTCTCATGGGAAAGCTATTTTTTGGAATGGCCAGTTCTTGCGTTTTGTAGCTTGGAGTTTTTGGAGCTTGTATGTTGGCTTTGAGTATCGCTTTGCCAAGTTGAGATTGTGAGTGACTTTCAAATATACAGTCTTAGAATCCATGGATCATATGAGTGTGGGAAGCAAGGAACTGTTGGAAGGGACCCTACAACATCAAGGCATTGGTTGTATTCTCCATTTCATATCTTTAATACAGTTATATATTTCTTTCCCGTAAAATTAGTCTTATTTTATTGTATGACTCCTTGATCACATACATAGGTTTTGTTGAGTATACATTGTTGCTTCCACTCCGTTGGCTTATGCCTTTTTACAGGTTCAACTTCCCATAAGCCTTGGAATGGAGAGAGGATGACACTAGCGAGGACAAACAACATTTAAAAGGTATGTCATTTATCTCTTGTTAGTTAGTATGCTTGATAATTAAAACTTAGGGAAAGTTTTATATTATGTCTTGTTTTGTTCTAGTTTCGGTGTGAAACTAGGGATATTCGTTTGTGTCCGCACTTACCGATTTGTCCAATAAAAATAGGGACTTGACTAAGATGAAAATGTATGAAATACATGGGTCCCTCATAGCATATGAAATGAGAACAAGTACATAAAGTGAACAGTCAAACAAAGAAGCATCCTTTAAATTTATAAAGAAAACAAAGGGCAAGGAACACAAGGAAGAAGAAAAATTGGGCTATGATTCAGATGAATAACAAGCACATTTTGTAAGAAAGCTCAACAGGGGAACCGAAAAATACAAAGGTAAGTTACCTTTTAAATGCTTCAATTGTGGTAGAGTAGGACATTATGCTAAGAAATTTCCTTTTGAAGAAAATAAAATCTTCCACAAAAAAAGGGGTCTCTATTCCAAGGAGGACAACAGTTCTTCAGATGAAAGTGATGGAGAAGAAATGGATAGAAGGGAATTTATCTTCATAACTCAAGAAACTCAAGACAATGACCATAAATATTCTAAAATAGATGAAGACAATTCTGAAGAATATTCTGATGAAGAAACTGAAGGAACAAGACTTGACTCTTTCTGGGGAGCCAAGGACATCACAGAAAGTGAACAAGAAGATGGTGAGAATCTTGAAAAAATGAAGTATGTGAAGAAGAAAATGCTAAGCTCAGAAACATAAATAGAGAACTAAGAAACAAATTGGAAAGTTGTGAAGAATAAAATCATGAGCTTGAAAATACAATTAAAATCTTGAAGGAACAATTAGAAGATTACGAGAAATTAAAAGTAGAATTAGATCACACAAGAAAATATCTAATGTTGACAATTGAAAAGTTGGAAAAAAATGGAAGTACTGAAAAACTAGATGAAATTCTTTGCAATCAAACATCACCTAGCAATAAGACATGACTTGGATATGATAACAATTCAGAGATAGCAAACACAAATAAAGAGGACAAGAAAGATGAAGTAAATTCTAGAAGCTATGCAAATGCCTTAAGAAGTGTAATCAACGATCAAGAAGAAATTGAAGATCAACAGGAACATGACAAAAGATCTAAATTCAGAAGGGGTGATACATCAAGAAGGTCATTTCCTACCGTGTATGAGAACAATTAAAAGGGAGTTGAAGAACAACAAGACCATAACACCTTTCAACTAGAACAAAAGATCAAAATTCAGTAGGCATGAAACACCAAGAAGATTACTTCCTATCAGATATGAGAATATTTCTTGGTCATTGTTATACTTGCAGAAACTTTTGACACAAGGCAATTCACTGCAAAATCAATGCAAGAAACAACTATGTGAGAAACACAAATGACTATGGATATCCAAGGAACAATCATATAAACAGTAGATTTGGAAATTCTTATGGATATGTAAACAAAAATTACAATCCATTTGATCCACTGATGGATCAAAATATCATATGCTACAAATGCAATAATATTGGTCACAAAGAACGAGATTGCACATATATGAAATAAGATGCTCCTATCATAAAACCAACTACAATATGGAAAATGAAAGAGAATACAAGCCAAGAAATTTTTCGAATAGCATCGATCACTAAAGATAAAGAAGAAGAAGAAGAAGATGAATGGTACATAGACAGTGTGTGCTCAACACACATCACTGGGGACCAAAATAAATTCATCAGCTTAATTAAAAAGGGTGGTAGTTTTGCATTTGGAGACGAATCCTCTATCAAAATACTTGTAAAAGGTGTAGTAAAAATTGGAAGTGAAAATGTAAAAGAAGAAAATGTCCTACTGGTTGAATATCTAAAGCATAATGTCCTCATTGTCAGTAAAATATGTGATCAAGGATACACTCTCAAGTTTGATTCTTGAAAATGTGAAATCAGAGAAAAGAATACACGATCTCTTCTGGTACAAATGGTCCTGATCTGTTCTCACTTATTGCAATTTCTATTTTCGTGATTTCATGGCTTTGGGAAGTAGCTACCGTCATGCTTTGGAATCCCGATAGCTGAGATTCCAAAATTTTATCGCGTCAAATCCATAGGACCAAATCAACGGTCCAAAACTCTTCTGGTACCAACGGTCCTAATCTGTTCTCACTTATCGCGATTTCACGGCTTTGGGAAACAACTGCTTTCAGGCGTCGGACTCCCGATAGTTGAGTTCCCAAAATTTTCTCGTGTCAAATCAATGGGACTAGATCGATGGTCCAGAACTCCTTTAGCACCAACAGTCCAGATCCACTCTCGCTTTTCGTGATTTTTAGAAACAACATCGTTCGACCTTGTGAGTCTCGATTGCCGAGGTCCTGAAATCATCTGTCGACTGTTGATATTCTGCGCTGATGCTTACGATTTCCCTCTCTCCTGAACTTCAAATCATTTCTGACTTGGAAGGAATTCTAGGTAGACAAAGGTGGTACCCTGTCTAGATTACGACCATCCAGGTGGGAAAGCTCCTTGCATTGGAGCCAAAGGGGTGAGCTTTGGGACTGCCTGGGATCTTGGAGAATGATCTGCTGCATCGAGTGAACCCCTGCATTGGCTAATCTGTCCGCAACTTTGTTTGCACTTCGCCTAATGTCTGAGGGGGTTAGAATTAGAGAAGGTATGAGAAGAGCCTGGAATCTGTGAAGAGGGCCAAGGAGGCGCCAGCTGGGAGTGATTTTCCATAGATCTCTGCCATTCAGTATTTTTGTTGCCAAGTCTATTATGATTTTAGAGTCTCCTTCAATAATCAGACAGGTGAGGTTTTGATCTAGAGCCATTTGCACTCGTTTGATGAGACCCCAGATTTCTTGTGAATTCTTGGTGTTGTATTTGAGATTTTCTGTAGTGAGGCTTTGGATTTGGCCCAAGCTATTTCTTATGACCACTCCATAGCCTGAGTGTCCTGGATTTCCTTTGGTCCGCCATCAAAATTGACCTTATGGAAGCCTGGAGCGGGGGTGGGGGGGACCACTTAGAGGGACTGAGGGATTTTTAAAATAGAGGGGGTTGTTGAGGAGGGTTGGAGTGTGCAAACGAGAAGCCCCATGAGTTGAGGATCGAGAGCTCACCTGAGTCAGTGGGAAAGTCTTCCTTGTTCCATAAATGTATCTGAAGAGTTTCCTGGAGATGCAAGAGGATTGTATTCTAGAGAAGGGTAGGAGGAGATGGTTGGGAATGAAAGATTCTTCTGTTTCTCTCTTTCCATAATTGCCATATTATGAAGGCTGGTAAGATTTTCCAAGCTCTGTTCAAGATAGGACTTTTGAAGGAATCGAAGCCCCAATCCCTGATGGTGCTTATGATGCTATTTTTAACTCGTTTGGTTATTCTCGTGAGCTGAGTGGCCTGGTTACAAATGTTCTCACTGAGTAGAGAATTATTTAGGAGGTGCTCCATGGTTTCAGCCTGGAGATGATAGAGATGGCAGATCAAGGGGCCAATGAAACCTCATCTTTGGAGATTGTCAAGGGTTAAGATCTTGTTTTGTAGTAGAAGCCAAAGGAAAGTAGAGATTTTGGGCCAGAGTTTTGATTTCCATATTGTTGTCCAGATGTTGTCTTTCTGAAGGTTATGGAAATTCTCCTGAAGAGTGTAGCCCTCAATGAGAGTGAATCTTCCATGAGGTGTGTATCCCCATCTGAGAATTTCTAGGTCTATGCTTTTCCTGATTCGCCTTTGGGTTGTAGCTTGTTTCCAATGTTGCAGGTCACAATTCATTGCCACTTGGAGTTCCTGATGAGTTGATTTCCAACTTCGCCAGGGAGAGTCGCTGGGGGTTTTTGTCCACAGATCTTCCACTTTGAGAGTAGCAAGATCTTGAATGTGATTTTCTTAGTATTTTAGATTTTCTTCCAGTTATAGGGGTGGCATTTACTGCCAAGAATCCATCCAAAATAGGGCACTCTGACCATTGTGGACTTTCCAGAAAGCATGTTCATGTATGAGTGGTCAGTTTTTCCAGGCCACATTCCAGATGTTGGAGCCCTGAATTTTCCCTTGCATTCTTATAAGATGAATTTGATGCATATTTTCATTTCCAACGTTTTTACCAGAGCTCTGTTGGAGTTTTGAGCCATCTCCACCAAATCCTTGCTCGCATGGTGCTATTTAATTTACCAGGGTCCCGGAGGCCCATACCACCTGAAGATTTAGGCTTGCAGACTTTGTCCCAGCTGACTAAGGCCCATTTTTTGTTCGGGTTGTGTCCATGCCAAATAAATTTTATTTGCAGATTCCTTTTTTTCTTTATGACTGATTGGGGGGCAGCTAGGGATGAGAAGAGGTAAGCTGGGATGGCTTGGAGGACTGCCTTTAAGAGAACAATTATGGCTGGAAGGTTGAGGGAGCGAAAGGACCAGTTGCTGAGACGGTTAGTGATGGAAAGTAGGAGAGAGTCCCAGGAGATGTTTTTGGTTGTTGAGTCAGAAAGAGGGAGTCCCAAATAGCGTGAGATTAGAGTGCAGAGAGGGGTATTTAGAATTTGAGAAAGGTGATGTTGGATTACCACAGGAGTCTTGAAAAAGAAGAGTTGTGATTTGGCCAGATTAATGGTGGTGCCATAGGCTTCGCTGAAATCAGAGAGGATGGAGCTTAGTTTGATTGCTTCTTGCGTGGTGGGGGTATTCATTAGTAGCATGTAATCAAAAAATTGGCTATGGGAGGCTGCCGATTGTAATCTGTGAAGAGGGAGGCCTTGGATGGATCCATTTTGAATTGAGGCCTTGATATATCATCCTAGTCCTTCAGCCATTATGACAAAAAGGAAAGGGGAGTGGGGGTCGCCTTTCTTTATCCCTCTTGAGGGGGAGAAGGGTTGAGAGGGGACACCATTGATGAGGATTGAGAAGAAGGTAGAGGAAATGAGGTTCATTAGCCAGGAGACCCAATCCTTGTTGAAACTGAAAGTCGATAGGAGCGCTTTCATATATTGCCAGCTTAATTTGTCAAAATCTTTTGAAAGGTCAAGTTTTATAAGCATCCCTGGAGTGCGAGTTCTTTTGAGCGAGTGAATGATTTCATGGACAAGAATGACACTATCCATGATTTGCCTTCCTTCGACATATCTTGATTGCTCCTTGGAGATGATGAAGGGTAGTATAGGCTTGATCCTTAGAGATATCACCTTGGAAATGATTTTGTAGATCACATTGCAAAGAGATATGGGTCTGAAGTTCCTCGGGTTTGTGACTCTTTCTTATTTGGGTATTAGGCTGAGGAAAGTGGCATTTAGTGCTGCAAGAACTTTGCCTGAGCTGTGAGATTCCTCCACAAGCTACCACACTTCCTCCCTTAACATTGGCCAACAGGAGTGGAAGAAGTCTGTTGTGAAACCATCTGGACCTAGAGCCTTTCTTGTGGGTAACTCCTGAATAGCCTGATCCACTTATGCTTGCGTTATTGGTGTCATGAGAGCCTCATTATGTTCCCAGGTGATTATAGTTGGGATGTTTTGGGTCACCCGCTCTATTGCCGAGGTGCGATCCACTTGGGGTGCTGAGAGGAGATCCTTGTATAAGTCTGTCATCTCATGCATTATTTCCTGGTGATTTAACAGGGTGTTTCCTTGCGAGTCATCCAACTTCGTGATGCGGTTGATAAGGCGTCCGTGGATCATAGAACTGTTGAAGAATTTGGTGTTCTTCTCTCCTTCGTTGAGCCATTGAACTGGAGATTTATGTCTCCATGGGATCTCTTCTTGCTTGTGTCTTTCTTCTAGTTGCCTTTTGAGTTCACTTTCCTCCTACTGCTGGGTGATTGTGTATCCTGTTTGAATGAATTGTGCCCGGAGGTTCTCTAGTTTTTGTTCCAGTAATTTCCTCTCCTAGAAAATGTTCCCAAAGACCTCTTTGTTCCATTTGCGCACCTGTTGTTTAAAATGTTTGAGTTTTTGCTAGAAGCAATACATTTTTGTTCCCTTTTGTGTTTCCACAGTGCTCCACCAGTGACGGGCTAACTCCTGGAAGTTTGGATGGGAGAGCCAAAAAAATTCAAATCTGAAGTGTTTAAGTTTGGGGGTGGAAATAGTGTCAACCCAGAGCTGAACCAGCCAATGGTCTGAACTTGCCTTTGGGAGGATGTTGGAATCTACTAGGGGGCCTTCCAAGAGGAGAGTTTCTGAGATGAGGAAGTGATCAAGCCTGCAAGCTATTTGATGGTGTCCAGATCTTTTGTTGGTCCAGGTGTAGGTGCCATTGCTATTCTCAATGTCTACCAGTTTGAGGTTCTCTATGAGTTCCTGGAATTTTTTGCTATCCTACTCTAGGCACTTTTCCCCCCCTCGCTTTTCCTCCAGCGTGAGAATCATGTTGAAGTCACCCCCTATTATCCATCGCTTGCCCTCCGCTAAGGAACCTAGGTAAGCCAGGTTTTGAAGAAAGAGGTCTTTGTCTTGGATGTTCTGCACTCCATAGGCATTTGTGATCATTCCTTCCTTGTCTGAGCCGATGGCTCTGTAGTGCGTTGTGATGGTGCACGTAGTGGAGAAGCCTTGATTAATGATGACTGTTGCAGGATTCCATAGGATGGCTAAGCCTCATGAAGCCCCTTTTGAGTTCGTTTGATAGGATTCGCAATTATGCTGGCATCTTTTGATGATATCTTCTGCAGTTTTCCCTGCACATTTTGTCTCTTGTATCAGGAATATATCAGGGTCTTCCATTTTGATGCAGTTTCAGAGAATTCTTTGTTTGGATCTTCCATTTAGGCATCTAATATTCCAGGTGAGGATATTCATAGTTAACAATTAGGAGGGTGGGAAAAGGAGCTCTCTGAGAGCTTGTGAATCTGTCTCGAGTTGATCATATAGTTTCCCGCTTCCTTTATTAGTTGGTGAGCCAATTCTTTGCCTTGTCGCTTGTTTTCTTTTGGGTGTTTTCTTGGATCTTGGTTTGAGTCTGTGCTAATCCCCAACCTTGATGTAGCCCCTGCTGATGAGTCCAAAAATACTTTGGGAACTTTCCTGAGTTGGTCCTTTGGTAAGGTTTGAAGATCCTTCTTTTTTAGTGCTTCTTCTAACTTGTCTAGGTCGATTTCTGCTAGGTCCTACTCATCCATTTCCATGACTATGTATTCCTCTCTTTTTAGTTCCTTCCCTGAGACTGGGTGAGTCTGTGGATCTGCTTGGTTCACTGGGGTTTGATACTCTTGTGACAGTTGGTCTTCCTTGTGCTTGCTAGGATCTGTCCCCGTGTCCTTGTGGGGGTTTTCCACTTCTTCTGCCTCTGGGAGGTGGTTGAGGGCTTCAAAAGAATTATTATTTGGGTTCTTTTTTCCGTTGTTGGTGGTGCACTTCTTCTGCGGTTGTCTCCTTTGATTTTTCACCTGGGTGAATCCTTCCTTTGTTTTCTCTTTAGCTTCCCTTTTGCGGGGGGGTGTTGAGAGTGTAGTCTCTGAAAAGGTGTCCATGTTCATGGCATTTTCGACATCTGAAAGGAACGTGTTCATAGTCTATGGTTTGGGCCCATTCCTCATCTTGGTATTCTAAGGTAACTGTACCTAGCAGAGCTTTGGAGATGTTCACATACACACAGATCCTTGCATAAGAGGTGTATTTTCTCTGTTTGGTAGCTTCAGAAGATTTGTCATATTTACCCAGGGTGTTGCCTATGCCCAGTAAAATTTCTTCTAACAAGAACTCTTGAGGTAGGGGTAGAGGTGAATCCATATCGGTGCATATGTGAAGTTTTCCTTTTCTGGGCAGAAGAGGTCTGTCCAAAAGCGGAGGTAGTGGCCAATCGAGTTGTAGAAATAGGGTCCCCCTTCAAATATCTTGTCCTTGTCTTCTATGTTGTAGAATATTACTGTGAAGAAACCTTTGGAGCTCAGTTGGAGCTCATAGTCTCCCTTGGGGTTCCACCATGCCTTGATCCAACGAGTTAGGTCCTTTTCTGAGGGCCGACGACCTAGGAATTTTTCTATGAGGGCACGGTCTCTCATGAAATGTGTGTGTTCCCCTATCCTGGTGGTTTTGATGATGTATATGTGCGCAACCGTGGCTTGGGGGATAAATTTGTCGGGTATCCAAGCTCGAGCTGCTTTTGGATGCGAGGACTCAACATCCATGTTCAAGTCTTTGCTAATATCCATCTCTTCCTGCACATATTGGTCTCGTAGGTGCAATGGCGGCTCAAAGGGCGTTCTGTGCACCCGTGGGTTCTCCGGATCATTGGTAGTGACGTTGCGATAAGAGGGGGCTTTCATCTCCTCTTCTGTTCCTATTCTTTTGTGGCGATCAGTACCCGGTTGCAGAGGCGATCAAAGGTGTGCAGAGGGGTTCAGACATGGTTAGGGTAGGAAGGTTGTTGGTACATGTGAACCCTAATCTTGCAGAGCTCCCTTCTGATTTTTCAGACCTAGGTGATGAGATAATATTGTCCTCAATGTTTCAATCTTATTATTTTTAACTTATATAATAATTATTATTTTATTGAGTGATATTTAAAAAATTAAATAACATATTTTTGTATTTTTTATTATTCAATTACTTATATTATTTTTATTAATTTAATTAATCATAAAAAATATTTGATAATTTTGATTTTATAAATGAGTTATCAAAATTAAAAATAAAATTAAATGAATAATAAATTATTAGAAAATTATATATATATATATATAAAGTTTTATACTTTTAAGTTAATAAATCAATATTTTAATGTTCAAAATATATATATAATAATTGTATTACATTTTATTTATTTATATTTTTTATAAACTATAATTTAACTATATAAAGTTAGTTTCTTGAAAGAACCATTTCCAAGTGATTATTATGATGAAAGTTTGGTTGATTCAGTCTTAAAAGTGATCAAACATTAAAATGTTGGGCCTTATATATCATGAGTCTAATGGTTTGGGTTTTGGAAAAGGGATCAAATAACTTCACACAACATACATGTTTAATAATCATATTCATGCTAGAGAGCATCTTCATATTGCAGAGCATATTAGAATGAGGAAAACAATTATCAAGTCAAATCTAAATTATGGCGCCATGACCAAATGAAACAAAGACCATTCAAAAGATATCAAATGTAAAATTGACTTGATAGTTTAAACAATTCCACTAAATTGCCACATTTAGGAATATTCTTATGAGTTGATTTGAACATCATATTCTAATTACTAATAATTTCTAATTATGAATAATACCTGGATAGTTTAAACAATTCCACTAAATTACCACATTTAATGATATTCTTATGAGTTGATTTGAACACCATACTCTAATTAATAATAATTTCTAATTGCGAATAATACCTTATTGTTCCCAATTGTGATTTGGGTTAAACACATATGTCATGTACAAACATACACATGTGAACCTCAATGGTAT
>ML785633.1:258630-271533 GCA_009831015.1 Picea engelmannii | reverse complement strand
GCAGCAAGAGAATTGTTGAGCTACTTCATTTAAGGCTTTACATGTGCGTTATCTTCTTCCAGATTGTGCATGCAGCTTCTTGTCTGACTTTGGTTCAGATGGCATGGCTTTCGTAGGGAAACCAATGGCTCGATATTCCCTTAGAGTCAACGGCCAGGATCACTTCCTTAGCCGGCTCTTAGCCGTCTGTGGACTGAACAGGTGCTTATCTTTTCTTTGTCCCTACTTTCCATGTAACAGTGGGTTGTGACCTTGCCCTAAAACCAAAGGCGCTTCATGGATTTCAGGTATCGGCGATGGGAAGGAGTGAACTCCTGACCCTCGATAATCTTGATTGTCGAAATTGCGATGGGGCTATATTGCATTGGCACCTCCCTTACCCCTCATCCATATGATCACCGGCTAGGACCATGGGCCCACCCCTGATGCTTTCATATTTCGCGCTTTGGGGTCTCGGGCTATGGGTGTATGCGTTGACAAGAACCCCGAAACACCGATTCCCAAAAAGATCAATCTATCGCTGCCTATCCCCATGAGATCAGACAACTCTCTGTAATCTCGGGCCCCGGGACTTCGGCACTTTGGGCTTCATGAGTCCTGATGACTCTGTTCCCTTGCTCTCCCGATTCGTGAAATAGCGACTCTGCTTGATGTTATTCTTCGTGCCACTCTTTGATCATCATCGCTCGACGGCCGTCGTTCTGCTCCATCGTTAGATCCTTGCCACTGAAAACTAATCTTTGCCCTCTTGCTTGATTTGTGTCACTATTCAACCATTCTCGATGCTGCAGATAGCAAAGATGGGGTCTTGGCTGACCAGACTTAGGCTTGGGAAGGCGAAGGTTTAGTGATGGGGAGAAAGGATAAGCCATCAGCCTCGAGAAGAACAGAGAAGCTCGAGACTGTTTTCTCTTGGGCACCTTTCGACAGGGAAAATAGTTGACTAAAGGAAAACAGACAAAGAAACTATACGCCGGGAAGGGAAAAGTATGATGGAGTCTGCTAAAATGGGAAAAAGACGAACAAAATCACGAATCTAGACCAAAACCTCGATCTAAGAGAACAAGCCCAGTTTAAGTGCTAACACTTCCCATATGGTAGACTTGACTTACGAATGTTTGCCTGCGCATTGATTATATCATGGTTGCTTAGTTTCTTGACATAGATACCACATAGGTTACTTGCAGGGGTTATTCTGTTGGTACCCTGGGTCAAATAAGGGTCGAACAACACACAACCTTTATGGAGGATTATCTCTCTGGGGGGATCTGACCGATTGGTTGTTAATCCCGTGAGGGCCCTTATAACTGATTTTGATACCTCCAATATTTTTGAGGGAGTATCAGACCCCTCTTAGGTGAGGCATACCTACTTTAGGGAGGGAGGCCCCTTTCAACCACTTTATCTTGTTTGTGTGCATATTGGGCTTTTGTTTATTTTATTTTGGTGTGCTCTTTGATTATTAGTTGACCTTAGGATTTTGTATTGCGCCATGTGTTTCCAATATCATGGATAGTGGAGTCCCTTTGGCTCCCTCATTTAGCGCTACCTCCCTCATGAAATTCGCTCATTTCATGGGGATGAATATTTCTGTGTTTCATAATGGTACGCAAAATTATGATACTCAGTCAATGCCTTGGGTCTGTAATAATTTTCCTCTTAATGTGCCAAACATGCCTTCACCCTTTCCATCCTCTCCCTCACCTGCTTATATGAATCCTGGTTTTGGATCCGAAGGCACAATGGCTTTGCTCTCTATGTCTTCATTTGATTGGAGTCATGTCCCTCAACCGAATCTCACTGTAGGAGGTTGGAATCTCCCTTCTTACGGATTCAATCCTAGCTTCATCCTTCGAGGAGAAAGTGCTCAAATGGGTGGTTATTCTACTTATTACACCCCATCCGTGTATCCTTCGTTCGCTATGCCAGTTCCTAAGAATGCTCTTCCTATGGCAGGCCTCCATCTATTCTCTGGTATTTCATATGGAGGGAATTAGTTTTATGGTACGTGCTACCCCCTTCATGGAACCCCTTCATATGGGGGCAATATATATCCTCACCTAAATAACCCATGTCACCCCTTTTTCTCTTCATAGACATTTTTTTCGGTGATGATGCCTGTACAAACCTATATGGATCAATTAGGTGGAGGATACTACCTTTCTAGGAAGGGACAAGATGTAGACCAGGATCCTTCCTGGACTACAATTTCTCAAAACCAATCTTTCCTGGGACCTTGATCTCAAATGCTGCAACTAACCTCTGCCACCAGTACATTCACTGCAAGTCATACTGGAATTCCATCACCAACCTCTGTTAGTCATGTTGGAGATTGGTCGACAACCTTTGCAAGCCATGTTGAAGACCAATAACCAGTCGTTGTGAGTCATGTCGGGGGCACAACTCTAGTCATCGTAAGTCATACTAACATCACATATCCAACCCCGGTCAGCTAGGTTGGGAAATCATTGCCAACCTCTGTACATCATGTAGGGGATGAATCACCAGTCTCTGCCAGTCGTGCTGAGATCATGTCACTATCCACTGTGAGTGACGCTGGTGGAATTCCTACGATTGAGAAACCTCAATGTCTAGGGTGTAAGCCCAAGTTCCTTTGTAGGATTTGCAAAGGAATCCATTTAACTCGCTTGTGCCCTACTACTGTTGTAGTGGAAGAAGTGCAGTCCTTGTTTGATAACCCTTTGATTTCAGAGTTGTCGTTGGCTTCTCGACATTCTATTTCTCCTTTTATTTAAACAACAATCATGTCAATGAAATCTTCACCTGACACCATTTTCGTTTTAAGGAGTGAAACATCCTTCAACCATGTCATTAACATTTCTGTTCCTGCACCTTCTGAACAAGGGTGAGTTTTACTCTCTCCGAGTACTCTCCCTCGAAGTCTTCGGGAGGTTTCCTTTGACTGGGATGGTCTTGTGGGGTATCAAATTCCTTCTTTTACACCCTTCCAGATAATAGGCATTCTTCGATATATTGTAGATAAGGTAACCTCTGCAAGTATTTTATCCTCCTCGACTTGGAAAGCCCTGGGTTTTCTCAAGCTAGTGTCAGTTTTTTGTAAGTTACTAACCTTTCACAAAAATCCGGCATGGGAGCCTTGGCACCCCCCATGACATGTCACCTAGAAAACTCCCAACGAGTCTTATTTAAGCTCTTTTCCGACTCTCTCAAAAAGAAAAAAGATTGTCGAGTGAACTTGTCTCTTACACACTTGTAAATTAGATTTGAAAGGACGTCTATTTGGTGCAAGTTTACCCATTTTTCAAACCAAGTAGACTAAGATTACGAAAAAGGACATTTTTTGGCATTAAGTTGTAGTTGCATCTCATTCTCTTGCTTGCAGTATTGAGCCTATTGTCGGTTCCCACTTTAGCATTATAAGCCTATAACCTCGACAATTTTCATCACCAACCAAGCAGAGCCTTGTTTATATCCTTTGCAACTTGACACTCGATACCAAAGAGGAAACATTCCCCTGAGTGTCCATCTCCCGCATGCACCTCCTTGAATTGAGCATAGGTATGTTCCACTACTGGAACTAGTTGCTTACTTGTGACACTCGTTTCCTCCTCTGTATCATAGCATCCATTTGACTATGGAAAAACAAAAAAAGATGGTCGGGAAAATAATATTATCTTATATTGGAAACAGTCGTTTCACCTTTGAACAAAGCACAATTTAATTTAGTCCACTTGTCATCAAAATTTTGGGTTTAGCATGACCTTAGGAAGCTGAGCTCGTTACATAGAGTTTACTCCCCCAACTAGTTACTCTTCCAGTCCCTATGGAGACTTTGATTGATGCCCTCCTGCATCTCGAAGTTTCATCATTGATTCTATGCTACCAGAGTCTTCCATATGTCTTGTGCTCTTGTTCAAAGGATGTCTATAAACCTGTGTCAGCCATTCCTTAGAACTCTTGACTTTGCATGTTGGCCATACCCTCAGTATGTCTCAGAATTACATGAAACTGTTGTCCCATCGTGCACCCTAGTCCTACCTTCATCATTGGTAGGTAACCTTGAACCTAATAATAGACATTTCACCATTGGTTGTTGACTGGGTAGTTTCCCTTGTGTTCGACGACAAGAAATCTATTCACACATCGAGATTTGTGCAGTGTCTTGAATGCAATTAGCCTTATTGGTGGTTTCCTCACCTTTGTCAACAGTTTTCCTTATTGGATGTTATTCAAAGGGTATTTTTCGTGTACAGCTTGCATCTGGCACAAGCAAAAGACACACAGGGTCGTTAGTTCGTGAACATGTTCTTCATCCGGTTTCCTCCAAATCATCAAGCTCCTACTTTGTACCTTGTGATGAATGATGAGAGATTCTTTAATGCTCTCCTTTTAGTGGGTCTCCTTCCATCAAATTCATCCCATCTATTATGGAAATGAGACCTAGATTTCTATGAATACCTAGAGGATTGCAGTCATTAGTGGCAGGTTCTCCTGCCATCGATAGTTGGGAATACATCAGTGTCTCCTGATCGATGGATTCTTCAAGTGTTCGACCCCGACACCTTTATTCACACTTGTAAGAATATACTCGGTGCCTTGATACCTACTTTCATTATCGGTAGGTTGTCTCACATTTGCTAATGGTAGACCTTAATGATCGCTAATCAAACAAATTCTCATTGTGTTCGACCTCAACTCCTTTATTCACATGATGTAGACTTGCACCTTTGGTGGAACATGTAGAATACTTGAAGACATCAGTTCATAGTCGTAGCTTTCCTGATCTATTGTTATCTTTCATTCGACCAGTACCTATGTGACTTCAGTGATCATGGGAGATCAGATTGTAGTCCATCGTATACAGATATGTTCAAATTGATTTTGAGACTAGTTTTACAGGGCCTTGTTGGTGACTATGACATCATTTGGCATGTATCCACCTTTTTATTTCCTATTCATGGCCATGACCAATTGTTTGGTATATTTTCACATGGATCTGCAGTGTAATTCAAATTGGCAGCAATGTGTGCAAAGTTAGTACATAGTGTAATATTCTCATGAGCAACTAGTTCGTCCAACTGAGTCTCCATTACTCCACTTCTAGGTATTATAATATATTTCGTCCATCACAGATACTCCTCTGACCGCACACATTAGGGGGCATATGTTATAGTAAGATTTTACTCACCCTATGCAAAGTTGCTCAGAAGGCCTTTTTCCATTTCCCTATGCAGACTTGAAGTCCCTTTTTGAAAATCCCAGAGCTAAAAACTATATTTTTCCACATATATGCACCATAACTATTATACAACATGCATATATGCAGGTTGCACCACTACATCCTGCATACATTGGGTTTTGTGCCCAAAATTAAAAACAATAGTGTCTAGTTTCCATGTCACGTCATGAGATCCATGATCCTTGACCTTCCATATACTGGAAACATTCCGATTCGACCCTCTAGTTCCATTTGAAGGCTATAAATGGGCCATATCCAAGCTGTGGAAAAGGGGATAAGAATTCAACTTTGAGATCAAAGTTGCTCTGGAGAAATTATTCACTTCATATTGAGTCTGCATCCCTTTGTCCTTTTAAGTCTGAACACATTGTTCATCCCCCAAGCTCTTCCTTACTTTATTGAGAACCTCATTGTCTCTCTTTTATGAGCTTGCCTTTGGTGGAGGATTGAAGTGGTGGAGGCCCAGTTGGAAGGGACTTAGTTTCTCGGTTATGAACTGTGCCCACACGGAAGTTTGTAATTCATTCACTTCTGTTGATTACATTTCAATAGAAATACTCTTTTCTCATCCAATTAATATCTTGCAAATATTTGAATTGTTATTCCATGGGTGTATTTGTTATGAATGTTGATGGATTATGCTATTGAATGTGATAACTTTATATATTATCACCATATGCTTGTGTTTCTTGGTTGTTGAGGACAAGTTGTAGGTGTATTGCTTTGAGTCAAGTGCTCAATGATGGACTTCATCAAAATTTTGGATGAGGTAGGCTCTTTATCTTGTCTCGTTAGCATATTTTCTTATATAGCATATCTGAGATTAGAGTTTATTTCTGTAGTCATTTACGTCTGTTGTGGTTTACCCCTAGCCATAGAGAGTTTTTCCTCGTAACAACCCTCTAGGGATTCGATATGCCATTAATCCCTTCATAACTATTCTCATGAGTCTCATTTCGCTTGGTAATTTCCCTATTTATGCTTCGCAACTCGTGTTAGCACTTGGCTTTGTGATGGTATTCAACCCTGGAGATAGTAATCAGCTCTGTGAAGTATGTCCACGACACAGTAAGTACTCTACTATCCCTCTATGACAGTTTTAGAAGGATTATTTTGTGGTTTAAGTGTTGTTCCCTTGCGGTTGTGCTCGGTGTGAATCCCTTATTGCAAAATTTAGATTCCTGTACAAATCCCTTTGAAAAACGTTCATTGTCTGGTGTAATATATGCTCTCTGTGGAATACCCTCTCGGTCTAGGCAACATATTCTCTCCGCGAAAAGAAAACTCTGTGTATTTAAATACAATGTACTCCCTGTGTGTTATCTCCTCTATCTATACATTGAATATTATTTGAAGAGTAGTTTTCCTTTGCATATATAAACATGGCATACTTTCTGTGGGTTTTCTCCTCTGTCTATGCATTGTGCGTTCTCTGGGAAAAATAGTCTCTGTGTATAAGTACTCTCTGTGGGTTTTCTCCTCCGTCTAAGCATTGTGTAATTCTCTGAGAAAAATAGTCTCTGTGTATAAGTACTCTTTGTGGGTTTTATCCTCCGTCTAAGCATCGTGTAATTGTCTGTGGAAAAATATTCTATGCATATAATTTCTTTGTAATATAACTACTCTCTGAAATCTTTATTCACACGGGGTTTTGAGACTACACAAGGTAAAAGATCCGTGACCTTTGTCTGAGGTTACTGTGTAAGGGGACACCGAAATTACGAGACCTGGGTGAAGGTCGATGTTGAATGTAGTTAAGGTGTAGGCATTTCTGGCAATATCATACTTGACTGTAGTCCATGAGGCTTCTTATATTAAACCTTACGTTTAACACATGTCCATAACCATTACAGTTTCAAACTCTTAGTGAATACGTTTTTAGACTTCGATTATTTAACTATGTATATAGTTCATGATTACACTTTATAATTTATATGGCAAGGTTGAAACCCTTATTCATTGAAAAACAATGTATATTGCATGAAAATCGTGGTTAAAGAAGATCCTTATCGAGAAGGAAACTGTACTATGTCTCTATTAATACCCATGGTTATTTTAATCTCACCCTTTTCAATATTAGCTCGATTGTTATAATTAAATCCATTTATAATTATGAGAAAGTTTTCATGCGACAACTCCATTTAACATATAGGGTCTTATTTTTTGTTCATAATTGAATCATTTCGTCAAATGCCCTTCATCCGGTGAATATTCAAGGCACAAAATCACAGGGTTTTGCTTAACACATTTCAATTTTAAAGGAAATGATTCTCACTGGAAAACTTTATAGACCCAGATCGTCTCCTTTGCGCCTCTTTGGTGTTTCACAATTTAACTTCTTAATTTGTTTATCTCATGTATATAACTTATTCCAGATTGCATTATGTGCGTCTCTGTTACTATTTAAGTGTGTATACTTTCTTTACTGTAAGCTCTAACTTTGATGGAATTACGTCTGTGCAAATGGATAACTCTGTTTTTAGTAAGTTAATCTCCTTACAAAATTCTTTGGTCTCCTGTATGGGCTTGGTATTCGAAATAATACTTATTGTTTGTGTAAAACCCGTTCCTTGATTTCAGTTTGAACTTTTATAAGTTTGTTCTCTATAATTTTTGTAACCTACAAGATGTCAAAACTACAAACTTAACTTAGAAGTCTAACTATGTTTTTTCCATTGCTAGTACAAGTAATTAGTTTTCTCATGTTTATACATTGATAATGGGTCTTTTTGTCTTGCGAGGGAACCCATCAGATGGATTACGCATCCGCCTCCCCTCTTGGGTCATGGATCTACTACTTTACAAAGCAACGATGACCCTTTGATCTTCAATCGGGATCTCAGATAAGTAAGCTTTAATTATTTTATTTATTTCATTATTTAATGTTTGTATAATGGAGATTTGCTAATGTTACTTCTTAATCTTTTCCAGGTTGGAAAAAGAAGTGCACTTGGTGAAGAAGATTGACCGTCCACAAAAGGTATTCAAGTTCTAATTTTACTTCGCCAGTCCATGCGCACTTGCAGATGGTTCAAGTAGTACTTTTAAGTCTCTGTTTAGACTAGCTATGGAGATTTTTATGTTTAAGGAACTCAAACTTTAATATTTTTTCTTTGATCTATTGACTATAATAAATATGTACATATACATTTTCATCAAGTGACCTATGCTCTACTGTATCAGATGTCTTTCTTTTTTAAATAGACATAGTGTGCAATGGGATTGTTATTCTTTTACTCTACATAATAACATAAATATAATGCAGTTTGTTTACATTTATATTATATATATAAACTCACTCTTAATAACATACCACTACAAATATTTTACACAATGGCAAGTTGGCAACCCATACAAACTATTATGGCTATATAGTTCACTTCAACAAGTTTGCCTCTAAGTATACTTAATATAAGATATGGCATCAACTGTATAAAATCTATAATAAAACATCAAAAGCATAATATCAACAATTTGAATACATAGCTGAAATACATATCTGAAAAAGCTGATGCTGGGAAACAAATGGAACAACCACGTTCCACCCAACCGTAGAACATAACAACCACAATCACTTTTCCTGATCACCCCCTATCCTGACCATGAGTCCATAAGGGAGAACTAAATTATCCTCCTTAGCTATAGTCACCATCAACAAATCAGAAGCATGCTTTGCCTCACACTATATGTGCTCATAACATCAAACAGTTCTCAATCCTCAACATACTAAGTAGCGTCATGCCTCCCACATATGTTGTATATATCTTATGCCTAGGTATTTCCATTCCTGTCCCTCCCTGGGGAAATTCACAGCTTTACAAATCCCTGATTTTTAGGGTCTGTTAGTAGTCAAATTCAACTTCTTCCACTTGTAAAAATCAACTCTGAGTTAACTCAAACCTGTTCCCCACTCATGGACTCATGGTCAACTATTTTTAACCTGGTTGTTTCATTTGTCTTCCAACATTTAATTTATTAAAAATTTTGTCTCATACATGTGTCCAAAAAAAGAGGAAAGTTGGGCAAGTCAAATTTTTTCCCAACAGTCATCAAATAATTAATTACATAATACAAAATTCTAAATTTGGATTTTCCATAAATGGAAATTTATTTTCAAATCCGAATTTTCAAAAACAAAAAATTATTTCTAAATTCATCTTGGAATTTATTTTTCTAAAAATTTGAGGATACTACATCCTCTCCCCCTTAAGTACAACAATGTCCTCAGTGTTCATTAATCTCTCAGAATAGGATTGGATAAGATTCCAGCATATCTTCTTCCAACTCCCAAGTGGCCTCCTCAAGACTAAAGTTCTTCCATTGCACTTTTACTCGAGCGATGGCTCTGTTCCGAAGTACTGTTTCTTTCCTATCAAAAATGCACAAAGGTTCTGCTTGGAACTCACCTTCTGGTTCCACCTACACCATGTTCCAATCAATTATGTTAGTAGGATCATGAATATATCTTTTCAATAATGAAAAATGAAAAACATTATGAACTTTTAAATTTGCAAGAAGTGCTAGTTGATATGCCATGGGTCTGATTCAAGTTAAAATCTCGAAGGGGCCACAAAACCTTGGCACCAACTTGGAACAATTTCCTAGATTTAAAGAGCTCCTTCTCGCTTTGAATTTTAGATATACATGTTCCCCAATTTGAAATTCCTAATGTCTTCTTTTTAGATCTACATAGCTTTTTTGTCAGTCTTGGGCCTCTTTTAATTTCTGTTGTACCCTTTTTACCATTCTCTCCATTTCTTGGAGCATTTTCAGTCCCACCATAATCCTATCAACTGGATTATCCCAACTAATTGGGGTTGTGCATTTTCTTCCGTATAATACTTTGAAGGGAATCATCTTAGCTGATGTCTGATAACCGTTATTGTAAGCAAACTCAACTAAGTCCAGGTACTCCTCCCACTTAGTTGGTTTTGTTCTTATGTACATTCACAACATGTCTTCTATAATCTGGTTTGTTCTTATGTTTTTCCATCCATTTTTGGATGGTATCTTATGTTGAAATTCAGGTTAGTATCCAAACCTGCAAACAATTCTTTCCAAAAATTGAAAATAAATTTGACATCTCAATCCGAAATCACCATCTTAGGAATTCCATGCAATCTAAATATTTCTTTCATAAAAATTCCAGTCATATTAATCACTTTGTAAGTAGATTTCACAGGTATAAAATGTGCAGATTTGCTTAGTTTATCAATCACTACCATAATCAAGTCATTTTGTCTTTGAGTCTTAGGCAAACCTGTGATCATGGGTGATTTTAAGGATGGAAATTTATTTTAAAATGTAGAAACCTTGGCAAATCTTACTAATGCCAACTATAAATGGTTGGCGACATTTTTGTAAAAATATTCAAATTTCTAAGTATTTTATATAGTTTGTATAAAATTTTGGCGATTTTTAAGTTAAAATAATTTTATCCTATAGAATTTGGGTGAATCATTCTTAGAATAACAAATCATTTTTTGGGAAAAACCATGGAAAATTAGCCCATGAGCAAAATTTAGCCCCTAAAATCATCCTTGCCTGTGATGAAGTCCATCGAGATAATCTGCCATTTCCATTCTGGTATAGGCAGAGGTTGTAATAGACCTGCTGGATGTTGATGTTTATCCTTTACCTATTGACAATCTAAACATTTAGAGAAATATTCAGTTGTTTCATTCTTCATGTTAGGCCAATAAAACATTTTTTCTTAAGGTCGTTATCATTTTCTAGTATCTTGGACGACCATAATACAACTTTTTGTGCAGTTCGTCAAGAATTGTTGTCTTTAAATCAACAGAGTTGGTACATACAACCAGTTCTTGAACCTTAACAGTCCATTTTTATCTATACTCAAATATGTTTTGTTCATATTTTCTACATTTCCTTGCAATTCTGTTGTTTTTATGTAATCTTCGTCATTACTACTTGCAAATTTTATCCTTTGTTCAATATCATTTTCTGCCTTGCTGATAATTATTCCATAAAGTCCGCTAGTCCTCCAACTTAGTGCATCTACAACTTTGTTTTCCTTACCTTTGATATGTCGTACCTCAAAATTGAACTCACTTAAAAAGGCCAACCATCTTGCTTTCCTTACATTGAGATCTGGTTGACTGAACACATGCTTTACACCACTATTGTCGGTTAGTAACAAAAACTTTCTTCCCATTAAATAATGTCGCCGCTTTTTTAATGCATGAATTACGACTGTCAATTCTAAATCGTGAGTCACATAATTTCATTCATGTTCCTTCAGTTTACATGATTCATAACAGATGATGTATCCATCTTGTGTTAGCACACCTCCTAATCCCTCTTTGCTCGCATCCACACAAACAATAAAGTCTTTATCAGGATATGCTACCTTTAGGATAGGTGTTGTAGTTAACAGTCTTTTTAGTTTATCAAAGCTATCATGACACTTTTGCAACCAAATAAATTTTATTCTCTTTTTCTGTAGTGATGTAATCAGATACACGATCCTGGAAAATCCTTCGATAAATCTCCGGTAATAATCGGTAATTTCCATAAATGATCTTATGTCTTCTACATCCTTGGGGATAGGCCATTCTATAATGGCTTTTATCTTTTCTGGGTCAACTGCAATATCATCTTTAGATATTACGTGTCCTAAATACTGTATCTTTATTTGGTAGAAGTCGCACTTATCAAACTTAGCATACAACTTATGTTCTCTTAAAGTCCACAATATTATTTTCAGATGTTCTTCATGTTCTTCTTCTGTTTTTGAGTAAACTAGAATATCATCGATAAAAACCAGCACAAATTTATCTATATACTGGTTGAATCTACTATTCATCAAGCACATAAAAGTTGATGGTGCATTAGTGATTCTGAACAGAATTACGACAAACTCATAGTGTCCATAACATGTTCTAAATGTTGTTTTATTTATATCTTTGTCCTTTATTATGACTTGGTGATAACCAGACCTTAAATCTAGCTTAGATAATATCTTTGTTCCTCCAACCTGGTCAAAGAGAGCGTTAATTATAGGTAAGGGATACTTATTCTTAATCGTCATTTGATTCAATTGTTGATAGTTAATACACAGTCTCAAAGTTCCATCTTTCTTCTTAACGAAGAAAACTGGTGCTCCCCAAATTGAAACACTTGGTCTGAGATATTCCTTATCTAGCAGTTCTTTTAACTGAATTTTCAGTTTTGTTAATTCGGGTAAACTCATTCTATAAGGTGCCTTGGATACTGGGGAAGATCCAGGTAGTAGATCGAAAGAGAAATCTATCTCTCTCCTTGGAGGTAGTTCTGGTATTTCATCTACAAATATGTCTCTGAACCCACGTAGGACTGCAAAGTCTTCTAAACTTGGTTTGTTTTCTTCCCCTAGGAGATTAGTTACTTGTACAACATATACCTTGCAACCTTTATTAATACACTTCTTAAACTGCATTGCTGACATTTTCCTAACAAAAACTGGTTTTCTGATTCCTTGAACTGTTCTAACGGTGTTTTTTTCATCTTTATACATAAACGACTTTTTGTAACAATTTAATATCACTTTATGTTTTTCTAACCAGTCCATTCCGATGATTATATATATCATAAGACCCCAAAGGTAATATGTTCAGATTTAATTTTGTATTTTTACCATCTATACTTAATTCACAATCAGAAAAAAAAAAAAAAAAAAATAT
>ML785633.1:219586-246226 GCA_009831015.1 Picea engelmannii | reverse complement strand
ATATTACTAGAGTAATTATAAATATGAAAGTATTTCTTAATGTCTAACAACCATGCTTCAACTTCCTCACCAGTCTTAGATTCTTCATCGATGGTGGAGGATTTTATCCTTTTGAACTCACCTTCTAGGTGGTCCACTTGTTTTCTTTTTCTTCCTGTAGACGCTTTGTTTTCTTTCATGTGTGTGTCTTCATAAGAACTGTCCTCTTTTTCCGTTTCATGACCAAAGTTCTTAGAGGACTTTTTGTTGACCTCTTCCTCTTTTTCATTGTCTTTTGGACTCTTCTTTGATACTATATTGCATAGCAGCATTTCATTTATTTCTAACTGGTCTTCCTATGCTTTCTTCAGCTTTTCGTTATCTTCTTTAAACACTTGTAATTCCACGATAAGGTTCTTCATTCTTTCCAAAACCTGTGTGGTTGAACTTCCTTCATTGTTATGCTCTGGGTCTCTAGGAAGCTCTTGATTTTGATTCCCCGCAGGTCTGTTTCCTTCTTCATTCTGTGATGACATTATCACAACAGACAAAAACATTTATGTTTGTAACAGTAAAGATATTTGTTAGGTTTTTACTTCAAAACAGAATAAAAGAAATAAAATTTTGGTGTTTCCCTGAGGTCCAAGTGTTGTAACCAACAACTCTGATACCATATGTAATATACCCCAAATTTCGCTAAAATAAAAAAAAAATTATTGATCAGGAAATTAACATTTACAAATCATCGAATTGTTTGTGACACAAGAATATATTTCTTTATAAGTCTAAGTCATTGTTTAAGCACATAAAAGTTTCACTATGCTAGACTAACCATCCTAAAAGGATCTGTATGAAGTTTAATGTCCAAATAAAACTTATTGCTACTATAATGTCAAGGAATTTTCATTAGATTAACTCCTAAACTATGATATCCTGCTATTGTACTTGAAGTTCTCACATCTGATCGCATTGTTAAAAAGTTAACTAGGACTAACAAGTCCATAGTATAAAGTCTATTGCAATATAATGAGGTTGCATCATACCCATGTTGACCATATTATAAACTATGATATGAGTATAAATATTTACTTATGTAAAAACTTCATGTAAGAAACTATAACTATAATGTTATGACCCTAGCAGACTAGGAGACATAACCACTATAGACTATAGTCCACACGCTAGGTGAATAACCTACCATACTAAACACTCTCCAAAGTATATTTTTAAAGGTAGCATACAATATATAGTAGTGGTTATTCAAGAAGTTACCAGTGCGTAGTTAATAATCAACCGACCTTTGGTTACTTGTCTACTCCAGCAATTAAGTGACTTTAATAATAGAAATATGTGGACTCCAGATCGGTCTGGACCTAGGTCGAAGTTTTGTCTTGGAATTTACTCTAGGGCAAGTCCATTAATGGTGGACTGACCAACCTAGTACCCTCTAGGCATGCCACTGTAGCGAAATGCCCACTATGGGTTTGACACTTTGGATAGATCACATGGTTGGGAGTGGGGTGGTGTACCCGACAGTCCTCCCCAGCCTCTAGGGATTCGATATGCCATTACTCCCTTTGTAACTATTCTCGTGAGTCTCATTTTTCTTGGTCATTTCCCTATTTATGCTTCACAACTGGTGTTAGCACTCGGATTTGTGATGGTATTCGACCCTAGAGATAGTATTCGACTTTGTGAAGTATCTCCACGAAACAGTAAGTACTCTACTATCGCTCTATGAAAGTTTTAGAAGGATTCTTCTGTGATTTAATTGTTGTTCCCTTGCGGTTGTGCTTGGTGTGAATCCATTCTTGTGAAATTTAGATTTCTATACAAATCCCCTTGAAAAACGTTCAATGTCTAGTGTAATATATGCTCTATGTGGAATACCCTCTCTATCTAGGTGACGTATGCTCTCTGCGAAAAGAAAACTATGTGTATTTAAATTCAATGTACTCCCTGTGTGTTATCTCCTCTATATATACATTGAATATTCTTTGAAGAGTAGTTTTACTTTGCATATATAAACATGGCATACTTTCTATGGGTTTTATCCTCTGTCTATGCATTGTGCGTTCTCTCGGAAAAATAATCTGTGTATAAGTACTCTCTGTGGGTTTTCTCCTCTGTCTAAGCATCATGTAATTCTCTGAGAAAAATAGTCTCTGTGTATAAGTACTCTTTGTGAGTTTTATCCTCCGTCTAAGCATCATGTAATTGTCTGTGGAAAAATAGTCTATGCATATAATTTCTTTGTAATATAACTACTCTCTGAAATCTTTATTCACACGGGGTTTTGAGACTACACAAGGTAAAATATCTGTGGCCTTTGTCTGGGGTTACTGTGTAAGGGGACACCGAAATTATGAGACCTGGGTGAAGGTCGATGTTGAATGTAGTTAAGGTGTAGGCATTTCTGCCAATCCCAGACTTGACTGTAGTCCATGAGGCTTCTTATATTAACCCTTACATTTAACACCTGGCCATAACCATTACAGTTTCAAACTCTCAATGAATACGTTTTCGGACTTCGATTCTTTGACTATGTATATAGTTCGTGATTACACTTTATAATTTATATGGCAAGGTTGAAACCCTTATTCATTGAAAAACAACGTGGTTAAAGAAGATCCTTATCGAGAAGGAAAACATACTTTGTCTCTATTAATACCCATGGTTATTTCAATCTCTCCCTTTTCAATATTAGCTCGACTCTTATAATTAAACCCATTTATAATTATGAGAAAGTTTGCATGCAACAACTTCGTTTAACATATAGGGTCTTCTTGTTTTGTCATAAATGAAGCATTCAGTCAAATTCCCTTCATCTGGTGAATAATCAAGGCAAAAAATCGCAGGGTTTTGTTTAACACATTTCAATTTTAAAGGAAATGATTCTTACTAGAAAACTTTATACACCCAAATCGTCTCCTTTGCGCCTTTGTGGTGTTTCACAATCTAACTTATTAATATGTTTAGCTCATGTATATAACTTATTTCAGATTGCATTATGTGTGTCTCTGTTACTATTTAAATTTGTATACTTTCTTTACTGTAAGCCCTAACTTTGACGGAATTTCATCGTGCGAAAGGATAAACCTGTTTTTAGTAAGTTAATCTCCTTACAACATTCTTTGGTCCCCTTTATGGGATTGGTATTCGAAATAATACTTATTGTTTGTGGAAAACATGTTCCTTGATATTAGTTAGAACTTTTATAAATCTGTTCTCTGTAATTTTTGTAACCTACAGGATGTCAAAACTACAAACTTAACTTAGAAGTCTAATTATGTTTTTCCATTGCTAGTACAAGTAATTAGTTTTCTCATGTTTATACACTGATAATGGGTCCCTTTGTATTGCGAGGGAACCCATCATATGGATTACACATCCACCTCCCCTCCTGGGTCATGGATCAACTACATTACAAAGAAACGATGACCCTTTGATCTTCAATCAGGATCTCAGATAAGTAAGCTTTGATTCATTTATTTATTTCATTCTTTAATGTTTTTATAATGGAGATTTGTTGATGTTACTTCTTACTCTTTTGCAAGTTTGAAAAAGAAGTGCATTTGGTGAAGAATATTGACCGTCCACAAAAGGTATTCGAGTTCCAATTTTACTTCATTGGTCCATGCGCACTTGCAGACAATTCAAGTAGTACTTTTAAGTCTTTGTTTAGACTAGCTATGGATATTTTGATGTTTAAGGAACTCGAACTGTAATATTTGGTCTTCGATCTATTGACTATAATAAATATGTATATATACATTTTCGTCAAGTGACCTATGTTCTACTGTATCAGAATTCTTTTTTTTTTAAATAGAGATAGTGTGCAATGGGATTGTTATTCTATTACTCAACATAATAGCATAAATATAATTTAGTTTGTTTACATTTATATTATATATATAAACTCACTCTTAATAACATACCACTACAGATATTTTACACAGTGGCAACCCATACAAACTATTATGGCTATACAATTCACTTCAACAGATTTGCCTCTAATTATAATTAATATAAGATATGGCATCAACTGTATAACATCTATGTCCCCGAGGTGTAGGAAATTCGGTGACGGAGTGTGTTGTTAAGGCACTCCGTGATGTTAAATTCACTGGTTCAAAACCAGAGGGGACAAAAAATCCAACCATGTTAAGGGTTGGTGTGGCTCAGGCCAGGTGTGATCCCCAGGTGATTTTGATGTCTTAGATGCCCCTGAGTCGTGGTTTCTTAGCCACAGGTTAGTCCCACATGTCACGGACAAACTAACAAACAAAAAAAAAACTGTATAATATCTATAATAAAACATCAAAAACATAATATCAACAGTTTGAATACACAGCTAAGATACATATCTGAAAAAGATGATGTTGGGAAAAAAATGGAACAACCACATTTCACCCAACAGTAGAACGGAACAACCACAATCACTTGTCCTGATCACCCCCTAGCCCAACCATGAGTCCATAAGGGAGAACTGAATTATCCTCCTTAACTATATTCACCTTCAATAGATCAGAAGCATGCTTTTCCTCACACCATATGTTCTCATAACAACAAACAACTCTCAATCCCCAACATACTAAACAACGTCCTTCCTCCCACATATGTTGTATATATCTTGTGCCTAGGTATTTCCATCCTTTCCCTCCTTGGGGAAATTAGAAGCTTTACAAATCCCTGATTTTTAGGGGCTGCTAGTGGTCAAATTCAACTTCTTACACTTGTAAAAATCAGCTCTGAGTTAACTCAAACATGTTCCCCACTCATAGAGTCATGGTCAACTATTTTTAACCTGGCTGTTCCATTTGTCTTCCAGCATTTAATTTATTAAAAATTTTGTCTCATACATGTGTCCAACAAAAGAGGACAATTGGGAAAGTCAAATCTTTACCCAACAGTCATCAAATAATTAATTACATAATCCAAAATTCTAAATTTGGATTTGCCATAAATGACAATTTATTTTCAAATCCGAATTTCCAAAAACGGAAGTTTATTTCTAAATTCAACTTGGAATTTATTTTTCTAAAAAATTGAGGATATTACACTTGCATTCAACAATAAGGCTTTCTGAACCGGTGAGGAATAAGTAATAAACATATAGGACCAAAATCAGGCACTCGTTACCAACAATGTTGTAGTATAGGTTGGGATCAAAAACACTCTTGTTGAAGCCCAAACTCATCAAGTATCCACCAATCTTCTCATACCATGCACGCGGTGCCTGCTTTAGTCCATACATGTCTTTCTTCAACTTTCACACATGAGACTCCTTCTCATGTATCACAAATCCATTTGGCTGCTCGATGTAAACTTCGTCCTCAATCTCTCCATTGAGAAAGGTTGTATTCACATCCATCTGATGTAGTCTCCAACCCATGGATGCAGTAAGGGAAATAATCGTACGGATGGAAGTGTATCAGGAAATATGAGCAAATGTCTCCTCATAATATATTCCCTCCACCTGAGACAATCCTCTAGACACAAATCTCTCTTTTTACTTCTCGACACTTCCATTAGTTGCATGTTTGATCTTATAGATCCACTTGGAAGTCACTACAGACTTCCCTTCCGGTCTCGAAACAATATCCCACACATCATTCCTCATGATGGATTGATACTCTTCATTCATGGCGTCTTGCCAAACCTGTTGACCTACTGCTTATCCATGACAAGAAGGCTCAGTATCAATGATGTGTCTCATAACTGAAAAATATTTTGAAAATCTCTGTGGTCTCTTGCTCTCTCGGAATGTACCACGAGGAGTTGCATGTCCCTCTGCCTTCTGCAGAGTCTGTTGAGACCATGCATGCCTCTTGTGGCCTACTGCAATGTCTCTGGGAACATCAATTGGAGCTACATGATCAAATGGATCAACTGGATCAGTAATTGTCTTCCTTTGAACTGTTGAAGGGGGAGAAGGTATTGTCTCTTCTTTCTTCTTGCTGTCAATCTCCATATGAAATTATCTATATCTTCAAAAGGATATCTCTTCCTCAAAGGTGACATATTTGCTAACCTATGATTTGTCTCTGACCAGGGATGTAGATTTGGTATTCCTTCGAAGATTCACTATACCCCAAAAATGTACCCTTTCTTCCTGAAGGGTCTATACTGGTCCTCTTTTCCTTGGGTACATGAATGTATATTGGACATCGAAATATCTTGAAGTGTCCAACCTCAGGCTTCACTCCGGTAAAATATTCTTTGGGAGTCATGTTATTCATAATCTTATGAGGACTCATGTTCTGAACGTACGCAACTGACATGGATTCCCTGCCCACAGAATCATAGGTAAATTATGATCATGTATCATCGCTTTGGTTGCCTCAATAATGGATTTGTTCTTCTTCTCTACAACCCCATTTTGTTGAGGGTTATAAGGAACGGTGTACTCCCTCTTTATCCCTTACTCAATACAGAAATCACCGAAATCCCTGGAGGTTTACTCTCCTCCATTATCTGATATCATTATTTTGATCTTCCTCCTGTTCAGGTTCTCAACCTGAGCTCTAAAATCTTGAGATATCGCAAGGACTCCAGACTTGTTCTTCAAGAAGTAAATCCATGTCTTCCGAGAGTAATCATCGATGAAGAGTACATAGTACAAGTATCCACTCAAGGAAGAAACAATCATGGGTCCACAAACATTTGTATGTATCAATTCCAAGATCCCCTTGGATCTATTGTCACTATTCGAAAAGGACCCGTTGACATTCTTTCCAAGAGCACAACCTCTACAAATTCCATCATGCTCGATATGTATCTCTAGAAGGCTTGTCACCATATTCCCCATAGCAGGAAGGGATCTATAATGTAAATGATCAAGTCTCCTATGCCATAGCTCGCTCAAGCTTATAGTATCATGTAACAAGGCCTGGACTAGTCGAACTGTCATTCTGTACAAACTGTTTTCTCAAACACCAATCACCCAGGAAGAATCCATGTGTGAGTTCTTGTGCCATGCAAGAACTTTTCCTTTAGATAAAGTAACCTTGTAGCCTTTATCCTCTAAGGCAGAAACATAGACAATATTCCTTTTCATCCCAGGTACATACAATACCTCACTTAACTGAAGTGGTATATCATAATCTAGTTGGAAGGAAGAAGATACAACTTGTTTCTTAGTATATCTGGAATTATCACCAAGTACAACATGCAGACGAGACTCTTTCTCTACAAGATCAATAAGATGTTCTCTATATCCAGTCATGTGTCTAGAAGCACCACTTTCAATCAACCAAATATCACTACCAGTAGGAACTGTACCTGAGAGTGTTGAAATGAAGAACGCTTCATCTTTTATTTATTCATCCCTCTGAGGTGGTTCTGAATCAACATCGACAGTGGAGGCATGTTGTCTTCCTTTCTTCTTGGTAGGACAATTTATTGCAATGTGTCCATACTTGTCACATCTGAAACATTGAATCTCTGATATGTCTTTTCTTTGTTCATGACCTAGATCTATTGAAGTTTTCTTGTCATTGAATGCTTTGCTGAAAATTATTCTATTTCTTCTGCCTCTCTTTGCATGAGAATCAAGGTCTTGATTGTCATCATGATGGGAGTCTTGCACACCTCTGTATATAGGTATGGTTTCCTCCTGAGTGCAGTCTACCGATAGACGATCAAACTGAGGTAAATTTTCTCTTCCACTGATACTTTGAATGAATGGTTCCTAATGGCTTGGAAGAGCATTAAGAGTAATCATGACAAGCTCTCTATCTGTTGTAATTTCTCCAATGTCACCTAACTGATATATGATCTCTGAAATATTCATGAAGAAGGTAGCAATGGTGTCATTCTTTGTCATCTTGAGATTTTGAAGTTGGTGTTTCAATTTAAGAGCTTTGTTAGTGTTGTTTCTCTCAAATATCTTCTTCAACGCATCATACATTTCATAAGTTGTCTTCAAGGTAGAAATGTGATGTAGTATATGATCTCTTACTGAGTAGATGATTATCTTCCTGGCTTTGACGTCATCTATATTCCATTCATCCTTCTATTCATCGATTGTTGTTGTTGGTAGAGTTCCTTGTATCAATTTCAATAGGTCACTCTCTTTTAGAGTGATGTGTAGTCTTGACTTCCAAGATCTAAAGTTGCTTGGTCCATCAAGCCTATATTCCACCAAAGTTTTGTTCACCATGGTTTGTAGATTCTTCACAAACCCTAACAACTAGGCTAGAAACCCTAGATATTTTCAATATGAAGGTGCGTTGGACTTATGACTGCCAAAAAGAATCCCTAGGGATTCAATGAAACCCTGGAAAGCTACAAAAAATACCTCAACGTCCTACAGAAACCCTAGAAACCGAAATCTACAAAAACCCTAGAAACCGTAGGGATGAAAATCCAAACTTCTTTGATTTTCAATCTGAGAGTTGCAGGTGGAGCACTGGACTAGGTCATACACAGCTGTGAAGAAATCAGACCCAACATTTTAGGGGAAGGTGCTAAAACTAGCTTGACAAGGAAAATGGAGAGGGTCATTTTTCCAGTTGCAACAAGAAGGTGATGGCTAGTTTGGAGAGGATGTTGGAGTAGCTTGTACAATGGCTCTTTAGGAACACTTCTTTGATTCCATGTTGAATTTTTAATGCTATCTCAAATACATGTGGTTTATTTTCAATTTAGCATGAACTTGAACCATAAACAATGCAACAACACAATAACTACATTAAGCAAGATCACACGAAGAATAACCATGCACAAGACACAAGAAGTTATCATGGGAAAAACCTTCTCAAACAAGGGAAAAAAACAACAATACTTTTCTATAGAGTCAAGAGAAGATCCACCACACACCATAAACCCTAGTGCACATAAGAGGGTGGTCTATGACCAAGAATGCTAGCGCCTAAGAGAAGTGCACACTAAATTTCAGATCTCCACAATGAGTTATGTGAGAATGTGATATGATCCACAATGGGGATGTATCTCTCTTATAAATGCATGACCTAACACATCAATTTGTCTATTGGCACAATAGGGCCGACTTCTATAGATCAATAATATAATTAATCTTTGACACAATATTAATTATCTTTACATGGTGGGGACGACTTGTACCCTTCACAATACAAAATTAGGGTTACACAATAATCTTACTCTTAGAAAATATAGAAAGGGATGATCCAGATTTAGGAATGGAACGAACTGATTAACAGACTAAATAAAATAAACACAGATATGGGAAGAATAACACAAATATCCAGTGAACAATATCTTCTATTAAATAATGAAATAGGATGAAACTGTAAAACTGCAGAACTGAAACTTGCTCAAATGGTGGTAACTATCTCTAAGAAGAGAAGTGGTTGCTACGCGCATCCATCTGAGCAGAATGGATTACAATGAGGCTCCAAATGCCTTTTTTATATTACACATGAATGCCAAAACCCTAGACATCCAAAAACCTAACCCTAGAAGGTGAAACGCCAAAATTCATGTGAACCCTATGGGTAAGTTGGTGTAATTTGGTACCTCAACTTCCAAGGGTCGTAAATTTGGCATACGACCTCTGTTTTAGGCGCGTGATAGCCCATTGGAAAGGTATTTCAGAGAGATACACATTCCGCCATTAGACTCTGACTCTGTCTATAGTATGAATGTTGTGATCCAAAAAAACAACGTTTAGGGACTCAAAACATCCCTGGAAGTACAACAAGATGTGATGACATGAAAAAATACAAAATAATCTAGTTGGACAAGGCAAGAGGCCACCAATATCCACCTGGATAATGTGTGGGGCTTCAGATAGCCCCAGAAGTGTAGAAATCATAATTATAAAGAAGTACAAAAGAACGTGTTGAACAAAAACAGACATGAGGAGCCAGTTGGAATAGGTGGGTGGCCAACAATATCCACATGGATCAATCCTCCCCCTTAGGAAGAAATGGTCTCCATTGCGTTGAGTTCCCCCATCAGGTGAGGAAACTCTACTGGATTTGGCCTTGGGTGAGCCACTTTCCTTGGTGTAGGAGTTTCCCTGCCTTAACAAACTGATAAAGTTGGATCTGTTGCTGGCGAGTGCCCTTGACCTGTGTGTTCACTATCTGATCAGTGGATGTTTGTTCCATGCAATCAGGGTTGAGCTTTGTTGGTTGCAGTTGTTCTGCGATCTCAGAGGTGTCCAATAATGGTGCAAAATATGGCCGAAGGAGGTCCACATTGAATATTGGATGCAGACCTAAGAATGGTGGAGTGTTGAGCTCAAAATCATTGCTACCCACAACCTTGGTGAGAGTGTAAGGCCCGTAATGAAGTGGGAAAAGCTTTCGATGGGGCCTGGTGAGACGCTCTTTCTGCAAATGTAACCAGACTTTTTCGCCAACCTGAAACTGGTGTGGTACCCTATGTTGGTCATGGTGTTGCTTGTACTTAGCATTGGATTTTTGCAAAATATCCTGGACCTATTGGCGGATGTGTTGAATCCGCTCAATGAATCTGGTGGCTTTGTCGATTACAGACTAATCAGGGGAAGAATCTGTCTGTGCGGTGGCAAGAGGAATTGCAACATCAATGGGTCCCAAGGGTTGGAATCCCAAACCCACCTGAAATGGGCTATGACCGGTGGAACTATGGAGATCCCTATTGTAGCTGTGTTGGACATATGGAAGACTCTTGTCCCATGTACGGGGATGCTTAAAATTGTACATGCGCAAGATGTGCATAATCATCTAATTGACGACCTCTATTTGGCCATCGATCTGGGGGTGGAAAGAAATGGATTTTGTGAGCTTGGTATCCAACAAAGACCAGATACTTGACCAAAAGGTGTTGAGGAACCTACTGTCTCGGTCAGAGATGATGGTCTGTGGGATCCCAAAGTGGACACAAACTCGTTCGAAGAAGAGCTTGGTAGTATCTGACGTTGTGACAGTCTTCTTACAGGCTGTGAGGATGGCCATTTTCAAAAACCGATCAATGACCACAAACACACAGTCATTTCCTTGCTTGGTGGACAACAAACCAGACATGTAATCCATTGAGATGGATTCCCATGGATTCTTGGGAATAGGAAGAGGGGTGTATAAGCCTCGCTTCTTGATGGTTGGCTTGGAAATGGCACAGGCAATGCAATATCTAATATACTTGCTGACGTTCTATCGAAGTTTTGGCCAATAAATTTTTTATTGAATAACGACCACAGTTTTCTCTACGCCAAATTTTTTTGCCACCTGACTGTAGTGGGCTTCCCAAATCAGCTTTGCATGCTCAATTGTAGGAACATAGAGATGGCCCAGGTGGCATAAGAGTCTGTCGTGAATGTGAAAATTAGTGACGGTTGCGCCTGTACCCAAGAGATGATATGTGGTGGCGAAGTCTGGATCTTGTTGATAAATTTGGGGCCACTCAGATGCTTCATGTCCATAGGAATGGAGCACAGTGGTGAGTGCAGCCACAGGAGGCCGACTGAGGCAGTCAGCGACACGATTGGAGACACCTGTCTTATACTTGATGTTCAGATGGAACTTCTGCAGGTAGGTGGACCACTTCTAATGGTGGTCGCTTTTCAATTTCCCTTGTGTTTGTATGAACTTCAGAGGCTTGTGATCAGTGTGTATGATCGTCTCTTTCCCTAGAATGTAATGTTTACATTGTTGGCAAGCTTGTACAATGGAATACATTTCCTTGTCATAGGTGGGGTATTTTCGGACAGCTTCAGAGAGTTTCTCACTATGGTAGGCCACAAAATGCCCATGTTGAGTGAGAATTGTGCCCACAACGTAGTCAGATGCATCCGTCTCAATCTCGAATGGTTGTTGCAGATCGAGCAAGGAGAGTACTGGAGCTTAACACAAGCGATGCTTCAGATCATCGAATGCTTGTTGTTTCTCCTTACCCCAAACTAACTTGGCCCTACCACCACCCTTGGTCACCTACCTAAGGGCCCATGCAATATGGGATAATCCCAACACAAACCGTTGGTAGAAGTTGGCTAGTCCCAAAAAGATCTAAAGCTCGGTCAGTGTGGTCGGGGCTGGACAATCACGGATGACTTGGATATTAGATGGATCAACATGTACCCCATGATCATCAACAATGTAGCCCAAGTACTGGACCCTGTTCATGCCAAAAGAGAATTTTTCCAAGTTGGCATAAAGATTGTGCTGTCGCATAGTGCTTACAACCTACTGAATATGCCGCAGGTGCTTCTCCCAGGTTTTGCTAAAGATGAGGATGTCATCGAAATATATTACCACAAGGGAGTTGGTGAAGGGTCTCAGTACATCATCCATGAACCTCATGAAAGTGGTTGGGGCATTTGTTAAGACAAAGGGCATGACTAGTCATTTGTAGAGACCTTATTTAGACTTGAAGGTTGGCTTCCATATATATGTTGATTCGATGGAAACCTGGTGATAGCTGGACTTCAGGTCAATATTGTTGAATAACTTTTCCCCCTTGAGTTGGTCAAGAAGGCCATCAATCCTGGGAATGGGGTAGCGGTTTCTAACTGTGATTTTGTTTAAGGCCTTCTTCTGCACTAGTAAAATCGGGCTTCTGCAAGGGGAGGAGTTGGGTATGATGTGCCCCTTTTGAAGAAGCTCTTGGATCTGATGCCTGATTTCTTCATTCTCCATCAATGAGCATCGATAGACTGGTCCATTAGGTGAAGGTATGATGAGGGTCAGATCAATTGGATGCTTGACTTGGCAGTGTGTCGGTACCCCTGTAGGTGAGGTGAAGATGTCTCTGTACTCTTCCACGATCCCATCCACTTACTTCTACTGCAAAGAGAGGCGTTGTGTAGTGGCCATGGATGTGGCGGCGAAATTCTGCTTACTATGAGCATGGATCACAAATAAGACGAACTTCCTAGTCTGTGAAATGACCTTACTGCATTGCTTAGCAGAGATTAAAGAAATAACAGTAGGCAGTGCCACCTCTGGGATCCTGTACAATTGTCTACCCAAAGTAATAATAACACTGCGGGGTCTAGAATCATACACAACATGATGCTTCCAGAAATATGGTTATCGTAAAAGAACATCAAAAACTTCAAGGGGATGAATATCACACAGTACCTCATCTTTGAAAAGGTTGATGTCGTAGGGAAGACGACATTGTTGGCTAACACAAAGATCTCTTCCTTGACGAAGCCAGCCGATGGTGTAGGGATGTTGGTGCGGTGTTGTTGGTAGGTCCAGCTGCTTGAAAACCTCTGCTGAAATCAGGTTCTTCTGACCACTGGTATCGACAATTAAATGATTCGGAGCCCCCTTTACCCACATCTGCTAGTGAAAGAGGCGTTCCCCTTCCTCTGGTTCTTCTGGTTTGCTTGGCCGGACTTTGGTGGTAGCGACCGTGGCGTTGGGTTCAACATCGATAATCTGCTTGCCTCCTTTAGGATTTGACTCGGAATCAGAATCTGCCTCTGACTCGGAAGCCTTCAGCTCGACCACAAGGGACTGCTTGGAGCGACATTTGTCGGTGTTGTGCCAAGGACTTTTATGGTACTCACACCATTTTCCTATGTCCTTCTTCATCTTCTCTTTTCCCTTCTTGTGTTGTGGCTTGGACGGATTGTCCTAAGGTCAGCCATCTCGACTTGGTCCTTTGCTATGTGGGTTGGGGTATCCTTTTCCCTGTTTCGGCTGTGAGGGGTTTGCAGATCCAAACTCTCATCGTTTCTGCTTAAATTTATTCTCTATCTTGACAGTGTATCTATAAGCCATGCCCAATGAGGCTATGTCCAGGAACTCCATTTATGTTTGAATGTATCTATGCAAACAACCGCGGTATTTGAGCACCAGATGACGCTCAGAATCTTTGATACCCAATTTGGTGCGTAGGGTATGGAAAATATTGGTGAATTTTGGTACTGTCTGGTCCCTTTCTTGACGTAGGGTGGTCCATCTGGTGTACTGGTCCTCGTAGCTTCCAACATGGTAGTATTGTTCTTTAATGGCGTCCCGAAAGGAATCCCATGTAAGGGCCACCACAAAAATTGCAGATTCCTCCATGTTCCTTTTCTCAGAGTAAGTATCCCACGCATATTTAACATGGGGGACGACCTTGAGGAGTGAAAAAGTGATATTTTCCCTATCAAAAAAATTGTGGACCGAAAAATATCCTTCAATCAGATTCAACCATTTATCTATAGCATCTGCATCTATCAGTCCTTCAAATAATGGAATATCAAAATTTACCTGTACCTTGAAGGGGGTTGCATGGCCGCCTGATGAAGATGCTTCTCCCATGGGCAACCGTCGAAGGATATGCGTGAAGTTGTCCACCATTTCATTCCTTTGTCACGCGAGGGCTTCCTCAAGAAATATTTTAATAGGATTTGTTGCTCCATCATCTTTCTTTTCGTCTCCCATGGGTTGTTGTCGGACTCGGCGCGATCGATCTAGCAATGGCTCGATTGGTTCAAGTCCCAACTTCTTGTACAAATACCTTGTCAGGGACATGCACGAAGAAAAATAAATGAAGAGCAAACCGCTCTGATACCCCTGATCTGGATTTAGGAACAAAATGAACTGATTAACATACTGAATACAATAAACACAGATATGGGAAGAATAACACAAATATCCAGTGAACAATATCTTCTATTAAATAATGAAATAGGCTGAAACTGTAAAGCTACAGAACTGAAACTGTTGATTAATTGGGTTGGTTGTCATTGATGTCAACCCTTGAAGAAAGTCCGGTAGCGAATTCTAGTAGCACATGGTTTGGGTAATGGACCCAAGTTTGTTTGATGGATAATGGTATGAATTTTGATATATTTGTAGGTAATACTATTCTAGATGGATAGTACATGTCATGCCATTTCCGGTGGTATGTGGAATGTCACATAACTCCTCACGGTTAGAAAGTTATGGACATGTGAAGTTGGAGGACCCTCATGAGTCATATAGAAGCCCCAAAAAGTCAAAGTGTTTGCAAAGAAATTATTTAAATAATAAATTTAATGGAGAAATCCCAAAAATAAGGAAAGTGGGATGGTACATGAAAGTATAAATAAGAGGCAAGGCTCTCTCATTTAATAACACTTGAACACATTGAATATCTTTTGTTGTGTAAGGCTTATTGCAAGTACTCATTGATACATATGAAGTTGTGAAAGTCTGAGGTAGTATGAAGGGTTGACGGCGAAAGTTTCAAAATTACAATGAATACTAAAAAACCCTAGTTTATGAGGCGTACGTGGGCTGACAGTGTATTAGGGTGCATACATACTGAGGTGTACGCGGGATGACAGTGTATTAGGGTGCGTACGTACGCGAGCTGGCAGTGTATTTGGGTGCGTACATGTTGGTAAAGCCATGGAAACTTGAAAAAATGAAGATGCAGAGGTTCTAGATTATGAGATCAAGCTCCCAAGAAGGTCTACAGTGCTCAGATACATCAGATCTATCCATTGGTTCAAAAGGTATGTCTTATTTCTATGAATAGTTGGATTTTGATGTACGCATGAGAAATAGTTATGGAGATTTGAGAATTCTCCCTAGAGAGACTAGTGGCTGCATGGGATCTTCTGTATAAGTCAGATCTATAGAAATACAGTGATGGTATATTTATCATTGATACTTATTGTTGAGGCACATCTTGTATTTCTTGGCATATGGCTAAGGGTTTTTGTGGTACATGGTTGAGAGCTTGTATTTGTGAAGTGGTTGATGTATTGAGAGGCTAAATATCAAAAAGGGTTTGATGACTAGATCATGTGAGGGTTATTATAATTGTTCATGATTACACACACCTATATGGCACATGACTAAAGAGAGATATATATGCTTTGGGTAAAGGTTATGTATGAGGATGCATGCACAGGGTACAATTACAGTCTGGATATAGTGACATAGTACAAATCTATGTGAAAAGGTTACAGAGGGTCAGAAGTTTTCAAGAGAAAGAAAACCCTAGTTTTCAGAAGGCATACACGGGCTGCATAACAGTTTGGTCACGTACATACACGGGCTACATAACAGATAGGGCACATACATATGCGTGCTGCAACACTATAGGTCGCGTACCTGTTTTATTTTGTTGACACATGTTCAGTTCAGGTACATATTGATTATAGGGAAGTTATACAGGTTGGTTGCAGGTCAGTGGTACAAGTTGATACAGTTGTACAGTGGTATATCTCACAGTGATAGTGTGACAGTGGTTCCATTATTCTACTTCTACGTCAGGGCAGTTGGACGGGGCAAGGACAAGTGGTTGTAGCCACCTTCCGGTTGTAGCCGGAAAACATTGGGGGTTGTAGCCTCCTTCTGGTTGTATCCAAAGAATTGGGGAGTTGGAGCTTCCCTCAGGTTGTAGCTTGAGAAACTAGGGGGTTGGAGCCTCCTTCTAGTTGCAGCTGGAAAACAAAGGAAGTTGGTGTTTCCAATGAATGTAATTCTTCAAGACATATAAGAAAAACAATTATGTGGATTTCTCCCGCTTTGGGTTTCCATGTAAAAACATTGGTGTACTGTGTATGTGTATGATTATTCATTTGTTAATTGTTTATTTACTTTGCAAATATTGGATGATAATGCTACATTGATATAACACTTGCATTATATGGTTAAAAGGGATTAAATTTCTTTATTATTGATTCACCTCCCCTCTCAGTAATCCAACAGAAACTTGCTTGAATGGTGGTAGTTATCTCTGAGAAGAGATGTGGCTGCTATGCACATCTGTCTGAGAAAAATGGATTACAATGAGGCTCCAAAGGCATTTTTGATATTACCCGTGAATGCCAAAACCCTAGACATCTAGAAACCTAACCCTAGAAGGTGAAACACCAAAAAACATGTGGGCCCTATGGGTAAGTTGGTGTAATTTGGTACCTCAACTTCCAAGGGTTAGAACTTTGGCATATGACCTTTGTTTTAGGTGCATGATAGCCCATTGGAAAGGTATTTTAGAGAAATACACATTCCGCCGTCATACTTTGCCTCTGTCTACAGTCTAACTATGGCGAGCAAAAAAAACAACGTTTAGGGCCTCAAAACAGCCCTGGAAGTACAACAAGATGTGTTGACATGAAAACATACAAAATAATCCAGTTGGACAAGGAAAGAGGCCACCAATATCCACCTGGAGAATGTGTGGGGCTTCAGACATCCTTTGAAGTGTAGAACTCATAATTATAAAGCAGTACATAAGAATGTGCTAAACAAAAATGGACATGAGGAGCCAATTGGAATAGGTGGGTGGCCACCAATATCCACTTAGATCAAGGGATCTCACGAACATCCTCTAGTGCTCTTCCACTAGGGACAAGTCCACATGTGCTCAACCGCAGGGATGTCACTCTAAAATAGATAAACTCAACTAAATCCATAGGAGTACGAATTGAAGAGCCATCTCAAGTCGACTCAACTAAGTCCATAGGAGTCCGACAGGAGACCATATCAAGACATCTCAACTCAGTCCATAGGAGCACGACAAGAGACCACACACGTCATCTCAACTCAGTCCAAAGGGGTATAACACACCCATCACATGGGCTTTCTCACAAATCATCTCAACTAAGTCCAGAGGAGAACGACCTGGAGAATGTCTCGTGAAGCTGCAATCATCAACAGTTTCCATCGATAAATGCGATATCATAATGATACTTTCTCATACAATGATTTCATAAGTATATGACTTCATGATGTAGGAGCATCTGACAAAAAGTTCTAGAATTGACCTCATAGGTCAAAACCACATTTACCAAGGGAATTTGTGCCTTAATTTATTATTTAAGTTTGTAATAATTTGAATTGTCTCTAGAAGACATTTTGGTTGAGTTTGTTTGCTAGGTGTTGTTACTAGAGTTTAGGAACAGTTTCCAGATTAGGATTTTTGTTTAGATAAATCAAGATTTTTGTTAGGATGTGAGCTATTCGAGAGCTCAAAGAAATAATATTGAATGTTTTTGTAAGAGTCAGAGGTTAGAGAGGGGAGTGAATGTGTGAAATTGAGTGTTTGATAGTGTGTAATAGAGGTCCAAGAGACCAAGAAGGAATTGTGCGTCCCTCTTGTAATTTTATTCTTTCAAAGAAATTTAATGAAAGATCAGACTCTGTAGAATTTTATTTTCTGGTGAATTTACATTGCTAAATTATGTGGATAAATTGTCTAGACAGGGCGTCGAGGCTTTGTGGATAGTAGGCGAGAAGAATCACGCACAAAGTAGTTTCAGGTTTGAACCAAAACTGTTAAAATCCCCGTGTCTTTTGTTTTATTGTAGTGGATGGTCATGATTAAATCACACCACAAGATCGAAGACCCATATCATCGCGGGCATCATCTCTCAACTATTTTTCATTAGCTTAGCACTTGATTAAGTCCGCGGTCACAAGATCTGGTGATTTGGTGATCCAATACATGTGGCATGATAAAACATAAAGGAGATCAGATGGTGGAGATCATGTCGTCAGATCGACAGTTCTTGTCATTTCGTATCTCAACCCTCGGTGAATTCTACCTTTGCAATAGTGTTAAGGATTGGATGATGGAGATTAAATCTTCAAGGTAGAAGATCGACAACCCTCGTCATTTTGTATCTCGACCATCAAGAGTTTTTGGTTGTTGAGAAGTGCATTAAGTCTCGATGTCCCGAGATCGTTATACGTTAAGCTGACGTAAGGGAATCCACTCAGGGGATGACACATGGAAGCAAGGTTCTTGATTGATCAAGGTTCCATGGTGGCCATGTCATGAGTTGAAATATAATTAAAGGAGAATCAAAGGTCCAGACTAGATCATGATCCAGATCGATGGTTGATATTACATTTCCCATTGAACCGTTCATAATGTTGGATCGTTGTTATTGATCATTGATCAACTTTAGGATCAATGATCTAGGGTGAACATGCACATTGAAAGTGCTAGAGGTTTGATTGAGGATCGACCATCCATGCAATGGTTTGGGATAACCACTCTCACACACGTAGACGCCGGAGAATGAACGCAGGTCCATCAATAATGGTTTTGAATCCCACTCCTCGATCACCTGCGTAACTAAGGAAAATACCACATGTTTAAAGTGGTATGCCACCTCCCTGCAAAGTAGCTCCCAGTCATAGACTATGGTCTTATGGAGTAAAGGGATAAGGAGCTAGCCTTGAAAGAGTTAATGAAAGAGTTTTATCCCCTAGTTATAGAAATTGATCGCATGGACGAGGAGATACAAGAAATGTTCAGAATTTACAAGGAAAGCCTGGTAACAACAATAGAGAATGCTAAAGGTCTAAGAGACTCTATGTATATGGAAAGTAATTGGGCCCAAAGAAGAGTTAAGAGCAACTCGAGTTTGAGGCTGCAACAAAGTTACTTATAACTCTATACCTATGGGAAAATGACCTGGTAAGGTCATCATTTTGGTATCAGAGCAGAATTAAAATGCTCATTTTAATGTTTGCAGGGAATTGAAATCATCATAGAACCACAAGTGCAAAAGAAAACAAGTATACAATAAAGAAACCTGCAGGGGTTGAAGCAAAGAATTTTTGGAAATGAAAATTTGGTGAGATCTAACAAGCAATATGGTTTTTACATTTTCAAATTGATTTGGAATGATAGCAGTGGGAAAGAATACGTTGATAGGACTCTACAGTTAGAGGAACCATGATAACGAAGAATATATAAGAGAAAATATTGAGGAAGAGTAGACGTTGAGGGACCCTTACAACAGAAGGGAGACTCCTATGTATTAAAGTAAAGAGATAGATTCAGTAGGGAACTTTGAGACAATGATTCTGTCCAAAGGAGAAAGGATGAAAAGGAAAGTTGGGAAAATATCCTAAAATAGATCTTGCAAGTATTGAGTTTTATATCTGGTAATAGCTCTGGTAAAAAAAAATGTATGTATGTATTACAAGTAGCAACAAAGAGGTATTATAGCAGAGGATTGCAGCTAGAAGGCCGTAACAGTGAAAAGTTCTCATAAGAGAAGCTTGTCATATATAGAGCCTTACATCAAGGGGTGTTGTAGATTATTTTTAGCTGAGATTGGAAAGTGGAGAACAATGAAAGTTCTTAGGAAAGTGTGAGAAGTGTGCAAAAATACAAGTGAAGAGAAGAGGATGCTCAGGAGGTTCTAGAGAAAAGGACTAGTGATGCCAAAAGGTCAAGCTCAGGAGAAGATTGATGAGGTATTGAGTGACAAGGTAAGGATACTTGTTACAAGGAGTAAGCTTGGTTGCAGCTCACAGTGGGAATGTAAAAGCTCACAAAAGGAAAGATGAAGATGACTACTGATAGTCATGACAGTGGTTCAGAGAAATGTTACAGTAAGAGGAAAGAAGATGCCATAGAAGATGCCAAGAAGAAAATAAGTGATGAAGAATTTAACAAGGAAATGATTGAGTTAAAGGCACGACTCAATTATGTGGAACAAATGCTATAGGAATTTGAGGAAAACCATAGATGTGGTTGGATAATGAAGAAGAAGGCTAGATGGCCTATTAGAAAATTTATTGCAAGAGAGTAGAGACACAGCTTGAAATCTTGTTTCAATAAGGTAGAAGCACTCAAGATAAGTGGGTGTGAGGTAGAAGTTCACTATTGTGAACCTGGACAAGGATCAATGTTAGGAGAGGATGATGATGAGATGATAATGTGCTCAAATCAACACAAAGAAGGGATGACAATAACATCAAGTGAGACAGACGGATCTCATGAATTTCAAACTAATTGTTTGTGTGAGTATGTATTTGCAGGTACTGTAGAAAATAAAGTTGAACAAAAGAGAGGAATTGCAAAGGAAGTAGAAATGCAAGAAGAACAGATTTATGTTGGTGACAAACAATAGGGGATAGCAATTTCTGAAGATAGAAAGTCTCAAGGAACTGCCACAGAAGAGAGAAGTTCAACATTGTTTTATGAGGACAGTAACATAAAAGCTCATGAACCTCAGACAAACATCAAGGAGAGAACTACAAGAGACTGAGGAGTTCATATTGAAACTCTAAAAGCTTATGAAGAAAGATGTAAGCTCAAAGGTATAATGGTTTGGTTATATTTATTTTTCTAAATGTTTACTTGATTATCTTTGAAAGAATTTTGTCAAAGGCTAAGGACATATGGAAGTTTGGAAAATAAAAGAAGATGCATGTCCTGCAGATTTATGAATGTCAATCAGAGCAATGTAAATATGACAAGGAGGAATATGTTAAGGAGAACTCAACTCAAGATATTGTAGATAGTCCAAAGGAGACTATGGAGCACAGAAGGAAAGAAGACAACCAATAATACAAAGATAAATTCCTTGAAGTTGAAGAGGAATATACACCACAGAGACCTGAGGAGAAGAAAGTTGTTTGTACCAGCAGTGAAGAAGACAATGATGTAGATTATGATTAGTAGACGATAAAGGGAAAAACAATCTCATAAGACAAATGTACAAATAAAGCAATAAGTCATACATTTGCAGTACACAACAATGAATTGTCAGAAGATGGTGAAACTAGCCAAGAAAAGGATAAGGTAATGGATTTATCTTTTCAGATTTCAACTAATGAACATGAGCAGGTGATAACAATTAAAGAGTTGACAATTGTTTTGAGAAATAGTCAAGGAAGTGATAATAGTATGAGTCAAGGAGATGGAGAAATGAACAGAAAGATAGTGAAAATGGAAAGAGGACTCAAAATGATGGTGCAAGGAAGGGAAACTAAAGAGAAAAGTAAGGAAGAGGTTTTAGAATTTAACCAATATTCTGAGCAAAAAGAAGATAAGGAAAACTTTCCAAGATAGGGCAGTATGAAGTAGAAGAGGGACATGAAAAAATCATTATGTCATGTACACATCAACAGGATGAGAACTAAAAGAGAGCTTTAGAAAGAATGAAGGGGAAGATAAATGTGAAATACAATACGATTTCATATTTTTAGTTTTTAACCGTTGAGTGTTTTGTACAGGATGAAGGACAACATGCTATTGAAAATGTGTTTGCTTGTGCAGATATAGACAAACATGGGAGATTTAAACATGGAAATAGTCAACATTCTTTACAGGAACAAGTAGATGGGGGAAAGCAAAAAGACGACTCGGGAGATTGGAGTGGAGAAAGAAGAGTTTTTATAACCATTATATAGTGTATTGCTGAGGAAAAAGAGGACTGCAAATGGTGTGAAATTACAGAACATGAGAAAATTATGTCATCAAAACAAGGAAGACTTAAATATCAAGAAATTTCATGGAAAACTAATGAAAGGATGTATAATGCAGATGAGTACAACATAGATATACGAACCAATTGGTAAATTTTAGCAGTTCAAGCACAAAATTGTGCAACATAAAGTCAGTATATAAGTGAATGGTTATATATCCTCATATCGGACAAGGAATTGATTATTTTTGAAGTTGAGAGGATTCCATTTAAAACAATGGACAAGTGGGCAATAAAGGTAGCAAAAGAGATGTATTTTATGACTTCTCAGGGTCAAGAAGTTAAGGAATTATGGATTGATGCAAAAGATGATATAAGGGAGACTGTTTATAGGTAGAATATGATGATGATGATGGGATCAAAGATCAAAAAGTACAATGAGGTACAAGACCAAGGAGCTAGTGAGGGATGCATGGAGCAAAGACTCAATTGTTTTGGAGTATTGAGTGGTGATTGTAATAAGTGTTTCAAGATAACAATGTTATTAAAAAAAGTAATAACATTCAAGTAGAGGAATCATACGGAAGTAAAGTGTCAAAGGGGCAGCAGCCAACAACAAGTAAAAGTGAAAATATCAGATTTAGTAAGGAAGATATCCAAGAGGAAGATCATCAATAATGAGCTATTGAACAATGATGGAAGAGGGAATAACAAAATTGCACTGCAACAAAGCAAAGTTTGGGATCTTGGAAGTTTGCAGACATTAAAAATGCAACAATGGGATAATCATGAAAGTGGACAACAACAACACAGAGTTTGGAATCCAAGAGGAGGAGGAGATGCAATAAATTCTCTTGCAATTGAAAAATGTCAGACAACTAGATGGAAGCTACAATTAGATAAATCTTACAATAGAAACAATAGGAAGACTCATGAACATGAGTCCGTGAATTATTTTTCCTAGGGAGTCTGATGCAGGAGCATATGACAACAAGTTCTAGAATTGACCTCATAGGTCAAAACCACATTTACCGATGGAGTTGGTTCCCTAATTTATTATTTAAGTTTGTAATGATTCGAATTGTCTCTAGAAGACATTTTGGTTGAGTTTGTTTGATAGGTGTCGAGTTGTTACTAGAGTTTAGGAACAATTTCTAGATTTGGATTTTATTTAGATAACTCAAGATTTTTGTTAGGATGTGAGATATTCAAGAGCTTAAAGAAAATATATTGAATGTTTTTGTAAGAGTCAGAGGTTAGAGAGGGGAGAGAGTGTGCGAGATTGAGTGTGTGATAGTGTGTAATAGAGGTCCAAGAGGCCAAGAAGGAACTATGCATCCTTGTTGTAATGTTATTCCTTCAAAGAAATTTAATGAAAGACCAGACTCTGTAGAATTGTATTTTCTGGTGAATTTGCATTGATAAATTCTGTGGATAAATCATCTAGACGGAGTGTTGAGGCTTTGTGGATTGCGGGTGAGAAGAACCATGCACAGAGTAGTTCCAAAATTGAACCAAACTATTAAAATTCACATGTCTTTTGTTTTATTGGAGTGGACGGTCAGGATTAAATCACACCACAAGATCGACGACCCATATCATCACGGGCATTGTCTCTCGACGATTTTTTGTTAGCTTGGCACTTGATTAAGTTCATGATCACGAGATCCGGTGATTCGATGGTCTGATACATGTGGCACGATAAACATAAAGGAGATCATATGGTGGAGATCACACTACCAGATCAGTGGTTCTTGTCATTTCGTGTCTTGGCCCTCGACGAATTCTACCTTTGCAATAGTGTTAAGGATTGTACGACATAAATTAAATCTTCGGGACAAAAGATAAACAACCACCGTCATTTCGTATCTCAACCATTGGGAGATTTTGGTTGTTGAGAAGTGCATTAAGTCCCCATGTCCCGAGACTGCTATACGTCAAGCTGACGTAAGGGGATCCACTCAGGGGACGACATGTGGAAGCAAGGTTTTGGACTGATCAGGGTTTTGTGGTGGCCACATTGTGAGTTGAAATATAATTAAAGGAGAATCAATGATCCAGATTGGATCCACGATCCAGATCAATGGTTGATATTACATCGCCCATTATGTTGGATCGTTGTTATTGATTGTTGATCAACTTTAGGATCAACGATCCAGGGTGAATGCACACGTTAAACGTGTTAGAGTTTTAACGAAGGATCGACCATCCACGTAGTGGTTTGGGATAACCAATCTCATACACGTGCACGACGAAAAATGAATGTGGATTCATCAATAGTGGTTTTGAAACTCCCTCCTCGATCACCCGTGTAACTAAGGAAAATACCACCTGTTTAAAGTGGTATACCACCCCCCGCAAAGTAGCTTTTGGTCATAGAGTATGGTCTTATGGAGAAAAGGGATAAGGACCTAGCCTTGAAAGAGTTAACAAATAAATTTTAGCCCCTAGTTATAGAAATTGGTCGCATAAACAAGATACAAGGAAGATTCAAAAATTATAATCATAATTATATAACAACGATTTATTTATTATGATCTATAAAAATTAAAGTATAAAATATAAATAACCATACACTATCTTCAAATATTAAATATAAATTTATTAACTTAAAAGTGTAAAACCCATAAATTAGTGTACACAAGGATAACTTTCTAATGATATATGATACATTTATATTTATTAACTTAAAATTGTAAAACTCATAAATTAGTGTACACAAGGATAACTTTCTAATGATATACAATATATTCAATTTCACTCATCTCTTAATAACTAAGTTATAAAGTAAATGGTCAGTATACTTTTTATGCCTAATTGAATTAACAAAGTAAATGTTCACTATACTTTTTATGCTTAATTGAATTAACGCCTAATTAAATTAACAAAAGCATTATAAAATATTAAATTATATATATATATATATATATATATATATATATATATATATATATATATATAATTTAATTTTTTACATTTTATATCAAATAATAATTTTAGAAGGAAATATTGAATAATAAAAAACAAAATATATATTATTCATATCATTAGATAAAATAATAATTGTAGAAGGGTTAAATGTAGTAAGATTGGAATTTTGATTTCCTTCCCACCACTTTCAAGTACATAGCCATTTCTTGGAATTATCATGAAAGTTATTGGTTAATTTAATAAATACGTTTGGAAGTGAATATTCACATAAATAGTTAAAGAATTTTCAATGTTATGTTAACGAAAAACATTTAAAATATATAAACTCTAAAATGTCATTATAAACTATAAAATTTATTAATTTTTTATTTAGAAAATAAAATAAAAGATCTACAAATTATTAGAGATATAAAGGTATTGCAACTAAATTCTCTTCCAACGGTGTGGTTTTAAGAAGTTGTCATAAAACTTTACAATGATAATAATATAACATTGTTTAAGAATCATGATTATATATATATATATATTTATTTTTGTGGGTTTTCTTAAATCCTAGATGCAAAGTTTTATTGTTCTTATTTTTAAAAATGGGGATATAAACATTTCCTCTAATTATAGAATTATTATGATTAGCCTGATTTTAGCCAAGCTTTATGGAATTATTTTGGAAAAGAAGATTAGCCTTTGGCTAGAAAGTCACTGTAAAAGTGAGCTAAAGGCTAGGCCAGGTTTAGGAGATATCATTCAACTGTGCACCATCTTGTTACCTTTAGGATCATTGCAGGGAGTTCCGCAATACTAAAACCAATAGTTTTTGTTGTTTTGTTGACTTTAGAAAAGCTTTTGACATGGTTCCTAGGAAAAACCTTTGGAATAGGTTGGAAGAGATAAAAGTGCCTCTCGAGTTGAGGGATGTTTCAATAAGGATGTATGGGAACGTTATTGTTAAGTTTAAAAACACTAAGGGCTAGTCAAAATAGATTAACTGCAATATTGGAGTCAAACAAGGTTGTCCCTTCCCCTACACTTTTTGGCATATACATTGACAAGTTAGAAGATTGCTTGGAAAAAGCAGGTTGTGTCGGCCCTACTCTCACTAGTATAGTCATCAATCTTCTTCTTTATGCAGATCATATCGTTATTATGGCAATGAGTCCCCATGATCTTGAAAACCAACTAAGAATCCACAAGGATTTTTGCTCCAATATGGATATGACTGTTAATACTGATAAGACTAAGGTCATGATTATTAAATCCAATAAGATCCCTTATGATACCTTCGTATATGACAACAACAACTTGGAGGAAGTGAATTCATACAAATATCTTGGAATTGATATTAACCACAAGCTCAATTGGAATTATAGTATTGAGAAAATGATTATTGGGGGATAGAAAGCTTATTATGGGCTTGAAAACAATTGTAAATCAGCTGATCTTTGGAGTTGGGATAAGAAGAAAATCCTCTTTGAGACTCTTGTTACACCTTTTATTCTTTATGGATGTGAAGTTTGGGGCTATAGTATCTCTCGTGAATCCTGGAGAAAGATAGAGCAAATACAAAAGAATTTTATAACCTATAATCTCAAAATTAAAGGAAATACGCCCTATCCCATCCTCCTCTTAGAAACAAGCCTCTCCCCCATTGAGAGCAT
>ML785633.1:138812-186399 GCA_009831015.1 Picea engelmannii | reverse complement strand
AGGAAGCAAACTCTCAATCAAAGGTTTAGTAGACACTTGGAGAGGGTTTACAAAACCACAATTAAGGGTTTAGTTAATCCCTCAATTGAGGGTATATAGACCCTCAATCAAGGTGACCAAATACCTTAATTAAGGTTTTGGAAAATTCTTAAGAAATGGTTCACATTAATTAACCCTACACATCAAAGTGGGACAAATTTTCTTGGGTTGACCCATTTCTTGATCAAAATATTTTGGCTTATTTTCACTAATCATTTGGGTATCTTTTGTTTTTGTTGTAGAGATGGGATTTGATCCTATTTTTATCTAAAAATTGAAGTCAATCATTGGTATAGTATGAATCAAAGTGTACCATATTTCTTAGAATCTCTATTATTCTCCCTCACCCATTCTCATAGTCATGCTTTGTATAGTCTTTAATCCTCTATTACTAATAAAAAATTGATCTGCAACAAACATCAAATGGTTTAATGTCTTGGCTCAATGCAAAACACTCAACAACAAGAAGATTGGCTATGTAAGTGAAGCTGGTGGCTATAAAGTTGAGGACAAGGTTGAAGTATGTGGTTGATAGTGTGAAGGGCCCCACACTAAGCCAATCTTCTACCACTTTACTCCAAAGTGTTGTGAAGCCATTTAAGCACTGAAAATTAAAAAAAATCAAGAAAACAAGACACAAAGAAAAGGGACTTTGATTGGAATGCTACCAACAAAAGACAAAGAGAGAAGAAGAACATTGAAGAGTTAATGAAATCTAGGTGTCTAGCTTATTCTAACAAGCTAGCACTACTTATAAACTCATTCACAGTGTTTGAGAAGGGGTTCACTGGAAAAGAATAGAGGAAATGCATAAAAAGTCCTACAATTGTAATATGTAATGTTCTAGAGGGCCAAACTAGCATTGTGATTTTGCAACCGTTGAAAAATAAAGATTCATCATAGACAAACCTATGTCATATTTTTTCCTTCAGGTTTCTCCAAGCTAAGTTTTGTGTCTATTGTGGTTAATTTCCATGTGATTGTGTTTTTTTGTGTGCTTGCTTTAATTCTTTTGGTAATCAATTCCAACAAACCATGAATTTAATCCCTAATCGATCCACCTACAATTTGATTCTCCTTTGATTGAATCATTGGGTTTGGAAATTTGAAAATTTTCTTCATTCCTTAGATAATTACCAACCCAATTAGTAGTCTTCTTGATCGTTGGATTGAAATAAATGATTGAGCAAATTGTAAATCATAGGTAACAACCCAAAAATTGCATCATATCACCTTCACTCTTATAATTGGGGTGATTACTTGTGATGTCAAGAAGCAAACAAGTCATGCTTCTTAATAAACTACAGGTTTTAGAGTCTCTAGGCTAGTGTTCTGTTCAAATATTGTGTAATAGCACAACTATAGCCATACGCATTGTTTACCACTAGTGAAAAATGGATAATTTGTGACTACATGACCAAAAACTTTAGTCATGACGTTAAGTTTATAAGATAAATACTAACAAATTTGATGTATTTCAAGTTATGTAGCTATAAATTACTAACATAAACTATTAATATAGATCATGGATAAACATATACGACTAGACAGTGACTGAGTATAAATTAGTAGTATTTATTACCTATATATATTGAGATTTAGTAGTGTAGTCATTTTAGCACGCTTTGTCATGTTGAATTTATTTTTGCATTATGCATGGATGTATCAGCCATGCTTTGCGACACCACACCTAATAACATGTATTGTATAATTATTTACATCATTAATTGCAACTCGATCCTATCCCATATTTTGGCTAGGTTAATGCCATCTAAGACTGAAAATGTATATTAATGTTTTTTCAAATATTAATTATATTTTATCCAAATTTGACTAGCATTGCTTAATATCATATTAAGTGGTTGAGCAGTGTACATTAATTCATATTCAATCAACATCATACCTACATCTAATTATAATTCAACATCACTAAATTGATTATATGTGTCGATACCCCAACTTGATGGCATTTGATGTGGGACATTAAGGTTTTGTGCTACATTAACGATTTACCCTATGGCCTCTGAATTCAAACAAATTACCTATGACCTACAAGGAAAAAACACATAAACATTAATTATGACTTCGAATTTCATACTGTAATAGTTAACATGATATTATAAAAAACATAAAAGTTAATAGTATAATATATAGTTATAATTTATATAAGTTAGGATATGCAATATTCAATATATATAAAAAAACATTGTATATATACTAATATGTTATAGTTAATGTATATGTAATAGTTATATATATAAAAAACATAGTATATATACTGATATGTTATAGTTAATGTATATGTAATAGTTATATTATGATATGGTTATCTATTAATACATATAAAAAATTAAAAATACAAAAAATACACAAAAGAAAAGACCACGAAAATTTTCATTTGCATCTGGAGCTACGTACCATGAAACCATGAACTCCCCATGAAACTGTGAACTCGCCATGAAACCTTGAACATATGATAGTGTGGAAGGAGGTTTTATTTTGGTGCAAATTGAGAAGGATTTGGTAGGAAGGGTGTTACACACCAAAATGTCACACTTAAGTGTCGCATTTATTTACACCTAAGTGTCACAAGTGTCGTAAAGTGTCGTATGCACCTTATTAAGTGTTGCATGCACTTTTTCAGGTGTTGTATGCACCTTACTAAGTGTCGCATGAACTTTGCTAAGTGTCGCCACCATTGACACCATTGAAAATCATTTTTCATAATTCCTAAGTCATTTTGGAGGAAGAAACCCATCATTTGAAATCTGGAAACATGCAATTACACCCTTCATGGTGTAATTGCATACATGCCACTTATCTAACCCAAACTTTTTTAGCTATTCTCCTCCTACAAATTTTTACCCAAATGTTTCTCATGGTCACAATCTTTTAATAGATAACGATTAATTGTCTAGCATTTCTTGAAATCATCATCACTAATCAACTAGTGATATAATTGTATAAATTTTCATCTAATTGATTTTGCAAGAAATGGTAGCTAGTTTCTATCTTTGTTTGTGTAAGATGAATTACTTTGCCTTCCCATGGAACTTTAAAGATGAGGATTTTCATCATTCACATTTTCTATAAGTTAAGTAAAATTAAATTGAATTACAAACATAGTTTCCTAACAAAATAAGTTACAATATGCATCTGGAACCCATGTGCCAACAACATTTAATATCTTCATACAAAGATGTAGCAAATAGTTCACCTTGTTTACCCATGAAAAAATTGGTTGGTGAAAAGTTATTCTAATAATGCATTGATTCTCCAATGTTGAGTGAACATGTCTCAAGCCATATGTTGTTACTATCAATGATATGCGATTAATAAATTTTTACTCATGTATGTTCCTTAGAATATATTGTGTATATTAGACATGAAAACTTTTATTGAGTTTTTTGAGATATCATAGAGGGTTTTTTCACTCTATATTGGACATTATCAACAAATTTTTGGGTAAATTTGTTTAGAACCAATCAATAGTTTTTGAGTTCATTGTTTAGATACCATTGAGGTTTTTTTCCTTGTTTTTTTTTAAGTCATTATTGAGGGTTTATGCTTAAAATTCATTGAGGTATTTAGATTATATTGAGCATCATCAAGTTTTTTTTTTCATATTTATATCGAATTTTTTAATGGTTACAATAATGTTGAAGTTGAGGGTTTTGTTGTCTTTCTCTTTGTGTTACCAAGTGATTGAAAAACTATGATAATTTTTTTCTTGTTTACACAATATGGTTGAAAAAAGGATAATGAAAAAGTTGATGTTTATCATTTTAAAATGAAAATGGTATTAAAAATTAAAAAGGGACTAACACAACCATAAATAAAAATAGATGGGAAAAAAACACCTTACCTAGGCTTGATGAAAAAAACCTAACATAACCACACATACAAATAAATGGAGAAAAAAATCACCTTAACTGGGCTCAATAACATGCCAATGTTGTGATGGGGCAATGCGGTGATGATATTTGACTATGAGGTGGGGTGCATTATGAAAAGAGTGATTTAAGGCTCGATCTCTTGGTTAAAGGGTGAAAATAATAGTTCAAAGAAGATATTGGAAGCAAACTCTCAATCAAAGGTTTAGTAGACACGTAGGAGAGGGTTTACAAAACCACAATTAAGGGTTTAGTTAATCCCTCAATTGAGGGTATATAGACCCTCAATCAAGGTGACCAGAGACATTAATTAAGGTTTTGGAAAATTCTTAAGAAATGGTTCGCATTAATTAACGCTACACATCAAAGTGGGACAAATTTTCTTAGGTTGACCCTTTTCTTGATCAAAATATTTTGGATTATTTTCACTAATGATTTGGGTATCTTTTGTTTTTTTTGTAGAGATGGGATTCGATCCTATTTTTGTCTAAAAATTGAAGTCAGTCATTGGTCTAATATGAATCAAAGTGTTCCATATTTCTTAGAATCTCTATCATTCTCCCTCACCCATTTTCATAGTCATGCTTTGTATAGTCTTTAATCCTCTATTATTAATCCGAAACCGATATGCAACAAACATCAAATGGTTTAATGGCTTGGATCAATGCAAAACACTTAACAAAACTAGAATATTGGCTATGGAAGTGAATCTGTTGGCTACAAAGTTGATGACAAGGTCAAAGGATGTGGTTAATAGTGTGAAGGCCCCCACACTAAGCCAATCTACTACCACTTTACTCCAAAGTGTTGTGAATCCATTTCAACACTGGAAATTAAAAACAAAATCAAGAAAATAAGACACAAAGAAAAGGAAGAATGATTAGAATGCTACCAATAGAAGACAAAGGGATAAGAAGAGCATTGAAGAGTTAGGGAAAACTAGGCTTTTAGCTTCTTCTAATAAGCTAGCACTACTTATTCACAGTGTTTGAGAAGGGGTTCATTGGAAGAGAAGAGAGGAAATGCATAAAAGGTCCTACAATTGTAATATGTAACGTTATAGAGAGAAAAACTACCATTGTGATTTTGCAACCATTGAGAAATAAAGATCCATCATAGCTAAAGCTATGTGGTATTTTTTCCTTCAGGTTTTCTCCAAGGTAAGTTTTTTGTCTATAGTGGTTTTTTGTCTATATCCACGTGATTGTGTTTTTTTGTGTGCTTGCTTTAATTCTTGTGGTAATCAATTCCAACAACCCATGAATTTAATCCCTAATAAATCCACCTACAATTTGATTCTCCTTTGATTGAATCATTGGGTTTGCAAATTTTTCATTTTTCTTCATTCCTTACATAATTACCAACCCAGTTACTAGGCTTCTTGATCGTTGGATTGAAATAAATGCTTGAGCACTATGTAAGTCATAGGTAGCAACCCAAAAATTGCATCATATCACCTTCACTCTTATAATTGGGGTGATTACTTGCGACTTCAAGTAGAAAACAAGTCATGCTTCTTAATAAACTACAAGTTTTAGAGTCTCTACAACTAGTGTTTTGTTCAAATATTGTGTAATAGCACAACTATATCCATAAGCAGTGTTTACCACTAGTGAAAAATGGATAATTTGTGACTACATGACCAAAACATTTAGTCATTATGTTAAGTTTATAAGATAAATACTAACAAATTTGAGCAAGTTTGATGTATTTCAAGTTATGTAGCTATAAATTGCTAACATAAACTACTAATATTGACCAAAGATTTAGTAGTGTAATCATTTTAGCATGCTTTGTCATGTTGAATTTATTTTTGTGTTATGCATGGATGTGTCGGCCATGCTTTGCGACACCACACCTAATAACATGTATTGTATAATTATTTATTGTTGAAATGTAGTTTAATAATAGTAGGGGGGGTGAATCAATATTGATACCTTTTAACAATTTTTTATTTATTAACTTTATTGATCAGTAAGAAACTTCAGTAAATAACATTAATAAATATAAACTTAAATTACAAATTACAAGTTTTATATGAAGATTGATTTAGAGCGCCAACTCTAGGAGACAACAATCCCCTTGTTCATGGCATTGACCCTAGGAAGCACCAACTCCCCCTTTTTTCCAGGGTTCCAAGCCTAGGAAGCACCAACTCCCTTCTTTTAGGGCACCAACTCTAGGAAGCACCTACTCCCTTGTTTTTAGGGCACCAACCTCATGAAGCACCAACTCCCTCTCTTTAAACTTTTATTTGGTAAAGGATACTAATACTTCCTTGCTCCTCCCTTACACCCTCACTTCATAATTATCTTTCGTCTTTCTTCCTTGGACTCTGCACTTACTTCTGATCTTTTGATGAAGACCACAAAGACACACTCCTTCCATTATACCTTTATGTTTATATAATATTCCAACAGGTATGAATCTGAAACATTGTGTCTCTTTGTATGAACCAATGCACGTCTTCATTTAATTTAATAATAATGCTCACATTTTGTCATGAAATTTTTTTATCTTTAAAAAGTAACTCAAATCCCTTGTAAGTTGTTCATTATTAATGGAATACCTAGGTGCTAAAAATTGTTTACTGTTGTTGTAATTGTTCCTTGAACAAATCTTGATCCCTAGGTGTTAATTATCTTTAGTCATATTTTTAGCCTTTATGAGTTGATCTAAGTTATGGATTGACACTTCTTATTTTGCTCTCACACTTCCATATTGATCCAATGATCTACGATCAATCTTTGTTGCCCATTTTCAATCCATAGTATTTATGATTTCATTGTCTGTCAACCTCAACCATCTAATAATTGTTCCTCTACAATTACTTTAAGCACATTGTATTTGCTGGATCATTGATGATCAATATGTATGATTCGTAAATAGGAGGCTTGTAGCCTATTTGTCTCACCAACATGGAATTCTCTATTTAAAACAATTATAATTCTGACTGTTTATATGATGGGAAATTCTCGACCACTCAAGCCACAAGTCAAGTTGGAAAATAAAATAGAGTCGACCACCCGAAAGTCAAAATGGAAAAATGAGTCGACCAAACTGCAAGTTAGGTTGAGGATAAATAAGTTGACCAAGGTCAACTCAAAAAATAAAATAGAGTCGAGCACCCAGAATTCGAAATGGGAAAACTAAGTCGGCCAAAATGCAAGTCGGGTCAAGGCAAAGTAATTTGACTAAAGTCGAGTCGACCAAGAGTCAATAAATGCAAGTCAAAGTCAAAGGAAATGCAAGTCAAAGTTATTCAACTCGAAGTCAGAGGCAATGCAGGTCGAAGTTATCCAAGTCAAAGTCAAAGGCAATGCAAGTTGAAGTTATCCAAGTCGAAGATCAAGAAGTCTTATAGAGACTCTCATACCAGACCCTTTTACACATTTTTTTTAGCACCATATTTTGATCTTTCCCCTTTGCATTTAGATAGAACAAATTTAGTATCCATAACTAATCATTGTTTAGACAATGCATGCGTTTGACAATATCATATGCACAATTTTGATGATGATGACCATAATATTGACCTCTTTGCATCAATGCCAATACTGGCATCACATACCTTCTTTGACATTAATATTGACCTCTTTGCATCAATGCCAATACCAACATCGCATACCCTCTTTGACATTAGTTTCAACTTCATAACATTATGTCCAATATTGAGCATATTGATCTCCTTTGACATCAATGCCACTTCATAACACAATGTGACCATATTGACTTTCTTGACATCAATGCCAACACTAGATTACTATGTCCAACATTTACATCATTCATTGCAACTCGATCCTATCCCATATTTTTCCTAGGTTAATGCCATCTACGACTGAAAATGTATATTAATGTTTTTTCAAATATTGATTATATTTGATCCAAATTTGACTAGCATTACTTAATATTATATTGGGTGGTTGAGTGGTGTACAATAATTCATCTTCAATCAACATCATACATGCATCTAATTATAATTCAACATCACTAAATTGATTATATGTGTTGATACCCCCAACTAGATGACGTTTGATGTGGGACATTAAGGGATTGTGCTACATCAATGATTTACCCTATGGCCTCTGAATTCAAAAAAATCACCTATGACCTACAAGGAGAAAACACATAAACATTAATTATGACTTCAAATTTCATACCGTAATAGTTAACATGATATTATAAAAAAAAATAAAAGTTAATAGTATAATATAATTATAATTTATTAAAGTTAGTATATGCAATATTCAATATATATATATAAAAACATAGTATAATATATAATTATATTTTATAGTTAATATATATGCAATAGTTATATTATGATATGGTTATACACTAATACATACAAAAAAAATCAAAAATACAAAAAATACACAAAACAAAACACAATGAAAAATTTCAATTGCATCTGAAGCTACATACCCATGAAACCATGAACTCACCATGAAACCTTGAACATATGATAGTGTGGAAGGAGGTTTGATTTTGGAGAAAATTAAGAAGGCTTTGATAGGAAGGGGCCAGCCTGAGAGGCAAGTAAGAGTTCCAATTACGGACTTAGGGGTCTAATTTTGGAAAAGGAGAGGCGTTTGGGGGTAAATTAGAGAGATTTTAGTGGGTAGTTATTATTTGTTAAGAACCATCAGCTAGTTTGAGGGGAGAGTAATACTGTGTATATATTGCTTCCATGGAGAGAACATGGAGGATTCTAAAAATGTGAACTAACAATTAAGCATTGGAGAAGTTATCTGTGGAGAATTCAGAGAATTCCCCTTCAACAATTGCTACAAAATTGCAGGTAAGTCCAATTTTTATTTCAATTTTTTTTTGGTTCACTAAATGCAAAGTTGGTTAGGGATATGATTTTTATTTGAGGTTAGGATTTTCGGGGTTAGTGAAAAATATATATATGAGATTATTCCCTCATTGACACCATGATATCTATCACCTAGACCAACTACTCTACACTTGCCAATAGAACATTTAAAAAAATGAAGTATAGAGTTGTTTGTTTGGTTGCTTGAATTTTTTCTTCTTCTTGTATTAGTTACTAGGTCAAAGGATAAATGTCACCCCTTGGAACAACATTTGAGATTCATTCACTTTTTATGTTACATAGGTTTACAAACCCCATAGCCTTACACCAATTCATGAACATTTTGTTTTATATCCACATCTCAAATTATGTGGTTAGGTTCTCTCTACTAAGTGCCATTTTCTTAGAGTTGAACTTGATAAATGTAGCTTGCTACCATCATTTGTATGGCCTAGTCCTACTTGGGATATATCAATTGTTAGTTGGTTCAACCCTCTCTCTTATAGCCTTTATTTACTAGTATTTAGGGGTTTAAATATGGATTTTCATTTCAAGTTTGAGATTGAATGGGTAGTTGATTCAAGGGATTTTGGTGAACCTCGTATTTCTTCTCCCATCAAACATGATTCACATGTTTCCTTAAAGGGAACAATTATAAATTCATTTCCTTCTCTACCTCTAAAAGATAAAGGAGGTAGACCTCAAAAGAGGAAGAATACTAAAGAAATTTCAAGTATATAAGTGAGCCAAATACAAAAAAGAGGAAGTATGTAACTAGGGAGGATAATCCTATCTAAAACAAAAATATGAGGAATGGCATCTCATTGAAGTTAAGAGGTTGGTTTATTAGATGGAAAATTTAGGTAGAAGGGAGAGGGGGACTTTAAATGATTCATATATTGAAGACTTTTTCTTATTTTCCTCTAAGGACCCTCTTCCCACTCATGGTAGAATAAATTGTTTCCAGTATGCAGTCATGATAGAGTGGGAAATAGTTGTAGTTATGATTGAGTGGTAAATTGGATCCTTCATGCAAGAAATCTCAAGATGGGAGATAATAATATCAAATATCATGGTGTAAGAAGTGATTCTTTTATTGATATGCTGATAAATATAATCCAATATAATAATAGTAATCATTTTGGTTGTCATGGTATGGTGATTCAAAATTCCTTTAAAGTGATTGGGATTTCCTCTACCATCCCCAAAGAAAATCATGAATATCCTTGTAGGAACCTTGGAGACCTCCTTAGCCAATATAATTTTTTTTTCTCTTTTATGTGAATCCCAATTCCAAGATCATCTACTAACCCTCATTCTATGTCTTTTTTTCAACATGTTTCCTAGTAAACTAACTTGTTTGGGATTTTGCAGCTCTTTATAATTCTTTTACTCTATGAGTTTGATTTCCTCAACTTAGCCCATTACATATTCATATTTTCCTTCATTTCTACTTCCCCCATAGCTTCATTATGAGAAAAATCTCCCTACTCCACTTATTCAAATTTTCCACCCATTATAAGAATGGAAGTAGATCTCCCTAGCTAAGTATTACGGTGAAATTTGCATTTTATCTACCACCTTGTTACCAGACCTTCAACATGGCAATGGATCTCCTTAGCTAAGTATGATAGTGAAATTTGCATGAGATTAGTTACTATCAACTCTTAGACCTTAAAATATATTGTCTCTAGTCTTTCCAATCTTAGGGAAAAGTTAGTACAATGTTTGTGTATTTTTAAGTCTCTAGTTATGTGATTATTCTATAGCTCCTTGAAATGTTTTTTCTCTACAAGTTAGTGATTTATCAGTTTTAGGCCTTGAAAGGATTGAAGGCAAGCTGAGATTTTAAGTAGGATGTTCTTGGACTCATTACACTTGCAAACAGATCATTTTGAAAAATAAAGTATATAATTGTTTGTTTGGTTTCTTGAATTAATTTTTTGCTTGTATTACATTACTATGTCAAAATATAAATGCCACCCATTGGAACAACATTTGTGATTCATGCACTTTTTTTTGTTAGATAGACTTACAAACCCCATAGCCTTACACCAAGTCAAAAAAAAAAATTGTTAAAATATTTTGAATTGTATTCACAATAATTTTTTTTGAAAAATGAAGTAGTCTTAATTATTCCCAAGGAACTTTGTTATTCCTAAATATTGATCTAGTTGAGCTGTAAACGGTGGGATTGCATTTTTTCGCTTTTGGAGTAGGAAATTTAATTTTTATTCATAATGACTTGAAATGGGTGTCGTTGTATTCAACATAGTAATTCAATTTTCCACGAGAATTTCCCTTTACATAGATCCAAGGACTAGAGACTTGGCTCTCTTGAATTTCCCCATCCCCAATCATACATCAACTATTACATTCAAGTACTAGCATAAATCAAAATTTGAACCAAAAAATAAGCCCTAACTTCGTTTACAAGGGGCTGTTGACCTAAATATTAATAGTATTAGCTGTCAAGTTGGGATATATCATTGGGCTTGGCTATGAAAATAGAATTAGACCTATTTTGGGACAATTAAAGTGATATATTTTGGGGCATTTACGGTTTGAATGTTTTTACTTTCTAGTATGTAATGTGACTTGGCTCTTTATAAACAACATAGGAAATTTATAAAGGGACTACTTGTCTCCTCCTTAAAATCCTTAAGTTCCTTTTCCATCTCTACAAGAAAATCATATGTTTCCTTGCAGTAAACTTGGGGACCTCATAAGCCAATATAAGATCATTTTCTCTCTTATGTGAATCTCAATTCCTATATCATCTACTAACACTCCTATGTCCTTTTTTTCACCATTTTTCCCTGTAAAATAACATGTTTGGGATTTTGTAACTCAAAATTATTTTCATCTACTAGTATAATTTCCTTAACTTAGGTCCTTACATATTCATATTTTTCTTCCTTTCTACCCCCCCCCATATCTTCATTATGTTGAAACTCCCCTTAATCCACTTATTCAAAATTTTGACTCGTCATTATAAGAATGAGAGTAGATCTCCCCAGCCAAGTATGACGGTGATATTTGATTTTTATCTGTCACTTTGTTACCATAACTTCAATGTAGGAACAAATATCCCCAGCTAAGTATGATGGTGAATTTTTTATCTTCTGACTAGATATTAGTTACCATCAACTCTTAGACCTCAAAATATGTTTTCTCTAGTGTCTCCAATCCTAGGGAAAAGTCAGTAACTACTTATACATTTCAAATTATTTAGTTTTATGATTCTTCTACAACTCCTTGAAATTTTCTTCTCTAATACTTAGTGAGTTTCTTTGTTTTAGGATTTGAAAGGATGGAAGGAAAAATGAGATTTTAAATAGGATGTTTTTGGACTCTCTACATTGGCAAGCAAAACATTTTGAAAAATGAAGTATATAACTATTTGTTTGGTTTCTTGAATTATTTTGTTTCTCTTATTATGTTACTCTGTCAAAGGATAAATGTCACCCCTCATAACAAAATTTATAGTGATTCGTGCACTTTTTATGTTAGATAGATTTACAAACCTCATATCATTACAACAAGTCAAGAATTTTTTTGAAAACTGAAGTAGTCCTAGTTGTTCCCAAGGATTTCTGTTATTCCTAAATATTGATCTAGTTGAGCTATAAAAGGTGGGATTGTGGTAAATTTATTCCTTTTGGAGTAGGAAATTTAATTTTTGTTTATAATGGCTTCAAACGAGTGTCCTGGTATTAAACATAGTAATTAAGTTTCCATGAGAATTTCCATCTAATTTTTTTTTTGGGTATGGATCTAGATATTCCTTTGATGTTGAGAATTATGAAATGGGTTCTTCAACTAGATTTTCTCATACATTTGATTTTATCTATTGATGATTTTTTTTATCTATATCATATACTCATACTGTTTATATCTATGCATCCATATCTGGAACTTAAATTGTTGTTGGTCTATCAACTTAAATTGGTGCTATTCCCATGGGGTCTATTGATGGTGAGAATACTACAATTGATGTTTCTATGTTTTTCTGATGGCGAGAATACTGGACCTAGAACTCATAGCTCTGGGACTATATTTGTGTTTGTAACCATGAAAAGGAGTAAGATGGGGCATGAAGGCATTTGAGGTCCTGTATACTAACTAAGTGTGTCAAATAAAATCATAGATCAATTTCATCATGAATGGTTTTACATTATATGGAAGGAGAAGAATGTTTGACAACATATGTATTCAAACATAGGACAAACACCTTCAATAACCACTCACACAACCAAATCAAATATCAACACACTGATGCTTTTACGTGGTAAAAACTCTGTGGGGAAACATCCACAACCCTATCCAACGTGGCCACTTGAGGAAATTTATTAATGAAAATGAAAAAAGTATTACAGAGAGTTTCTCACAAATAATCATCAAAAAATGACCCTCCATGCTCTTTAAATAGAGATCATGGACCAATTGGGTGCTAAGCCATGGATCAAGGTACTTTTTAAGATCGAGGAGAATATGATCTGTCATATCACTCTATGTTAGTAACATATCGTGACCATCAGATTACAAATGCATATTAATGAATACTAAAGAAACACACTTTAACCTAACGAGACATTAGACCAAGTTGATCTTAACTAGCTCCTAAGTGTCTAAATATCCTAACATCCCCCCTTAAGAACAACTTGGGATAGGATTGAAGGATTTACAAAGGAGGCACAATAGGAGAAGGAAGGACGCATTAGAGCCTAACCCCCCTTAATGACAACTTCATGAACTCCTAACATAGATCAATGTTTAGAAAACTTCACTTCTATAAGAGACTTTGTGAAAATGTCTACAAATTGATCTTCTGTAGGGAAAAAGAGAACTTCAATAACTCGATCATGAATGATCTTTCTGATGAAGTACATGTGTATCTCGATGTGTTTGTTGTGTTGATGTTGAACTGGATATTTGGCAAGCTTGATGGCACTCTGGTTATCACATCAGAGGGTGGTCAGATATTGTTGTTGGAATCCAAACTTTGAAAGGATATGTCAAATACATAAGGCTTCCTAACTTGCATTAACCATTGATCGATACTCTATTTTTGCTAAAGAAAGAGAAATACTCAGTTGTTTCTTACAAGCCCAAGTGATAGGTCCAGAACCAAGGTTGAAAACATAACCTGCAGTAGACTTTTGATCATTAGGGCCACTGGCCAAATCTAAATCAATGAAACCAACCAACAAAGGATTCCACCTGAACTGTACCCTGAACATATTGAAGTATCCTTTTAACGACTTTCTAATGGATTTCATGGGGTGTTTTCATATATCAGGAAAAAATACCAACAAAAAAGGAAATATTAGGTTGGGTATGAGTCAAATATAAGAGGCTACCAACTAACTGATGGTACAAAGTGGAATTGACTTCAGGAGTAGTACAAGTGGCATCAAGGTTGACTCCAGACTATATGGGAGAAGGGGCTGGATTAGAATCATCCATGTGAAAGTGGAGAAGAAATTCATAAGCATAATTATATTGGGAAAGAAAGATTCCTTCTTTGGTTTGCAATACTTGGAGGCCAAGGAAATAATGCAAATAACCTAAGTATGTCATTTCAAATTTCTTTTTAAGGTTGGATTTCACCTGGGTTAAACGTTTAGGGTCACTTCTAGTGAGGATAAGGTCATCAACATAAATAACAAGTATTATGAGATGACTTCCTACTTTCTTGGTATAGACATTAGGGTTAGAATGACATCCAGAAATGTTTGTGTCAAGAAGAAAGATGTTTATTTTGGCATACCAAGCTTAAGGAGCCTGTTTAAGACCATAAAGAAAGGTTGGAGTCATTATAGACATAGCCAGGGGGTTGTTCCATGTAGATTTATTCTTGAAAATACCCATGTAAGAAGGAGGATTTAACATCCATTTGATGGACCTCCCATTTATGTGAGGCAACAAGGGCTAGGAAAAGGCATATGTAATTCATTTCGGCTACGTGGGAAAATGTTTCATTATAGTCTATACCTTCAACTTGAGAGAACCCTTTTGCAACTAATCGGGCCATGTGTCTTTCAACACTTCCATCTAATGCATACTTAGTTTTGTGAACCCATTTACATCTAACAAGTTTTCTTCCTTTAAGAAGAGGTACAAGATCCCAAGTATCCTTTTCAATTAAAGATAGATACTCTTCATTCATTCTTGTGTCCCAATCTAGATGACTTGAAGTTTCTTTAAATGTGTCTAGATCATGAGTCTTTGAAACTTGATCCAAAATAGAAGAGGCTCAATGGAATTGTGAATGTGTTAAAAGATGATATGAAGGATCACCAATTGCTTCTCATGTTGAACATACCCATCTGGGAAGTGATGGTGTTCGTGAAAGTTCATGTTCAATGGACTCATTTGGAGGAAGGTGAGTATGCGGAGATGGATTTTCATCCTCATTGTCATCACATGAAGAAGAAAAAACCAGAATAGATAGAATATGGCACAAATGTTGAAGATGGATCGTACATTGAAGCTAGCACAAACGTCGAATTAGGCTCATAGGCTAAGATATTTTCATGAAATTTAACATCTCTTCTAATAATAATATCATTGGAATGAGGTTGAATAAGTCTGTAACCTTTTACATCTTCAGAACATCCAACACAAATACACTTCTCACTTTTAGGCTACAAAACTTTTCTTTTCTCATCAGGAATGTGAACCCATGCTACACTACCAAATATATGGAACTGGATTACATCTAGCTTAATGTCACTCCATGCTTCTTCCAATGTTATATTTTTAGAGCCTTTGTTGGAGTGTGATTTACTATGTAATTTTCACGATTGATGGCTTCCACACAATAATGAAGACTTAATCCCTTAGATTGGATCATATAATTAACCATTTCTTTTAATGTGCGATTCTTTCTCTCGACAACACCATTTTGTTGTGGTGCATATGGAAAAGTGTTTTGCATTTGAATGCTCTGTGTAGTGCAGTAAATTGTAAATTTATTGTTCACATATTCGCCTCCATTATTTGTTCTTAACCTTCGAAGTTGATGTCCATATTGTTTTTCTACAAGGGCCTTGTAGGAAAAACACTTGTCAAAAAATTTTCTCTTAAGTTTTAAAAAGTAAACCCAAGTGCATATGGATAAGTCATCAATGAAAGTTAAGAAATACTTGCACTGAGAGAAAGAAGGAGAAGAAAGAGGACCACATAAATCACTATGAAAAATCTACAAAAGGGCTAAGGCATGCAAGAGGCTCGTTTGTAAAAATTGTTCTAATGATGTTTGTTGAGATCACAACCGACACAAACCCCATCTCTGCAAGAAACAAGAGGAATACTAGTCACCATGTGTTGATTACATAGTTGTTGCAATGAGTGATAGTTTAGATGACCAAATGATGCAGGAGCATCGACTACTCATCAAGCGAGCCAGCGCAAGAGCAGAGAACAGCTGGACAAGCCAATAAACTTCTTTTTGAATTTCACCTTGATATAGTTGCGCCAAACATTAATGAGAAGAGTTAATGAAGTGCACCTTGTACATTGTAATGGACCTTGAGCGGATAAGCTCTCGTCCTTAGGTAGATAAGGCATTTATTAGATTTAATGTTGTTAGATAGGAATTAATTGTAGATTTGATAGTTGTAGAATTCGAGAGGGAAAACGGAATATAGGCACCCTCATTTGTACATTGTATTATTATCATTCATACAGGAGCAGAAGAAAAGAAGAGCAAGCAGAGAACTTGTGGAAGACACCCATGTACAGATTGAATTAATAGAAGAAGGCCTTTGATTCAATTTCATGATTTGTGTTGTTTCTCTGTATTGATATTATGCTCATGAATGTTTGCTTTCTGTTATGCATTCGCTTTGATATGCTGTGTATGAGGTTTCAAAGTTAGAGTGAAATCTGTGAGAGTAAAGAAATTAGTTTCAATTGTTTCTCTATTCTGAACCAAGAGATTCCTGCGTAGAGTACAGTGGAATTTGTCCGCAAGGAGTGCGTGACTACAAGGTCCAGGAAGAGATAACTCTTGTTCTAAGTTCTCAAGAGCGCAGGATTTGGCATCAGAGCCGCACAAGATGTGCACAGGCTAGAAGCAGACTCAGAGTTGCGATTTTGGATTGAGGGAGTGGAAGATTTCTGTTGCAGGGTTGCACAGAACTGAAGAGTTCCAATACTTAGTCGTGTTCGGAGCTTTGCCGCAAAGAGTGCGTGTAACGAGTCTTCATAAAGGTTTTGTGAAGCAAGGATAATCTCAAGAGGGATAAAACCTTTGCCATACGAACGTGGAAGGTTTGTTTCGAGGGAGGTTTCGAAATGGGAGTTGCAAGCGCAGGCTTGGAAACCAAGCTTTCCCAGAGGAAGCGTTTAATCCATTTCGCAAGAAATATCCACGGAGGAATGGAGGATTGAAATCTCTTGGAGAGATTCCACGAAGGGCTGAGGGCCACTAGATCTTGCAAAGCTACAAGGAGTTTAAGGCGGAAGCAATCACAGGGTTGAAGCCCAGGAGGAAGCGGAGCCATTGATCTGAAGTCACAAGAACCGTCAGATTGGCACGTGCCATCGCGTATCGGCATATTGCAAGTTGGAGCACCAACTTGTTGGGTCAGAGGTGCTGATATCACGATTCGCGATATCCCGAGAGGATCATAGCTGTTGATCGTGGGGACGCATGTCAAGGATCCCATCATATCAGGGTTCAGGGAATCGGGGTTCTCGACAGGGAAGAACACTTGCTAGTCGGATTCGCGATCCGCGAAATCCTGAAGGTGACGTGGCAGAGTGGGACCCCGGGAAAGAGTGGATTACAGGTGGCGTTGCATCAGAGTATCGCCATATCGAGGTTTGAAGGTTGGAGTTTCAACCCGTTGACATCGCGAGTAGCGATTTCCCGACTCGGAGAAGTCCCGATGGCAGAGGGGAGCCAACGTTGACCGTATCGGAGTTCGGGAAATAGCAAGGTGAGGAATACGCGACCACAGAATTCGCGAACTCGCGAAGTCCGATTTCCCGATTTCCTAGGGAGGTCAGAAAGGAGATACTGTGGGTGAAGAATTCTCGACAGGGAATTAGTAGAGCATTCAAGCTCTACGGGCCAAGGTTAGAGGAGGTCCTGGTGAGAGCGACCATTCTCCGAGGACTGAGGAGGGTTGCACCAAGTGGTATCAGAGCGGGAAGACATATTTGCTTTCTGTAGCAGAGAAGGAGAAGAGAATACACCATGCCACCCAGACGAGAGAGACAGTCACCAGATCCCGAAGACAAGGAGGTGAGAAGAAGAGGTAGACTGGCAGGGAATCCAGAGATGGAGCGACAAATACGAGATCTCAGGGCGAGACTCGAGGAGATGGAAACAACTCAGAGACGTGGAGCTGATGCAGGGGATCATAGTGATTCCAAGGTGGAAGAAGAAGATGGACATGCAGAACAGGTCACAGCAGAGGATGCATCGATTGAATGATTAATTAAAGCTATTTCCAGGATGAGTTCCAAAACCAAAATGGACATCCCAATCTATGAAGGAAGCCTGGATGCAGAAGAGTTGCTGGATTGGATTCGAGCACTTGACACCTACTTCGATTATGAGGATATCGAAGAGGACAAGAAGGTAAGGCATGCTTTCACTAAGTTGAAGGGACATGCAACATTATGGTGGGACGAGCTGCAAGCGGACAGACGTTCCAAAGGAAAACAGAAGATCAAGAGTTGGGACAGGATGATCGCTAAGATGAAAGCAAAATTCATCCCCTGAGATTATCAGATCACATTGTTCAAGTGAATGTAGAACCTGAGACAGAAGTTGATGATGGTAAAAGAGTACACCGAGGAGTTTTATAAGCTCAACATCAGAGCAGGTCATCGGGAGAGCGATGATGAAAAGGTGGCGAGATACCTGAATGGGTTGAGATACGACATTCAGGATGAATTGAGTATGGTTACCATCCGAACAGTTGAGGATGCATACCAGATGGCTCTGAAAGCTGAGGATAAGCTGAGCCGTAAGCAGGGTCAGCGAGGGCGAGGCAAGAGTCAGCCAAGAGGCAAGGCAGTTGCCCAGGAGAGAACACAGAAGCCCAAGGAGGAATGGAAGAGGCCTCAGGGTAAGATTGAGAGAGGTGGAACCTCACAATAGAGGCAACCATATGCTAAGATGAGGAGGCAGCATACCGAGCAGGGTGGCGGATATGCTGACGCGAATACATTTCCTCGTACCCGAGGTAGGGGAAGAGGACGAGGAGGAATCATCACATGTTTTACATGTGGAAAGGACAGACATAAAGCCGTTGACTGTCCAGAGAGGAAACCAGACAGAGGAGAAACTTACATCACGGAGGCGCAGAGGCGTGATGCTGAGACAGAAGATGCAGACAGCAGAAGATCGCTTGGGATGCATAAGATCCTTTTGACACCTAAGAAGGAGGTGGAAAGCTCAGTATAGCGGAGCAGACTGTTCAGGACAGCTTGCACAGCCAAGGACAGGAAATGCAAAGTCATTGTGGACAGCGGGAGCACAGATAATCTCGTTTCGATCGAGATGGTGGAAAAGATGGAACTGGAAACAACTAAGCACCCAAGTCCATACAAAGTCTCGTGGTTATAGAAAGGACACCGGGTAAGTGCTACGAAACAATGCTTAGTTAAATTCAAGATAGGGAATTACAATGATGAGATTCTGTGTGATGTTATTCCCATGGATGTATGCCATATATTGCTGGGTAGACCATGGCAGTATGACCAAAATATGGTTCATGACGGAAGGATGAACACATACACTTTGGAGAAGGATGGGAGAACCCATAAATTTCTTCCGATAAAGGATAAGGAGGTGAAGCTGGAAGTAACCAGCACAATACTTCTCATGAGTGGGAAAGAGCTTCTCACGGAGATGGAGAAGAACGAAGATCCACAATTCTTTGTTGTCAGGAAGCCGAGAATTGTCCTGACAAGCACAAGATTGGATGACTTACCAGATGAGATTCAGGAACTGCTGGGAGAGTTCGCTGATATCATCGTGGATGAACTACCTCGTTCGTTGCCACCAATGAGGAGTGTGAGTCACCATATTGACCTCATACTGGGAGCAAGTTTGCCGAATAAGGCAGCATACAGATTGACCCCACAAGAGAACGAGGAGGTCAAGAATCAGGTACAGGATTTATTGGATAAAGGACTGGTCAGGGAGAGTCTGAGTCCGTGTGCTGTTCCGACAGTACTTAGTCCGAAGAAGGATGGAGGCTGGAGGATGTGTACAGACTCCAGGGCGATAAACAAAATCACCATCAGGTACAGATTTCCACTGCCGAGAATGGATGATTTGACGGATTGCCTGAGTGGGGCAAATTATTTTTCAAAGATTGATCTAAAGAGCGGATATCACCAGATTCGCATGAGAGAGGGTGATGAATGGAAGACAACATTCAAGACAAACGAAGGTTTGTACGAATGGCTGGTCATGCCGTTTGGGTTGACAAACGCGCTGAGCACATTCATGAGGCTGATGAATGAAGTCCTGAGGGAATTCATTGGCAAATTTGTGGTCGTGTGCCTGGACGATATACTGATTTTCAGTAAGACCAAGGCTGAACATTTAAAACATTTAGCCATTGTAATGAGGAGGCTACAGCAAGAGAAGCTGTTGGTCAACATGAAGAAGTGTTCGTTCATGCAGACAGAACTCATTTATTTGGGTTTTGTTATCTCAGCGAATGAGTTGAAGATGGATCCTGAGAAGGTGGAAGTAATCAAGAATTGGCCATCACCAAGAAATATTTTCGAGGTGAGGAGTTTCCATGGACTGGCTAGTTTCTACAGGAAATTCATCAGAAATTTCAGTGGGATTAGCGTAGCAATTGTGGACACAGTGAAGAAGCGGCACAAGATTTTTTATTGGACAACAGAGGCTGAGAGGAGCTTCAATCTGTTGAAGCGAAAGATAACAGAGCAACCAATTTTGGTGTTTCCAGACTTTCGGAAGACATTTCAGGTGAAATGTGATGCAAGCGGATATTCCGTAGGAGGGGTCTTAAGTCAGGATGACAGACCAGTGGCATATTTCAACGAGAAGCTGGATGACGCAAAGCTGAAATACTCCACGTATGATAAGGAATTCTATGCCATCATACAGGTATTGAAGAAGTGGAGGCATTACTTAATACCCAAAGAATTTGTATTATACAGTGATAATCATGCATTGTAGTTTGTGAGTCAAAAGGAAAAGTTGAACCAGAAGCATGCAAAATGGGTAGAGTACATGCAGAATTTCACATTTGTAATTAAGCACATTTCAAGGACTGCTAACAAAGTGGTTGATGCTTTGAGCAGGAAATGTTTGTTGTTGAAGGAATTTAGAGTTAAGACGTTAGGTTTTGAAAATCTGGAAAATATGTATGCTGGAGATGCAGATTTCGGAGAAGCATACGAGGCAACTGAGAACCTGGTTCTCAGGGATCGAAGCCCATGGATAGATTTCATGATCCAGGAGGGATTGCTGTTTAGAGGCAATCAACTGTGCATTCCGAATTTATCCATGAGGGAGAATTTGGTGAAGGAGAAGCATAGCGGTGGATTAGCAGGTCATTTTGGACATGACAAAACATTCGCCAAGCTGAGCGAATCATATTTTTGGCCAGGCATGCGCGCAGATGTAAAAAGGTTTGTTGACAGGTGTCGAATTTGCCAACATTCGAAGGGCCAAAAGCAGAATGCTGGATACTATCAGCCCTTACCCATACCTGAGAGGCCATGGGAGGCAATTAGCATGGATTTTGTTTTGGGATTGCCGAGGACGCAGAGAGGAGTTGATTCCATCTTTGTGGTGGTAGATAGGTTTTCGAAGATGGCACATTTTATCCCGTGTCAAAAGACCAGCAATGTGACCCACATCGCAAACTTGTTTTTCAAAGAGGTTGTTAGACTTCATGGATTGCCGAGAAGTATAGTCTCGGACAGAGATACAAAGTTCATAGGTCACTTTTGGAGGACGCTATGGAAGAAGCTAGGTACAAACTTGGCATTTAGTTCAGTTTACCATCCGCAGACAGACGGACAGACCGAAGTGGTCAACAGAAGCCTGGGAGACTTGCTGAGGAGCCTGGTAACAACACACCATAGTAGCTAGGACAATGTGTTGCCACAGGCAGAGTTTGCGTACAATTATTCTGTGAATCGGAGTACAGGAAAAAGTCCGTTCCAGATTTTATATGGGACACAACCGAGGGGAGTTTCTGAGCTTAGGGAGTCAAAACAGACTGAAACTAGCAGTGCTAGTGCAGAAGAGTTCACTGAAGCAATGCAAGAACTTCACAGTAAGGTGAAGCAGCGATTGCAGAAGTCCAATCAAGAGTATAAGCGCAGAGCCGACCAACGGAAGAGACAACTTCAGTTTTAAGTTGGTGACATGGTTCTGGCACACTTGAGGAAAGAAAGGTTCCCAAGGGGAACATACAATAAACTCAAGATGAAGAAAATTGGACCATGCAGAGTCCTAAAGAAATTCTGAGAAAATGCATATGAGATTGAGTTGCCGGATGGCATCGGAATATCTCCGATATTCAACGTTGCAGACTTATATCCATATAAGGCTGAGGAAGCAGGAGATAGAAGTGATGAACAACCAGGAGTCCAGTGGCAGAAGCAGATGCCAATTGCATAGAAGCCGTAGATGGAGTGCATATTGGATAAGCGAGCGGGTAAGAAAACTAGGCGGAAGCAGTATTTTGAATACCTGGTAAAGTGGAAAAATCACCCAGTAGAAGATGCTAGCTGGGAAAATGAGGCAGTAATACAGAAGCATGGACAGACCGTGCAGGAGCTCATGGACAGGAGCCCATGAAAGTTTTCAAGCCAAGGAGTATGATGCATGAGCATCGACTACTCATCAAGTGAGCCAACACAAGAGCAGAGAACAGCTGGACAAGCCAACAAACTTCTTTTTGAATTTAACCTTGATATAGTTGCGCCAAAAATTAATGAGAAGAGTTAATGAAGCGCACCTTGTACATTGTAATGGACCTTGAGCGGATAAGCTCTCGTCCTTAGTTAGATAAGGCATTTATTAGATTTAATGCTGTTAGATAGGAATTAATTGTAGATTTGATAGTTGTAGAATTCGAGAGGGAAAACAGAATATCTTCACCCTCATTTGTACATTGTATTATTATCATTCATACAGGAGTATAAGAAAAGAAGAGCAAGCAGAGAACTTGTGGAAGACACCCATGTACAGATTGAATCAATAGAAGAAGGCCTTTGATTCAATTTCATGATTTGTGTTGTTTCTCTGTATTGATATTATGCTCATGAATGTTTGCTTTCTGTTATGAATTCGCTTTGATATGTTGTGTATGAGGTTTCAAAGCTAGAGTGAAATCTGCGAGAGTAAAGAAATTAGTTTCAATTGTTTCTCTATTCTGAACCAAGAGATTCCTGCGTAGAGTGCAGTGGAATTTGTCCGCAAGGAGTGCGTGACTGCAGGGTCCATGAAGAGATAACTCTTGTTCTAAGTTCTCAAGAGCGCAGGATTTGGCATCAGAGCCGCACAAGACGTGCGTAGGCTAGAAGCAGACTCAGAGTTGCGATTCTAGATTGAGGGAGTGGAAGATTTCTGTTGCAGGGTTGCACAAAACTGAAGAGTTCCAATACTTAGTCGTGTTCGGAGCTTTGCCGCAAAGAGTGCTTGTAACGAGTCTTCATAAAGGTTTTGTGAAGCAAGGATAAGCTCAAGAGGGATAAAACCTTTGCCATACGAATGTGGAAGGTTTGTTTGGAGGTAGGTTTTGAAACGGGAGTCGCAAGCGTAGGCTTGGAAACCAAGCTTTCCCAGAGGAAGCGTTTAATCCATTTCACAAGAAATATCCATGGAGGAATGGAGGATTGAAATCTCTTGGAGAGATTCCACGAAGGGCCGAGGACCACTAGATCTTGCAAAGATGCAAGGAGTTTAAGGCGGAAGCAATCACAGGGTTGAAGCCCAGGAGGAAGCGGAGCCATTGATCTGAAGTCACAAGAACCGTCAGATTGTCACGTGCCATCGCGTATCGGCATATCGCAAGTTGGAGCACCAACTTGTTGGGTCAGAGGTGCCGATATCACGATTCGAGATATCCCGAGAGGATCACAGTCGTTGATCGTGGGGACACGTGTCAAGGATCCCGTCATATCGGGGTTCGGGGAATCGGGGTTCTCGACAAGGAAGAACACTTGCTAGTCGGATTTGCGATCCGCGAAATCTCGAAGGTGACGTGGTAGAGTGGGACCCCGGGAAAGAGTGGATTATAGGTGGCGTTGCATCGGAGTATTTCCCTATCGGGGTTTGAAGGTTGGAGTTTCAACCCGTTGACATCGCGAGTAGTGATTTCCCGACTCGGAGAAGTCCCGATGGTGGAGGGGAGCCAACGTTGACCGTATCGGACTTCGGGAAATACCAAGGTGAGGAATACGCGACCATAGAATTCGCGAACTCGCGAAGTCCGATTTCCCGATTTCCTAGGGAGGTCAGAAAGGAGATACTGTGGGTGAAGAATTCTCGACAGGGAATTAGTAGAGCATTCAAGCTCTACGGGCCAAGGTTAGAGGAGGTCCTGGTGAGAGCGACCATTCTCCGAGGAGTGAGGAGGGTTGCACCACCAAACCGCTCATGCCAAAGTTTTCTCAAGTCATCGCTATGAGCAACAAAAACTAATGTAAAAGATGATGAACCAAAGTTGTCAAACTTGTAAAACCTATTAATATCATCAACAATTCCAGTTGCTAGGATATGCTTAGGATCTTTTAAATCCTTGATTACAACTTGATGAGGTGAAAAATCTATGGTTTTACCTTCACCTGAATTAGTGATATGATACACTGATAGAAGGTTGCAGGAAATACTTGGAACACATAATACATAATTGAAATATATACCTAAATTATTGTAGACCCTACAACACTAAGAGATCTATCATCACCAAAATATTTTTTTGGTGTTACATTCATTTAGAGAAACAAATATGGCTTTATCCTTAGCCATATGATAACATGCTCCATAATCAATAAGCCACTCATAAAAATAAGATGTAGAAGTTGCATTGAAGGAGAAACCAGAAGTAGAAAGTGCATGTTTAGAAGAAGAAGAATAATAATCAATATTGATGTTATGCTTCTTCATCGTTGCTTCTTTGTCTTCCATCTTTTTAAAACTTTAGACTCCACATGACCATCTTTCCCACAAAAGTTGCAATGCATATCAGTCTTCTTACTTTTTGATTTTGGTCCTTGGTTGCCATTAGGAGCAGAAGTTGGCGGAGAGGGTTTGGGACCCTTTTTTTATTTTTGTTGTGGCAAGGATGTTGTCTCTTGAGATTCTTGGATTCATGTTTCTACTGGGCCACTAAGGATTTGTTGGATGTACCTATAGTGTTGATCAAACCAAGTTGCACAAGCTTATATTGTTGTCTAATTAAAGAGTCATAAAAAGACTCAAGAGTGGGTTCTTTATAAGAAGACATTGGAGCTTCTATGGTGGCACAAAAGGTAGATACGAAGATAGAATTTTCACTACCAATCTTAAAAAGAATAATATAGATGCATCAATATTCTTTCAGATCTATTTTGCAATTTATACAATAAAAGTATAAGTGTTTTGATCTTAGATAAATATTCTTCAATGCAAAGAAAATCATTGGGACATTGTTAGGATATTTAGACACTTAGTAGTTAGTTAAGATCAACTTGGTTTAATGTGTCATTAGGTAAAAGTGTGTTTCTTTAGTATTTATTAGTATGCATTTGTAGTTAGGAAATCTGACTGTCACAATATGTTCTTGACATAGAGTGATATGATGGTTCATATTCTCCTCGATCTTAACGATTACATTGATCCATGGCTTAACAACTGATTGGTCCATGATCTCTATTTAAAGAGTAGGGAGGGTCATTTTTCAATGATCGATTGCGAGAAAATCTCTTGTAAATCTCTCTGTAATCTTTTTCTTTTGCATTAATAAATTGCTCCAAGTGGCTACATTAGCTGGGGCCATGGATGTTTCCCCGCAGGGTTTTACCATGTCAAAACATTGGTGTGTTGATATTTGATCTAGTTGTGTGAGTGGCTACTGAAGGTTTTCATTCTCTATTGGAATACATGTGTTTTCAAACATGGTATCAAAGTGCATATGAAGACCTGCTTTTGTTGTACATCGAGATCGTCAAGCCGTGTTACCTCATCTTTGGTTTCTGCCATTTTCGTACATTTTTGGGCTGAGAGGACTATTCCATTGCGTCTGAAGTGCTCGTTTCAGTCAGGAACACTTTTTGTTTCACTCAAAAAAGGTTTATGTTTTCCCAAGATACGACCATTTCAGTCAAATCCAGAGGTATAAAGTCTGAATACACCCTTTTAAATTTTTGCAGAGTTATTATTTCGATTTTATTTTTTATTTTTATTTTTTTTATTTCCAAGTTTCTAATCTTTTGGATTTGTGTATTCTCTTTGACCTACACCCTGTGCAATATTAGCAAATCAAAAAAAGATTAGAAAGTTTTCATTTTCCAGGTAAGCTAACCGAGATCCAACCCTTGTTGTCGTCGAGAAGCAAAAAAAAATTCTTGTGTGAAAAGAGTTTTTATCAGCATGTTCTCCAAGGCCGTCTTCAACAACAACAACAACAACAAGAACAAGTCCAATTCTCCTTCTAAAAAATACAATATATTTTGCACTAGCTCACTTGGTTAAAAGTTATTTTATTAAGTAAGAGGTCTTGAGTTCAAGTATTTTTTTGTTACTTTTTTTTGCAAAAGTTCATGCATCCATTGGAAAGTATATTTCACTTCAATTATAAAAGTGAATCACTATAAGTAGCTTTAATATTTTATTTTAAAGTTATTTATTTTGCATGTAACTTTCCTTTACTTTTTTTTGAAAAAGTTCATGCATCCAATGTATAAAGCCTATTTCACTTCAATTATAAAAGTGAATCACTATAAGTAACTTCAATATTTTATTTTAAAGTTATTTATTTTGCATGTAACTTTCTTTTATAAAGTAACTTCATTGTAATCCCTGCTTATTATATAAAAGTGGGTCACTTCATAAGAAACTTATTTGTAAAAGTGAGGTTATTGGGAGGGTTATCACCACGTGGACCAACTTCTACCTGCCATGTGGCTCTTTGGTTACCATTTATGTATTTTTCAAAAGGGCATAACTTTCACATTCGAAGTCCATTTTTAGTACTGTTTTTTTTTAAACAACCTAATTTTTCGATATCTTTCCATCCAGACCACCAGTTTTGGTTTTTAGATTCATGTTATCTATATATTTAATATGGCTTATTCCAGTGATCTTTTGCTTACCAACACCAACTATTTCCAACAGAAATCCCATATGAAGGATTTATTAAGAAGTAAAAGATTGTATCAGATTACCATGGGGAAAGAACTAGAACCTACTAATGATGAAAATAAAATCAAATGAGAAAATAGGAATGATGAAGCATGTGGACATATTGGAATGTCCATCTCTCTTGATTTAAGGTTTCACCTTTAAGGAAATGATGACCCTGATGAAGCTTGGGAAAAGATTGAATCTGTGTTTGGTAAACACAATATTATTCGATCCCACTAGATAGAAAATCAGATAACGACTTTAGGTCCAAATTATTTTTCTTGCATTGAAGACTATTTATATAAGTTCAAAACACGTAGAATTTTATGTGAAGAATGCAACATAAAGATGGAAGAAGAGTGTTGAATATATATTATTCTTACCTAGCTTGGTAGTTCATATTCAATGTTTGTATCTACCTTCTATTCCACTAGAGAAGCTCTAGGGACTCCTTATAAAAATCCCTCTCTTGAGTCCTTTTGTGATGCTTTAATAAGAGAGGAAGATAAGCTTGTGCAACTTGGAGTGGTAAACACTACAGGTACCTCTAACAAAGCCTTAGTGGCCCAACATAATTATAAATCCAAAAATTCCAAGAAGCAACATCCTCACCACAACAACAAGTAAAACAAGGGTCCCAAACTCACTTAGCCAACTTCCACTCCTAATGGAGACAAAGGAGAAAAATCTAAAAATAAGAAGACTGATAGACATCGCAACTTTTGTGGGAAAGATGGTCATGATGACTCCAAATGTTTCAAGAAGATGACAACTTTAGAAGAAACGATGAAGAAGCACAACATTAGTATTGATTCCACTACTTCTTCTTCTTCTCATGGACACATAATTTATGCTTCTTGTTTCTCCTTTAATGCAACTTATACTTCTTCTTTTGATGAGTGGCTTATTGATTCTAGAGCATATTATCATATGGCTAAGGATAAAACCATATTTTCTTCTCTAAATGAATGTAACACCAAAAAATTATTTGTTGGTGATGATAGATCTGTTAGTGTTGTAGGATATTGAACAATTCATGTAGATAATGGTCATTTCAATGATGTATTATGTGTTCTAAGTCTTTCCTATAACCTTCTACCAATATATCAAATCACTCATTCATGTGAAGGTAAAAATGTAGAGTTTTCACCTCACCAAGTTGTAATCAAGGATCTAAACGTCCTCAGCATGTTATTGCAACTGGAATTGCTGTTGATATCACCAGGTTGTACAAGTTTGACAACTTCGGGTCATCATATTTTCCATCAATTTTTTTACTCATAACATTGACTTCAACAAAATTTGGCATGAGCAGTTTTGTCATCTAAACTATCGCTCATTGTAGAAACCATGTAATCAACAAATGGTGACTAGTCTTCCTCTAGTTTCATGCAGAGATAGTGTTTGTGCTGGTTGTTTTCTCGGCAAACATCATTGGGACAATTTTGACAAATGTGCCTCTTGGCATGCCTCGACCCATTTGTATATTTTTCATAGTGATGTGTGTGGTCAACTTTCTTCTCCTTCTTTTCTGGGTGCAAGTATTTCTTAACTTTCATTGATGACTTTTCTAGATGCACTTGGGTTTACTTCTTAAAACTTAAGAGCAATTTTTTTGACAAGTTCTTGGCCAACAAGGCCTTTGTAGAAAATCAATTTGCACATCAACTTCAAATACCAAAAATGTATAATGGAGGAAAATATGTGAAAAATCATTTTACAAGTTACTACACTGCACAAGGCATCCAAATGCAACACATTGTTCCATATACACCACAACAAAATGGTGTTGCTGAAAGAATGAACCACACTTTAAAATAAATAGCTAATTGTATGATAAAATCTAAGGGATTAAGTCTAAAGTATTGGGTGGAATCCATTAACTGTTGAAATATAGCATTGGAAGAAGCATGAAATAAAATTAAGCCAGATGTAAGTCACTTTTGTGTATTTGGCAGTGTAGCATGGGATCAGATTCCTAATGAGAAAAGGAAAGCATTGCAACCTAAAAGTGAGAAGTGTATATTTGTTGGTTATTTGAAATATGTCAAAGGTTACCGAATTCTTCAACTACAAAGGTTACATTGTAATGACATTATTATTAGAAGAGATGTTAAATTTGATGAAAATCTCTTGGCCTGCAAGCCCAATTCAACAATTTGCCTTCTTCTATTTCTATTTTGGTTTCTCCGGCACTAGTAAGGGAAGGTACAGGGCAATATGAAGGGAAGGTTAGGATAGAACTATCAAGTATGTCTCCTCAAAAAGGTAAGTAGGATCAAGGAGAGAGAGCACCTTAGTAGCCTATGTCTAATGATCAATAACACATTCCTGGGAACTAAATACAACTTCTTCAAACTAAAGAAACTTCCTGCAAGTGAGATAAGTGCCATATAAAGTAAAGAGAGGGATACTAGAGCTTGGAGGTAGGTCTTTCTAAATAATATTTCTTAAGGGGAAGTCTCATGGGGGATTATATGGAGCTATGAGAGCCCCCTCGAGGAGAGTTCAGTGGGTCTCTTTCATTGTGGCCTAATTACTAAATCTATGCAGTCACTATGGTTTTTTCCCTGAGTGTGTTCGTGGATAGGGCTTAGGGTGTTATATGAACTAGGGATGGGAGCATGATTTATAGATAGGGGAGAAAGTGTATAAAGAAGAAATCTAGGAAGTTGAGATGCGGTTGGGTCATTGCGGGTGGAGGTCACTTCTTCAGATGATGACAGTGAAGATGAAAATCCACCTATGCCTGCTCACCCTCCTCCAGATGAATCCATTGATATTGAACCAACACCAACACCACCACTTCCTAGATGGGTCCATTCAACACGAGAAGCAGTTGGTGATCTTTTCGATGATCCCTCAGATTAGTTTCAGACACGTTCATAGTTCTAGTGAGCCTCTTCTATTTTGGCTCAAGTTTCATAGACTCATGATTTAGAGACATTTACAAAATCTTCAGATCATCTAGATTGGGATACAACAATGAATGATGAGTATCATTCTTTAATGGAAAATGATACTTGGGATATTGTACCTCTTCTAAAAGGAAGAAAACTTGTCAGATGTAAATGGGTCTATAGAACTAAGTATGCATTCGATGGAAGTGTTGAAAGACATAAGGCTCAGTTAGTTGCCAAAGGATTTTCCCAAGTTGAAGGAGTTGACTATAATGAAACCTTTTCCCCTGTAGCCAAAATGAATTCCATTCGCCTTGTTCTTTCCCTTGTTTCCTCACATAAATGGGAGGTCCATCAAATGGATGTCAAATATTCCTTCTTGCATAGGGATTTGCAAGAATAAATATACATGGAAAAGCCTCCTGGCTATTCCCATAATGACTCTAGCCTTGTTTTTCACCTTAATAAATCTCTTTATGGTCTTAAGAAATCTCCCCGAGCTTGGTATGCCAAAATGAACAACTTTCTTCTTGAAACCAACTTTTCTAGATGTCATTCTAATCCAAATGTCTATACCAAGAAAGTAGGAATCCATCTCATAATCCTTGTCCTCTATGTTGATGACCTTATCCTTACTGGTAGTGGATCAAAACTTTTAAACCATGTGAAAACTAGCCTTAAGAAGAAATTTGAAATGAAAAACTTAGGCTTTTTGCACTATTTCCTTGGCCTCCAAGTTTTCCAAACTAATGAAGGAGTTTTTCTTTCTTAGTCTAAGTATGCTTCTGACATTGTTCATTGCTTTCACATAGAAGATTGTAAACCATCCCCTTCTCCCTTCCAATATGGAGTCAATCTTGTTGCCATCTGTACTTATCCCCAAGTTGATGCCACTTTGTATCATCATTTAATTGGGAGCCTCTTATACTTGAATCATACCCATCCTAATATTTCCTTTGTTGTTGGTCTTGTTGCTCGGTGTATGCAAACAACATATGAAATCCATTGGAAAACAACTAAAATAATACTTTGGTATGTCTAGGGTACAATTCATTTTGAGATACATTACAATTTAGGGGGGATTCCTTTATTGGTTGGTTTAACTAATTCAGATTGGGCCTACGATCATGATGATAGATATTCTACTACATGTTATGTTTTCAACCTTGGTTCATGACCTATCACTTGGGCCTGTAAGAAACAATAGGTTGTTTCTCTTTCAACAGTGGAAGTAAAGTACTGAGAAATAATTAATGCAATTCAGGAAGCCTTGTGGCTTTGATATATCCTTTCAAAGTTTGGATTCCAGCAACAAAATCCAACCAGCCTTTGGTGTGACAATCAGAGCACCGTCAATCTAGCCAAAAATCTAGTTCAACATCAATGCAACAAACAAATCGAGATACACATGCACTTCATCAGAAATCTCATTCATGATCGAGTTATTGTAGTGATCTTCTTCCTTACATAATATCAAGTTGCATACATTTCACAAAGTCTCTTATAGAAGCGAAGTTTTCCAAACTTTGATATATGTTAGGAGTTTGGTAAGTTGTCATTAATAGGAGATAGGCTCTAATGCCTCCTTCCTTATCCTATTGTGTCATCTTTGTAAATCCTTCAATCCTATCCCAAGTTGTTCTTAAGGGGGGATGTTAGGATATTTAGACACTTAGAAGTTAGTTAAGATCAACTTGGTCTAATGTGTCATTAGGTAAAAGTGTGTTTCTTTAGTATGCATTTGTAATTAGGAAATCCTATGGTCACGATATGTTCCCGACATAGAGTGATACAAAGGTTCATATTCTCCTCGATATTAATGACTACATTGATCTATGGCTTAACACCCGATTGGTCCATGATGTCTATTTAAAGAGCATGGAGGGTCATTTTCCGATGATCGATTGTGATAAACTCTCTTGTAAATATCTTTGTAATATTTTTCTTTTGCATTGATAAATTTCTCTAAGTGGCCACGTTGGTTGGGGTCATGGATGTTTCCCCTTAGGGGTTTTACCATGTCAAAATATCAGTGTGTTGATCTTTAATCTAGTTGTGTGAGTGGATACTGAAGGTGTTCATCCTATGTTGGAATACCTATGTTGTCAAATAGACTTAAAGTCATTAATTGATTTTGTATTTGGTGGGCTTGAATAGTATTGTGTTTACCAAACAAATCTTCAAGGTTTTCCCAAGCTTCATGGGGGTCATCAATTCCTTGAAGGTGAAACCTTAAATCATGAGAGATGTACATTATGATTATTCCACATGCTTCGTAATTCTTATTATCCCATTTGGATTTATTTTCATCATCGGTGGGTTCTTGTTCTTTTCCTAAGGTAATCCAGTACAATCCTTTACTTATTAATACATCTTCCATATGGAATTTCCATCAGAAGTAGTTGGTACTAGTAAGAAAAAGATCATTGGGATAATCCATATTAAATATGCAGAGAATATGGATTTAAAAAATGAAACTGATAGTCTAGATGGAAATCTCTTGAAAAAATAGGTTGTTAAAAAAAATGGCACTGAAAATGGACTTTGGATTTGAAATTTATTCCCTTCTGCAAAAAGGAATAAACAGTAACCAAAGAGTCACGTGACCGACTTTTATAGAATAATAAAGAATCCCTTTTACAATACAATTACTTTGTAAATTAAATTTGTATGCAATAGTAACTTAAAAGAAATATTAAAGCTACTTATAGTGATTCAATTTTATAAATTGAGTGAAATAAAATTTACAATGAAGGGATGAACTTTTTCAAAAAGTAACAAAAGATATACTTGAACTCAAGACCTCTTACTAAGTAAAACAACTTTTAACAAAGTGAACTAGTGAAAAACACATTATAGTCTTAAGAAGGAGGATAGAGAGTGTTTTTGTTGTGGAAGACAGCCTTGAAGTGCATAATAATTTTTATTTTTTTTATGTTTTCATAAAAAAAAATTACTCTCAATAACAACAAGGGTTACATCTCGATTAGCTTACCCCAAAAATGCAAGTTTTCTCTCTATTTCTGATTTATTGAGATCACACAAAGCACACAACACAGAGCATATGTAGACAACAAAACACTTTCCTCTCTTTTTCTCATTTTCCAAGATCTCATAGAGTATAGGGAAAATATCTTACACAGATTGAAAAGAGTCGCAACTCGGAAAAAAAAAAAAACAAAAAAAAAACGAAATATTATCTCTGTAAAAATTTAAAAGGGGTGTATTCACGCATTATACCTATGGATATGACTGAAATGGTCATATCCAGGGAAAACAAAAATATTTTCGAGAGAAACAAAAAGCATTTATAATTGAAATGAGAACTATGGATGAAATGGAATAGTCCTCTTGGCCTAGAAATGTACAAAAATAGTAGAAACCAAAGATGAGACAACACAACTTCAAGATATTGATCTACAACAAGAGAGGGTCTTCAAGTGTGTTCTGATACCATGTTCGAAAACACATGTATTCTAATAGAGGATAAACACCTTTAGTAACTAGTCACACAACCATATCAAATATCATCACACCAATGTTTTTATGTGGTAAAATCCACGTGGGGAAACATCTAAGGCCCCAACCAACGTGGCCACTTGAGGAAATTTATTAATGGAAAAGAAAAAAAATTATAGAGATTTTCTCATAATTGATCATCAACAAATGACCCTCCATGCTCTTTAAACAAAGATAATGGACCAATTAGGTGTTAATCCACAAATCAAGGTAGTTTTTAACATTGAGGAGAATATGAGTCATTAGATCACTCTATGTCGGGAACATATCATGACCGTCTGATTACAAATGCATACTAAAGAAACACACTAAGAAACACACTTTAAACTAATGAAAAAATAGACCAAGTTGATCTTAACTAACACCTAAGTGTCCAAATATCCTAACAAAGAAAAATTATCATAAATGAATGGATTTCATGACATATAATGATACCATAGTTAAATGGAAAGAATCCTACTAAATGAAAGGCTTATTGTTTAGGGTCACTGCATATAACATGTAGGTCAATGTTATGTAATAGATGAAGTCAATGTTTACAATATTAAATAACTTTACAACACTATTATAGAATGAAGGAGAGGCGGTATGCAGCTAGGGATGCTGGGGTAGTAGCAATTGGCATGTGAACTATACAAAACTAAAAAATGAGAGGGATATAAGAGAAATCTTTGCAATTCATTGTTGCAACATTTTTTTGTGCAATGTAGAACAATTATGGTAGCAAGGATTAGTATTGTCATGTTAGTCCTTAGTATTTTCTTGTTAGGTATCCCAAACATATTTTTTTAAGTGGATTTCTCTTCCTAATTTTGATACAATATATCTCATCTATGCAAAATATAGTTCTCTAGGTTATTACCTTGTTGACAAGGTACAATATCCAAGTGTCAACAGTAGGGGTTAATTCCAGTGAAGAGGCCCAATTAGACTCTCCCCTATTTGATATGGAAGAACCCTCTAGATTAATGACTTGACAAACTTTCGATGTCATTTAAATGTGTTATAATATGTTATTTTTAGTTTTCTAAAGACTAATATATGCAAATCAAATATACTATATAACAAATATTTGAAATATAGAAAATGTTGTTCTGAGAGTTGTTGACCCATAAGTATGTAAAGTCTTCTGTAAATATTCCTTTGTACATTTTCCATACTTATAAAATGTTTTCTTTGCCATGGGTTCATAAGTCTTGTTACAATGTTCCACTCCATCCAAAATGCACCTATTGTTTTCCGTCGTGTCCATTTTATATCAATACTTAATTTCTTTTTGCATTTTTCACGGGTCTGTGTGTCCATGGGTTGACCACATACTCTCGTATAAGTCCGAAGTTTCATCGTTATCAAAATGCACCACCACATTTTGCGATCCTCATTATGCACCATACTTTGAATTTTTTCAAATGATGATTGTGGGTGTTAATTACTTTCCTGATTCACTTGATTTTTATCACCGTCCTTCCATCTGTCCATCTCATGATACTCAATTATTTTTCATAATTCATTTATTTCTCAATATTTTAATACTTATCCGATCTCTCAAGACTTCACCCCGGGTTCAAGTCATGGTGTAATTATCCAAATCCATCCCCTTCATTCATCTGATCGATCCAAATCACATACTTAGTCATTTCTTGAAGCTTTTCATTGTGGGTTCATGGGTTTGTGTTCATACATATACTTACATTTGATTATCCACCTCTCACAGTAATACATGGTTCTTTGTTACTTTTCCCAAGGTATATTAAATGTAAAATCTTACAAAAAATAACAAGTGGTTAAAATCTTAAAAGGTCGTTATTAATGGTGACATTCTCGAGACAATTTGCCATTAATTGAAAAAAAAATCTTCCTTCGAAATAAGAGTATTCAGGTATATTATGGTTTCTTTGTTATTAATGTTCCAAAAGACTGTACATAATCTAAAAAGTCCATTAAACATGATGGCCAGAACAAAGGAAATATTCTACAGAGACACCCTTGTTATGGGAATATTTCTCACAGGGATCTTGTTGAATACACAACAAAATCTCCCTAGGATTAGCCTAGTAATCCTAGACAGAAAGGGGGCTAGACTTCTTATGGTTTTCCAAGAAACAAGCAATAAGATTCAACATTACACAAGGAAATGGAAGAGTGGAATACATTTTCTTGAAGGTTGTCCTTCGTGTATCCTGGCTATTGCAGTCCTGAAGTTCCAGCTCCAGCTTCTACAACCTGCTTCCTACACACAAGAGACAAAACAATACCATTATACTTCTCTTTCTAGTGTTAGAATCCTATATCTAGCTTGGATATAGCCTAATATATATCAAAATAAACCATATATGAACATTTATTCATAAAAGAAAAAAATTCATGAGGGAAAACCAAATGATCTATTAATGAATGTACGAGTAATACATCAAAACATACCTTGGTTGTTGATTCTTCCTCCCTTGACCTCCTTAATCCGTGATCCTCCTTTAGCTCCTTGGTTAGGATGATATTGGTTGTTGATGATTCCTCCCTTGACCTCCTATCTCCTTGCTCCTCCTATAGCTCCTTGGTCAGGCTAGGCTTCACTGACTTCTAGATGTGGTAGATGGGACACATATTTTTACAATTGGACAACATAACAATGATTTGAATTATTCCCCCCTTTACCAAGACTTGTATTTGTTATATATCTCTTGTGGGAGGCTTGGGAGAGGATTTTATATCTTCTAGAGACACTAGAGACTCGAATGATGTGAGTTCCTAGGCCCTTGATGTGAAGATCCAACTCATACCTCGTGCATCACCTCGTAACTCCCCAAATCTATAATTTTTACAGATCCTCGCATGTTGCACTACTAGTGACCCATGAGGATCCTCACTTGTTGTCTACTATGTGTCCCATGAGGATCTCCAAAATGGCTCCAAAAGGGGTCAAATATTAGGCAAAAGATCCATTTTGGCTTCTATCCTCTTATGGATTCCTTTCTGGCTTATAGGGTGGAAATTAAGGCTATAACAGATGCTCCCTAATGTGTGAGGTCAGGAAAGGAATGGATGAACGAAATACATTACAATAAAATAATGTCCATGTGAGGCAGCGTGAGGAGAGAGAAAATGAGTGGTGGAAGTCAAAAGAGTCCTGCAATCAAACACCAAGGATGAGAGTAAAATAGACCATCCCCTAGGTAGACATACTCAAAATGTGAATGAGCATGGATGCTAAATTATACACTGCAGATCCATGATATGGAATGCTAGACCATGTCCATGAAATAATACACAGTGGATTCATGATATGAAATGCTAGATCATGGCCATGAAAGAACACATAGTGGATCCATGCCATCAATAGGACCGTAGCCATGAGACAATACAATGTGGATCTATGTCATGAACTCAATCATAGTAACCAAAAAATACAATATGGATCTATGACACAACATATAGATATCAGGAAGACAATGAGAATTGAGGAGAGTTCCCCCAAAGTCTTCAAAGTACTCATATACAAGTGATATACTCCATCACAACTTTGGAGGGGATGTTGTAAAGGAATGATGTGGCCTCAAACCCAAGGTCTTCGTCCCAAACCCCAATGGTACAAATATACATCATGTGAATAGATGCACTAATGTTGAGCATGGTAGAAACCGTTCGATTACCGGTCATTGATGTATATTGTTAACAAAGGCGAGGGGACCCACCAATTATGGAGATGGACCGCAAGGTACCTAGTACAATCTAGTGAGTGTGAATAGATAATATGGTTTCAAACACTTGTAGAATCAATCAATCAGGGGTCAATGATGTAAACCCACCATCGATCACAAGGAGGCCTGCCACTGAGGACTGCAAGCTCCAAGGTACTAGTTGGTCTCTGGATCCCTCTACTAGATAATGTGTTGAAGTTGATAGGAAGGGATCCATCGAATGAGGGCCTTAATGTATCCCCTAGTATGGTTTCTATTTTTTTTATGGGAATATTTCTCACAAGGATCTTACTCAATACACAACCAAATTTCTATAGGATTAGCCTAGTAATCCTAGACAAAAAGGGGGTTAGAATTCTTATGGTTTTCCTATAAACAAGCAATAAGATTCAACATTACACAAGGAAATGGAAGAGTGGAATACATTTTCCTGAAGGTTGTCCTTTGTGTATCCAGGCTGCTACAGTCCTGAAGTTCTATCTCCAACTTCTACAACCTGCTTCCTGCACACAAGAGACAAAATAATACCATTCTACTTCTCTTCACAGTGTTACAATCCTAGAGCTTGTATCTAACCTGGTCTATAGAAAAATAAACAAGATATGAACATTTATTCATAAGACAAACATTCATGAGGACAACTAAATGATCTATTAATGAATGTAAGAACAATACATCAAAACATACATTGGTTGATGATGCTTCCTCCCTTGACCTCCTTGCTCCTTTCTCCTCCTTTAACTCCTTGGTTAGGATGATCTTGGTTTTTGATGCTTCCTCCCTTGGCCTCCCTGCTCCTTTCCCCTCCTTTAGCTCCTTAGTTAGGCTAGGATTCACTTACTTCTAGTTGTGGTAGATGAAACATGTACCTCTGCTGTTGGACAACATAATAATGCTTTGAATTCTTCCCCCCTTACCCAATAATTTAACTTTTTTATATAGCTCTTGGAGGAGGCTTGGGAGAGGCTTCTATATATTCTAGATACCACTAGAGACTCGAATGATGTGAGTTCCTAGGCCCTTTACACAAAGACACAACTCATCCATCACCCATCACCTCGTAACTCCCTAAATCTAGAAGTTTTACAGATCCTCGAATGTTTCACTTCTAGTGACCCGCGAGGGTCCTCACTTGTTTTCTACTATGTTTCCCGCAAGGATCCTCACTTGTTTTCTACTATGTGTCCCATGAGGATCTCCAAAAGGGCTCCAAAGGGGGTCAAATCTTAGGAAAAATATGTATTATGGCTTCTATCCTCTTGTGGATTCCTCTCCGACTTATAGCATGGAAATTAAGGCTAGAATAACCCTCAATAAATTCACATAAGGAGATAAAAAAATTTAATTGGTCCAGAGCATACAAATATTATTCTACATTTCCACCAGTAGAGAGAAGTACCAATGAAGTTTGGATATCAAGAATTTCCAAAGCAGGATGTGTTCCAGAGGTTTTTGATGCCAAAGTGATAGTTTCATGATGTATAGATAAGTTTGAAAAAAACCATAGGATTATTCAACTACAAGGAGAATCCCCCATTACCTTGTCACCTTCAGCTTTCAAGAAAATGTTCAGGCTACCAAAGCCAATGATGAATTTTAAAGGTGACGAAGATAAATATTTCCTGAAAGATAGGAATGGTGGTTGGGATATCTTGTATCAATATATTGAATACCCAACACTAATTCCAGAATATCTATCAGTCATCTAGGTCATTCTGCTAAAAACCCCTACTGAGAAATGGTGTCGCTCTTTACTAGGGTAGCTGGGAAAGAGTCAACTGCTACCATTCATTTCTTAGCTTTGTATGTTCTGTATTTTTCTATTCATGATAAAGTAGGCTTCGACTGGGAAAAACCATTTCTTGCAAAATATCTTTTTCAATTATCAAATTTCAAGAAGAACAGGAAGTTCTACATGTCATCATACTTACTCTTTGTTATCACATACTGCCATGTTTTCAAAGGACTACATTTAGCCAAATAGGTCAATTACAAGATTGACCCAGTTCATACATAGTACCCTGCCTTATGGAAGCAAAAGACAATGTATCATTTCTATGAAGTTTATAATTCATTTGTTTCTTGTTTTAAGAAACTCATATTTTGATCTTGTATCTTAGGACTTTCTTTGGAAGTGGCAACATTTCTAAACAGAAAAGGAAGTTTTGAAGTGATGGACCACTACAACATTGTTAGTACCTATTTTTCTCGAGAAAACCTTTTTACCTTCCATATTATGTACTTGACAAGATATTTGTAATTGAAGTTTGTAAATAGTACATATTATGGGCTCACTTTTTCCATGAAAGGAGGAAAAATAAATTCATTCCTTTACAATGGAAAATCGGTGAAATGATATTGAAGAATGCTGAAAACATTGATGAATATGCATCTCAATTTGATCAATTTGATTTAAAGGTGGTATAAGAAATTAAAAGGTTTGAACCAAATAAATTGTTCATGAAACATATGATTTATGTGGGTTACAATGTCTCATATTCAACACCTTTCTATTTGGATAAGAGGAAGATGAAGAAAAAAACCCTGAGGAATTTCATATTGAAGATATTAACATTGTTATCAGTACCAATGAACCACATCGACAACATGGAAGAATGATAAATGAAAGGAGTACTCGTTCTCCCAATGTATCTCAAAGAAATGGTTCACAAAAACAAAATTCCTAGCCAACAACACAAGAATAAAAGAAGTCTTCAATCGATGATTCTGATGACGGAAGAGACCAAAACCATCCTAAGGGAAATTTGGAATGAACCCACAAACTTCCTGTAACGATTAAAAGAGAAATACCAATTAATGAGAAAGAAGTAGACAAGGTCACACCCCGAAGATGAATGTTTTTCTCAAATACATGGATTTGGATGCCAATATGGAAGATATAGAATTTTCTGATAAAGAGAAAAGGCTTCAAGAAATTCGGGAAGTTGCAGTTGAATTGGTAACACAACAACCATTTCTCTTTGAAGAAGAATATATTACTCTTCATAATTCCCTATTTGATAAAAACTCAATGAAAATATTATTTGAAAGAATTCATTCCAAAAACAAAAAGGTTCAAGGAAGGTCAAGTTTAGAAGTTGACCTAAAAGGGATTCCACTGTAGAAGATACTACAGATCCATGAAGCTAAAGGCTCGTCCTTGAAGATTTCAATAGGAGAGATGGAATATGAAAACACCATACTTAAATAAAGTATTAAAGAATTACAAAATTCTCTAATGCCACCTCCCATATTCGCTAGTACAATTACTACAATTCAACCATGGAGGAACTTTGACAGAAATCCAAAGTCAAGTTCAAAATTAAGAGGGATATCAAGCCTATTAGTTGTTGTCAGAAGGTAGGTTGGGCAGAATATTAAGAAACAATTGTCTCTAATTCTCGAGGCATGGAAACTTGCGAATAACTTTGTTTGTTTGGGCTCCATAATTACAAATCTAAGACAATACCTTCAAGTTGATTTAGAGAACGATAAAGGCTTTTATAAAGAGGTTGTTATTACATTTGTTTTAAAAGTTTCATCTATGAGCGAATTAAAAACAAAGGAAGAATATTTTCCTTCTCCTACTCATATAAAACAATTAAACACATGTTGGATTAAGAGAATAAAGACTTTAAAGGAAATATTGGCTAATTGTGACACTTTAATTGTCAAAAAGGGGGAATCATATTTGAGATTGGTTGAGTTACACTTGGCAAGAACCACCAGATAATTTTAAAATCCAAGATTAATATCAAATTCTATGCTTATGACAAGAGAACAATTTGAAGAGCATCTGGAACTATTGAAGACCGTGTTAGCAGAAAAATTTAATAGTTTGACTGAGTACACATAACAAGAAGTCAAAAGTTTGCTAGTTAGATATGTGAATAAAAATGAAGATATTTGTTGCCATAGGGGAAGACCCAGGGTTGAATGCTACAACAACGCACCAACAAAACCCTAACTACTGACCCTTTCAGCAACACCTGCGGAGCAGATGAAGTCTCACCCGAGGTAGAGGCAGGGGTGGTTGCAGGACTCCAGTGTTTGCAACCTTAGTTGGGACACATATATGTGATTCTAACACTTAACAGAGCACTTAGAAGTTAACATTAATCAATATCCAGTCTTAGTTTATAGCGCAGTTAAACCCTAATTACAGAGCATTGCAGTATTTAACCAGATCTACTATATTCAAGTATTAAGCACATCCACATAGACTAGATCTAGCATTCATCCATACTATTAAGCACATAGAATTAACATATCTATCTACCATTCATCTACATTGAAGCACTAATCAAGTTAACATATAAACACATCAATACATCGTACAAAGCAGAGCAACACAACATATACGTGGTTCACCCCTACCCTGGGGCTACATCCACCAACTCTTCATCTTCTTTATTATCTTTGGTCAAGCTTCTTACAGGCACATAGCATCCAAGTCCTACTCCATAGAAGACAGGAGATCTACACACCTCGCTAGATCCTCCTTCTTCTAGCTAGGGTACAACACCAAGCCTTCACACAGTCTCTTACAGTTACTTTCACTAGCCTTGCAAGCCTCACACAGTATGCACAAAGAACTTACAACATAGATCAAACACTAGCACTTAGCACTTTCGATCACATAGATCGAACTCTATCACTTAGCACACTTACAATTGACGACTCATTACATCACCTAATCTTCTATATATATTACAAAATCGAGCCTAAACATGGGTAAACCCATGGACCGACATTCCCATACTCTTTACATAAGCCCAAAACCCAAAAATCCCTAAAAGGGGCTGAGATCCCGCGATCTCTTCTTCATCTTGCGCTCGGCTTTCGACAGCCTGTCAAAGTCCCAAAATTAGGTCAAACATGACCAAGAATCCTCAAAACTTGGTCAAGGGCCAACATCCCCCCAACACTCACCTGTGACTCATCCCGAGTCACTCTGATCTGATTAGTTCTACTTCAAAATCCTCGAGCTGCTTTGACTTGTTGTTGTGCCACAACCTCTTGTTCAATGAATTCTTGTAGGATTGGTTCATTGAAAGGTCCCTCTAGGCATTGTTCAACTGCAATGATGACTTGCTCCAGTTCTTCTCCTCAACCTTTTATCTTTGCGAACAATTGGAAAGCCTCATCTTGTACAGGTTGGAGCCACTAAGTTACTTCCATAACTCTGCTCTGAATGGTGTGGACGTGCTATTGGGTGGTGCACTATTCTTGGGATCGCTTCATTCTTTCCACATCTGACAGGGGCTTCAACTATGCCTATATTGTTTCTGCTTGATACTTCACCTCTTGGAGTCATGACTCCAATGCCTTCAATTATGGTTTCTCAGTGAGTCGCTCATAATTCTGGGCACTACGATCACTCAATTGCTTACATTCCATGGTGAGGTCCTTGATTATTTCAACTGCGCTTCGAGCAATTGCTTCTATTTGATCCCTTACATCCCGTGGGGTGTCGGGCATGGTGCAGAGCTCTAAGTCTATTATTCGTTGTTGTAGCTGTTGGATAGCTTCTACGAGTCACTCTACTTGATGCATGACTTGGTCTTCTACCTATGGCTCTAAGCCTATCACATAGCGAAGTGCTTTGTTGACTGCTTATTTCACTTCGAGTTTCTCTGCGAGCAACTGTTCTTTTTCTCGTTGCATCTGTGCTTACTCTTAGTCAAAATTTGCCTGAAGAGAAACCTTCTCTTGTTCTGCAACTCTGCGTTGTTTTACAATTATGCCTTTCACTTGCTTCAAGGCCTTGATGGCTTTTTTTGTTTCTTCTTGTGCACGACGAAGGTGAGCTTCGACCGCATCAGCTAGTTGGTGGAGTTGGGCTGGCTCATCTCCCAACTCTGGTTCTCTTGATGGCAAGGGTGTAGTGGACACTACACGACTGGACTGAAGGGCCTGTTGTACCCCTCAGAGTTCAACCTCAATTTTGTTGTACATTTCCTCCTGCTTAGCTTCTTGTTTCTCCATGATTTCCAGTGAAGCGTCGTTTAGGGTTGTGATGATGAAGTCAAAATCATCGCTAGTGAGTATAGTCTGCATCTTGGTCATGGTTTCTCTCGATTTATTCTGGGAAGAAGGTTTTGGGGGAGAAACCTTCCTCTTCTTCAAGGGATCAACCTCATCTCTGGGTGGTGTTACTTCACCTTGCTTCTGTTCAAATTCTTTACCATTTATCTTTTCTACTTCCTCATCACCCCCTCGGTTAGGTAATACTGAAGCACTCTTTCCTGAGGCATTGCTTAAGTCTCAAACTTCTTCAGTATTCTTCCTTTTGCTGGTTCTGAGTGTGTTCTGTTCTTTGTGGGTGGCCTCCAGGCTATCCATTTCAGGGTCATACATCTCTACAGGGTCAACGGGGATAAGGAGTTATACGGACCAATCCTTAGTGATCTACTCAAGGTCATCTTTCGTGAGTTTGTAGTATGACTGGAGCTGCTTCTTATGTTCATTGACTTGCGCTTTAATGTAGATGAAGTGTCGATCTGCGCAGAACTTCATTAGGGGTTAGAACCTCTGTAGGGTGTTCAAATTCATGTGAGGTTTAGCTTCAATGGCTCTCTTCAACTGAAGGTAATATGTGTGAAAAACAAAGTTCAACTACCACTGTTTGTTCATATCACTCGAGAACTAGAGTGTGGTGAACTTCGCATCAAGCGGCTCGAAAGGTTCAATATCTAGGAAGGTCACACCTTCTGGCATCTCCCAGACAAGAAAGGCAATGAGGATCATGAGACAGCTAAAGTGAAACTCGTAGCCTTGATCCTGTGCTTCGCGAAAGTCTAGTTCCAACTAATTAACTAGGTACTTTGCCCAGTTCATTTGTAGGCCTTCTATGCACTTCCCTGTGAGGTCAATGACAAATCCTATGACCTGCATAGTTATGTTCTTCCTTACTAACTTTCCAGCTATTAATTGGTAGGCTAGGTGCACTGCGCCATTCTGAATGGAGGCTACCTTGTAGCCTCGCATTCCCTTTTCAACATCGTCGTATGTATACTTGATCTTCTGTGCTAGTGCGTGATCTGTGGATTTTCCTGGATAGAACTCCTGTGGGTCGGGTCCTTGCATACTTAATCCGGTGATCCTGTGGATCAGCGTCGGATCGACTATGATACGGTGGTCTAGCCATAAGTAGCCACCATGGTAACATGAAAGTATTAGCTTTAACATGGTGGACTACATGAGGTTCATCATCCACGGCTGGGGCATTATCTTTGAGTTCTTCCTCTTCATCCTAGTCAGGTATTTATACGGGGCGAGCATACTATAGTTCTTGCGATCTCCGAGGTTGAAGTCGTTGAACTTCAACGTGGATATCTTTTCCTGCTACGCTCGAACTGCACGTATCCCCTTCGGGAGGTATGTAGTAACCATGGTTTACTCGAAATATCTTGGCACACTATCATGACTCACTGTGTCGGCCAGAGGTGGGATGTAGTCAGGAAATATGGTCGGGATCAGCTTCACATTTTCTAGGTCGTCTTTGTGTTTGGTTCTCTTTTCCACTGATGGTCGGGATAGTCTGGCTCCGCGAGCAGTCGACAAAGAGGCTTGCACTCCTTTCGTCGATGAAGCTTGTACACCTACATACATCACTCTTTCAGACATCACTCTCTTAGTCATGAGGTCGATGAGTACTTCCTTCATAGACTCTTTGATTACGCTAAGTTCTTCGGACATACACGCTCGTGGTTGAATATCTTGGGTTCAAAGAGTAACTGCTCAATGCAATGGGACGGATGGCAAGAGTGGGATGATCAATGTGCAAAATCAACTATTCTGCGGGCTCAGATAGTCACGGTTGGAAAAAGTGTTCTTGTTGTGTGGCGCGACGGGATAAATAGATAACTTGGAAATGGATCTCTTGGAACAGGTGAGAAGCCTTCATTAACTCAGTTCTGTCCATTATGGCGCGGTCCCAACGGTCTGGTGGAAATTTTTTTGACCATAAATTCCTTTCTACCCGTTTGGGCCATCGGTCTAACAGTTATACTGTTCCCAATGGCTATATTTCTTTGCCATGGCGAAGTGCCATGTGACGTTGTTCTGATATCCCGACGAAGTTCCAGTTTTGCAAATTTTCCTTCTGCAAAATTCCCTCTGGAACCCTCTGTAATTTTTCTATTTTTGCTCTCTTCTTACTTAGTTTTATAGCCTTCTTTCCAGTGATCTTCATCTCAGTATTCCTTTTTCCATTCTGATTCTTATATTCTTTTGACATAGTAACTTCGCGCTGTTGAGATTCTTTCATAGAAATCAGGGGTAATACTTCTTCTTTATCCGGGCTAGGTACTTCAGTATTCTGTGGGTCTTCTATTATTCTTCCCACTTCGACATCCAAGTCTCTGGTTTTAAGTAGTTTCTCTCTGTTCTCCTATTCTTCAATCAAGTGTGCGATCCTCCTAGTCATGAAATCTTTTAATTCTTGCTTCTTCTGCTCTAAGACTTCTTCTTCTTTCCTTCTGGCTTGATCTCTTTCAATCCAAGGTTTTCCTAGTAACATAGAAAATGGAGCATTGTTCTCAATAAATTTAACAACTTCAAATTATTCCTGTATCGAAGTTCCATTGGTACTCATAGATATCTGGGTGACCTTTCCACATAGGTCTATCAACTATCCTCTAAATAGTCCTATTCCTCCCAATGAAGGAATCATAATAGGATTTCCTAAAGTTTCCCATGTTCTTTCTGTCATAATATTCACCCGTGTTTCTTCCTCCAGAACACAGTCAATGTCGAGGTCTCCTATTCTTGCTTCTATGCATTCTTTTTCTTTAAAGACCTCTGATAAGTTGATATTTCTATGATCATTCAGGGTTTCTTTCATCTGTAGCAATACTTTCTCTGATTCTTTCTGGGGTTCTGTCATGGTTTCAATTGCTTGACCTTTCTCATGGTCTTCTTGTCTCATATTCATCCTTTCAACCTTAGAAATAATTCTAGGGCAATCCAATACTTCATGGTCCATAGCTTTGCAACAGAGGCAACTAGGTCTTCTTCCATGGAAATCCTTAGCAAGATGTCCTGGTTTTCTGCAACTATAACAAAGGGTTAATCCTCTCTTTCTTTTAAATGATCCCCAACCTATCCTGTACTGCGCGCTAGGATCATGGTAGCTAACCTACAACAAATTCTTTCTAGGGTCCTGCATCCATTTATTAGTCCAAACATTCTTTCTATGCATAGGTATAACATATCTTTCATTATTCTTATCAGATCTACTCATATCAAATCTTCGTTCATCTATCAGTGCCCTATTTTTCAAGCTAGGACAAAATCTATCAATCATACCTAGATCCATACTTTAGAAACAAAAATTTCCACTTTGTAAAGACCGGTTTTGAATTAACCTCTAATAATTCTACCAAATGCACTGTAATTTATACAAGGTTTATAAAGAAGAATAATTCCAAATTTTCTTAACACTTACGCATGTAAAATTTATCAATGAATAATAAATCTAATTAAACAATGGATAAATTGGAATTAAATACCTTAACTCTGATGATGTTATCCGCAGCTTGCTGAACCTAATGTTGTTATCCAGCTTGCTTCCTTCCTGCTTCTTTAGAACACTACCCAAAACCGACCTCCCTGCTGACTAGTTAGCTCCTAGCCCTAGGATATCAATGGATATCCTAGCCCTCCCTGCCCAAAACCCCCAGGAACCCCGGTCCACTGTGTCAATGCCAATCACAAACTTCCTCCTCTCTGCAATACTCAGAGCTCCCCCAAAATCCATGGCCAACTCCCCGTAGAATGATCCTCCCCCCAACTCCTTTCCTTCCTTATCCCTCCTTCACCGACACTCCTCCCCATTAACCCCCTACCTAACTCCTTTATTCCCCTTATCCTCCCGTCATTAATACCCTTATCCCTCCTTTATTACTCCTTATCATAATTTATTTAATATGTTATCCCTTGTGGGATACGTAACCTAATTTAATATTATATCGTATTATCCACCATTAATTTAATACTTTATTAATTAATGAATTAATGAATTAATTAATAATTAACTTAATCATTAACCATCATTTGAACAACTATTTAATAATAATCAATTAGAAATGTTATTTTAAGACATAAATATAGTTTAGCTAATCTTTTAGGATTATATTATTAAATTAATTATACTTAATAATCAAGGGTCGTTACATACACCCACCCTTCAGGAAACTTCGTCCCGAAGTTAAGGTATCTTAGGGTACAAAGAACAAGAACATGGTTCACACATTCATAACAAGTAACCGACATTATTAGTAAGTAAGTCAAGAGAACTCATATATACTAGTGTATATGTACAAGAAATGTATGTGTAGCTAGTACATACAATTCTCGTACATGTA
>ML785633.1:102055-132235 GCA_009831015.1 Picea engelmannii | reverse complement strand
ACAAGCTGGAAATTTTGGATCACACAGCTCGAGAGAGAGCAGTTGGTTTAGGAGAAACTATTGGACCGACAATGAATGTAGGAGTGCTTATTTAAATTTATGGTTGGGTAGGTAGGCCCTTGGTTCTAGATTTTGAACCAGGGATCTGATACCAAATGTAAAGACCGGTTTTGAATTAACCTCTAATAATTCTACCAAATGGACTGTAATTTATACAAGGTTTATAAAGAAGAATAATTCCAAATTTTCTTAACACTTACGCATGTAAAATTTATCAATGAATAATAAATCTAATTAAACAATGGATAAATTGGAATTAAATACCTTAACTCTGATGTTGTTATCCGCAACTTGCTGAACCTGATGCTGTTATCCAGCTTGCTTCCTTCCTGCTTCTTTAGAACACTACCCAAAACCGACCTCCCTGCCGACTAGTTAGCTCCTAGCCCTAGGATATCAACAGATATCCTAGCCCTCCGTGCCCAAAACCCCCAGCAACCCCGGTCCACTGTGTCAATGCCAATCACAAACTTCCTCCTCTCTGCAATACTCAGAGCTCCCCCAAAATCCATGGCCAACTCCCCGTAGAATGATCCTCCCCCCAACTCCTTTCCTTCCTTATCCCTCCTTCACTGACCCTCCTCCCCATTAACCCCCTACCTAACTCCTTTATTCCCCTTATCCTCCCGTCGTTAGCACCCTTATCCCTCCTTTATTACTCCTTATCATAATGTATTTAATATGTTATCCCTTGTGGGATACGTAACCTAATTTAATATTATATCTTATTATCCACCATTAATTTAATACTTTATTAATTAATTAATTAATTAATAATTAACTTAATCATTAACCATCATTTGAACAACTATTTAATAATAATCAATTAGAAATGTTATTTTAAGACATAAATATAGTTTAGCTAATCTTTTAGGATTATATTATTAAATTAATTATACTTAATAATCAAGGGTCGTTACACACTTATCTTACTTCTATAGAGAAGAAAGCTTGCAGATATTACCTCTTTAGTCTCACCTTCACCTTTATCAGGGCACAAAACTCCCAGATCTTACCTCTTTTCTTCAGATCTGACCCTTCTTCTTGGCACAGAGCTCCACAGATCAAGTAGTACTGCGTATTAGGGAAATAGTTCTATGCACAGAGCTTTTCTCTTTTTCAGTTCAGATCTTCGTATAAAGCTCCTTTTTCCTCAGTTCCCAGCAATCATAGTTTCAAGTCAAATATTTTGCACAAAGCTTCTTCTTCCTTAGTTCCTAGCAATCACAGTTTCAGGTCCCAACAACGGAACTATTTGTTGGAACAAGGGCAGACCCAGGGTTCAACGCTACAACAACGCACTAACAAAACCTTAACTACCATCCCTTTCGGGAACACCTACGAAGCAGATGAAGTCTCACCCGAGGTAGAGGCAGGGGTGGTTGCAGGACTCCAATGTCTGCAACCTTAGCTGGGACACAGATATATGATTCTAACACTTAACAGAGCACTTAGCAGTTAACATTCATCAATATCCAGTCTTAGTTTACAACATAGTTAAACCCTAATTACATAGCATTGCAGTATTTAACCAGATCTACTATATTCAAGAACTAAGCACATCCACATAGACCAGATCTAGCATTCATCCATACCATTAAGGACATAGCATTAACATATCTATCTACCATTCATCTATATTGAAGCACTAAGCAAGTTAACATATAAACACATCAATACATTGCACAAAGCAGAGAAACACAACATATATGTGGTTCACCCCCACTTTGGGGCTACATCCACCAACTCTTCGTCTTCTTTATTATCTTTGGTCAAGCTTCTTACAGGCGCATAGCATCCAAGTCCTACTCCGCAGAAGACAGGAGATCTGCGCACCTCGCTAGATCCTCCTTCTTCTAGCTAGGGTACAACACCAAGCCTTCACACAATCTCTTACAGTTACTTGCACTAGCCTTGCAAGCTTCACACAATATGCACAAAGCACTTACAACATAGATCAAACACTAGCACTTAGCACTTTCGATCACATAGATCGAACTCTAGCACTTAGCACACTCACAACTGACTCCTCATTACATTGCCTAATCTTCTATATATATTACAAAATCAGGCCTAAACATGGGTAAACCCATGGGCCGACATTCCCATACTCGTTACATAAGACCAAAACCCAAAAATCCCTAAAAGGGTCCGAGATCTCACGATCTCTGCTTCATCTTGTGCTTCGCCTTTGACAGCCTGTTGAAGTGCCAAAAATAGGTCAAACATGACCAATAATCCTCAAAACTTGGTCAAGGGCCAACAATATTGAAGACAAATCACATCAACTTTCAATTGAATTTAGAGATCTTGAAATCATATTATTCGACATTGAAGTCAAGCAAGAGATAATAATCACACCTATGAGGGATTACACTGAAAATTGGTTAAAGCAAGATTTAATAAAAATAATTGAAGAAGATCAAGTAAAGGCGGTTGGTACTGGTCATGTAACTGCAGCAAGAGAGAATACAAAAGGAACATCGACAAGAAAATAGAGCAGGGAGAGATCCATCACATGGAATAAAACTGATCACATCCTTCATAATTTCTCTATTCATTCTATTCTTCTCGTTCAAGATTCATCCAGTTGTGTATTGCATTTATTGAGAAAATATAACCGGTTTTCGATCATCTCCTTCATTCTTCTTGTTTCATGTTCAACCCTCTTCCACTTTCATTTTATGGTCCATGGGAGCCCCACGACAGTTCACTTGGGCAAATACTCTTTTATTTTATTTTCAGACTATCAAAGACTATTATTATTTTTTGAAAATCCCAAAGAACTATATCGGGGTTAAAATTTAATGATATTTTGAACTTTGATTTATTGGTAATAAGATATTTCAAGTTTTCTTATCATATTTCTGCTTATTTTGAATGAAATACTCTTTTAAAGTTCTCTCAATTTTGGACCTGTGCTTTTTCTTCTTATAAATGTGATCAAGTTATGATGTTGTGATAGATGTGAGAATTATATTATTTTTCATATAATTGTTATTTTATTTCAGTACAATACTCTGTATATTTTGTATTCTACTCTTTGAAGATTCATGGTCCTCTTCTCAAGAATTATTTTTTTGAATATATTATTTTTCAATTAGTAATATTTTACATTTTATTGAGCCTTAAATATTGGGATTTTTTATTTGATACTATCTCATTTTGATACTTTGGTTTGGATATATTTAAGATAAATTTTTAAGAAATTATAGAGGAGTGCCACCTCTATAAAAACACAAGGGGATATGTTATCCTCGTGAGGTTGTTGTTTGAATCTTAACCAACCTAAACATCAACAAGAGTTAGCTCTCAAAATAAAAAGAAAATTAAGTATTAACCCTTTAACTTCCAACAAATATTTCTATAGCAATTATTTAATTTAAACAATAAAAATTTCCAGAACATAAATCTAATTTAACATAGAAAAATGCTTGAGAGTTCACTATTAAATTGGCCAATCATTGGATTTTTCATTAATCAATGTAATAGAAATAATTCTCTTAAAATACTCCTTCAAGTTCCTTCACATCAAAAAGCCCTTCTAGCTTCCTAAATTCTAATATATATACAATTTCAAAAGTTGGTTATCATAACCAATTTTAACTTAACCCTTATGTGAACTAGGGGTTACTTATCTAACTACCTCTTTATCATACTTTTTCCACTTTTCAAAAAATATTTTACAATGTGGGCATTGAGCATATGCACAGTGGTGCATTGAGAAAGAACTCTGCTGTGAGTTCTTAAGGAAGAACCAGAATCACTGAGGATTCTGAAGAGCTCTGCCAAGTGGGCATTGAGCAGGTGCAAGGAGTGCACAAAAGACAAAACTGTTGGATGTTCTGTGAGAAGATACTCTACCAGGAGGGCATTGAGACAGTGTGGAGATAGGCACAGAGAGAAGAGAACTCTTTGAGTTCTGGAATTTGAAGGAAGAATTCACTGAGGGATCTTCACAGGGTTGTTGAACACCCTACAGACTCAGCAATAGATTGCTTGAGTGAAGGACAACCAGGAAGGTTTCAAATTCTCCATCAGTGGGAGAAGAAAGAAGGATTAAATTCCTTAGGGGTCTGAGCATTTGAGAAGCTCAGGAGAGACAACACTGTGTGTGCATGAAGACTCTGCAGAGGTGCAAAAGTCACAAATCGTCAAGGATTTGAGATTAACCTCAGGAAAGACAGTGCTTTCAGTGCACAGAGTCGTGGATGCAAGGAGTGCAGAGGTTGAAGAACTCTTTGGAGGAGTTCAGAGTCTATAAATCTTTGGAGGGATAAAATTTTCATATACGCGCGTGATAACTCACAGTAAAGGAGCTCACAGAGAAGAAGAAAGGCAAAGGTCGAGGCCTTTGAGAACTTGGAACTTTTCCAAGTGCAGGAAGAAAGTGCGTAAGCTCAGCAGGGAGCATAGTATCTGCCAGATCGGCTGGAGAAAGAGGTCTGGACCGTTGATTTCACGTCCAGAGAGCGCGCCGGAGAAGAGATGATCTGAACCGTCAGATCTTGAGAAAATCACCTGTCAGCCGTCAGATATTATAGGATCTACATGAGGTTTAGCTTCGTGAACAGGAGGGTGAAAGTCCCAATGAGAGGCAGTGGTGCATCGGGATATTGGCGTTCAGCATATCGGGAGTCTTGAAGACAGGAGATCAGGAATCTCCATGGGAAAAATCTCAGAATTGATCTGAGCCGTCCGTTTGTGGAGACACGTGGCGGAGATCGAGTGACCCATCGGTATATCGACTACCGGGGTTTTGAGTTGACAGAGGATTTCTGTCATCGGGGCATCAGAAGCCACAAAATCACGAAGTTCGAAACCTCGATAAGGAGGGAAGCGCCATTTATAGGGCCAACTGTCAGCATATCAGAGAAGGAGGAAAGTGCCATCGTAGGGCCAGCTGTCAGCATATCAGAGAATCAGGATTTGAGAGATCGGCATTTCCGAGAGCAAGTGCATTTTGGCATCTGAAACCCTGAAGTCCCAAGAGAGATCAGGGACCGTTGGTTTCATAGGCGATCACGACCGTTGATTGTGCTAAAGGCGAAAAGGAGTTGTTAGCTGACGTTATATCAGGATTCGGAGTTTCGCGGATCCTGAGGAAAAAGTGCCCATGCAATTCGGCAATTGAAAGTCTGAAACCCCGACAGGAGGTAAGACTGAGGTCACGGGGATAGTAGTCACATGGGCCAAGAGTTTAGCTAGGAGGGCTAACACGTAAAGGGGCACATCGACAAATCGGAACCTCTGTGATCGGGAGTGTGCAGATACAAGGGTTCTCGACATCGGGGATCAGAGAATCTCGAACCCAAAATTTTAATTGGGGAAAACTCACGGTTAAATACAGGAGAGCCGTGCGGGAGAAGAGAAGGACCTGTGGATCGAGTTTTCATTGGAGATTCCAAAAGGGAATCGAATGATTCGCTTTGGCTCAAGGAGCTGAGTAATCGATCCTGTGAGCGGACGTGCTTGCGAGCGCAGCTGTGTCAGTTTGGTATCATAGCTTGATTCTTGTTTGTATGTTTCAGGCAAGAGAAGCAAGGGATAAAGAGCACTTTGATACACATCAAGTGGTATCAGAGCAGGACTTCACTTGTATATTTTAGGTGAAGTGAGAAGGAAAAGGAAGACAGAGCGTTGGAGACTCTGTAAGGATTGTTTGCAGGTAGGAAACAGTTCAGAAGACAGTTAGGAAGACTGTGGATGAAGCTGAAACACTCAGGATTCAGAGTGACAGCAGCAGGTTTGCTAGGAGGGCAGACAGAGACAACAACATGGCTACTGAAGGCCATAGGTATGCTGGAAGGAAAAACTCAGAGCTATGGAGCCAAGAAGATATAGATGAAGGGCTCGCTGATATAAAGAAAGAAATAGAAAATCTTGCATTGAAGATGCAGCAGAAATCCAAACCACAATGGGTGTATGAATGGCCCATGAGGAAGGAAAAAGCGAAATGGCCAGTCAAGGAGTTGATGGCTAGAAGACATCGAAAACTGTTGAGAGGATGGTTGAGGTATTCTGAAAACCTCAAGACCATAGAGGAAGAGATGGTTCATGTCTGTGAACCAGAGACTGGGAGAAATCTCGGTGATGAGAATAAAATGGGATCAGTTGAAGATCTCAAGAATTGCCAGGAGGGTAGGGAGGAAATTCTAGTTTTCCATGTGGGCAACGAGTTGAGATCACTGCGGGATCTCACGGACTGTTAGGAGGACAGCCAAGGAATTTCACATTGCCAACTGGGCAATGGTATGAGGTCGCTGCGGGATCTCGAAGAATGCCAGGAAGGCAGTGAAAGGCTTCCAGTTTGCCAGGTGGGAAAAGGAACAAAGATGGAATCAGTTGATTCCATGGACTGCCAGGAGGGAAGTGGGATCATCTCAAATCACTAGGTGGGCAGAGATGAGAATACGAGACTGTCTGATAAACTCCGAGGTGAGTTTGTATCAGCAGGTGTAGATGACAGAAGGGGAAGATCGGAGGAATCTTCTGATGATTGGGGGAATTGAGATATTCCTGCCACTTGCCCAAGAAGAGGCAGAAATCTGTGTTGCAAATGCGGCAACAACAGGGGGACAGCCAGCTGAAACTGTCACCAAAGAATTGGAGCAGATATCTAAAGCTGCCCACGCAAAAGAGGATGATGAGCATTCTGAGGAGTGGCTTGACACATTCATCCAGGAAGCTGAAGGGACTGCAACATGGGAGTTTGTAGCAGCATAAGAAGAAGAGGCAGACAACATTTATTTTGCTGATCTGTGGGAACAGATAGAATCCATGGAGAGAAGGGTGAAAGTGCAGAGCGTGCACATCCAACAAGTGAAGTTGGAAGCTGATAAGGAAAGCATGGGAGATCATGATGATCTGTCCATGTGTCGAAAATTTTTGCAATTGAGGAGACTGCATGAACATGGCCAGCCATTAGAGCAGGTGGATGCAGTGATCGAGGAGATCAGAAGGCTGATGTTGAGATCAACAAAAACTGTTAGCAAGGAGCAGCTGAGCAGGAGGAAGGAAGCAGCGCAATAGAAATAACAGTAGCAAATAGATGGAGCCGATGAACAACTCCATAGATTTGTTTGGGATCCAGGAGGATTTCAACAGCTGAGATGGGGAGCTCATGAGCAGGCGCTCATGAATTTTGCAGCTAAGGAGTATGATGCAGGAGCACCTCTCCATGTCAGCCAGCCAGCCAGCCAGTCGTGTCAAGCGCGTGCATTCAAGATGAAGAGAGGCACAACCCTCATCTTTTATTTTGTAATTGAATGTAATTAATGTTGTAAGCTGTTGATTTGTGGAGCCGTGCCTTTGTGCAGGCATTAGGTAGGTAGGCTTTAATGTTTTGTAAGGATGAGATCTAGATCTAGATGCTGGACTAGACAGCCCATTCAATGTAATTGAATAGGGTAGGTAGATTGGAGGGAAGATCTCGAAGAGCCCCCTCAGGTAAAATAGATTTTGTATCTCATTTTGAGTAGTTGTAGTGGTTGTAAGAGAAGAGCAAGGGAGAGCTCGAGAACACCATTGTACAAACAGGCATTTGCCATTTTTAATATAAACAAAAGTAGTTTTTCCTGCATGTATTCTGTGTTGAATGAATGTCTGTGAGTGTTCTTGTATGTTGTAGATGTATGGTGTAAGTTTGCATTTGCAAGAGTGTGTTTGATTTTCAGGCTTGAGGTTCTTTGTGGTTTCATGCCAGGAGGGCGTGACAGAGTACTGCGGTCTCTGAATACCAGTGCATTGAAGCACTTCTGAATACTACGAGTTCAGAAAAAGACGTGTTACGACACAAGAAACTGAAGTCAACAGCTCGAGAGGAAGACCTCAAGGTTGCTGAATACCTTGGAGGCTAGGCTATGTGGGAGAAAACACAATTGAACAAAATCACTGAGGATTCTATGAAGCTCTACCAAATGGGCATTGAGCATATGCACAGTGGTACATTGAGAAAGAACTCTGCTGTGAGTTCCTAAAGAAGAACCAGAGTCACTGAGGATTCCGAAGAGCTCTGCCAAGTGGGCATTGAGCAGGTGCAAGGAGTGCACAGAAGACAGAACTGTTGGACGTTCTGTGAGAAGATACGCTGCCAGGAGGGCATTGAGACAGTGTGCAGACATGCACAGAGAGAAGAGAACTCTTTGAGTTCTGGAATTTGAAGGAAGAATCCACTGAGGGATCTTCACAGGGTTGTTGAACACCCTGCAGACTCAACAATAGGTTGCTTGAGTGAAGGACAGCCAGGAGGGCGTCAAATTCTCCATTAGTGGGAGAAGAAAGAAGGATAAAATCTCTTAGGGGTCTAAGCATTCGAGAAGCTCAGGAGAGACAACACTGTGTGTGCGTGAAGACTCTGCAGAGGCACAAAAGTCACAAATCATCAAGGATTTGAGATTAAGCTTAGGAGAGACAATGCTTTCGGTGCACAGAGTTGTGGCTGCAAGGAGTGCAGAGGTTGAAGAACTCTTTGGAGGAGTTCAGAGTCTATAAAGCTATGGAGGGATAGCATTTTCATATACACATGTGAGAACTCACGGTAAAGGAGCTCGCAGAGAAGAAGAAAGGCAAAGGTCAAGGCCTTTGAGAACTTGGAACTTTTCCAAGTGTAGGAAGAAAGTGCGCAAGCTCAGCAGGGAGCACAGTATCCACCAGATCGACTGGAGAAAGAGGTCTGGACCATTGATTTCACGTCCAGAGAGCACACCGGAGAAGAGATGATCTGAACCGTTAGATCTTGAGCAAATCACCCGTCAGCCGTCAGATCTGATAGGAGCTGCATGAGGTTTAGATTCATGAACAGGAGGGTGAAAGTCTCGACGAGAGGCAGTGGTGCATCGGGATATCGACATTTGGCATATCGGGAGTCTCGAAGACTGGACATCGGGAATCTCCATGGGAAAAATCCCATAATCGATCTGAGCCATCCGTTTGTGGAGACACATGGCGGAGATCGAGCGACCCATCGGTATATCGGCTACCGAGGTTTTGAGTTGACAGAGGATTTCTGTCATCGGGGCATCAGAAGCCGCGGAATCGCAAAGTCCGAAACCCCGACAAGGAGGGAAGCGCCATTTATAGGGCCAGCTGTCAGCATATCAGAGAAGGAGGAAAGTGCCATCGTAGGGCCAGCTGTCATCATATTGGAGAATCGGGATTCGAGAGATCGACATTCCCGAGAGCAAGTGCATTTGGGCATCTGAAACCTCGAAGTCCCAAGAGAGATCAGGGACCGTTGGTTTCATAGGCGATCACGGTTGTTGATCATGCTAAAGGAGAAAAGGAGTTTTTAGCTGACGTCATATCGGGATTCGGAGTTTCGCGGATCTTGAGGAAAAAGTGCCCATGCAATTCGACAATTGAAAGTCCGAAGCCCCGACAGGAGGTAGACTGTGGTCATGGGGATAGTAGTCACGTGGGCTAGGAGTTTAGCCAGGAGGGCTAACACGTAAAGGGGCGCATCGGCAAATTGGAACCTCTGTGATCGAGAGTGTGCAGATACAAGGGTTCTCGACATCGGGGATCAGAGAATCCTGAACCCCGAATTTTAATCGGGGAAAACTCACGGTTAAATATAGGAGAGTTGTGTGGGAGAAGAGAAGGACCTATGGATCAGGTTTTCATCGGAGATTCCAGAAGGGAATCGAATGAGCCGCTTCGGCTCAAGGAGTTGAGTAATCGATCCTGTGAGCGGACGTGCTTGCGAGCGCGGCTGCGTCAGTATGAAAACCCTAGCTTGGAGATTATTGTAACAGAGCGCTGCTGGACTGGAGGTTTCCCCCTTGAAGAGGCCTATGAACATTGCTTTCTGAATCAAAGTGCTATTTCAGTTGTTGTTCTCATATTATTTCTGTGTTTTTGTGGAGATTATGCTGGTTATATTACTGTTATTCTGCCATTTCTAGCATTTTATTTATGTTCTGCGTATTTATTAGATCTGGTATCTTGCAGAAATTTCCCCAAGAATTAATCTATTGGGTAGTTTTTTGGGTGATAAGTGAGGTGGAGTAGTGACCCATAAATCCTCAAATATGTATAATCCTCTTGAAGATATCAATTTCTTATGCTTCTCAGTAGCCTCATTGCCTCTCTACTTATCCTAGGGCATTCTTTATAGAATATCAATTAATAGAGAAGGGAGGAAATAAATCACAAAGATATGCATAAATTCTCTTGTATTTATTCTCCTACATAGCCTGACAATAAGCATGTATTGGAGCCTCTGCTATATTCCAATTCCAATTCCACCCTGGGAAAATATTACTAGCACAAATGATATCAAGTAAATATGATGCAATGTGAAAAGAGGGGAATGTTTTAGAGTTGGTATTTTTATCTTTCTCAATATCTCTATTCAAGTAATGAGACAAAAGGGCATCTTAATTGAAAATTGATTCTATAGTAATAATAGTGTGAACTACAGGAACTCATGCATCTTTAAAGTGGATGTGTTTAGGATCACCCTATAGTCTAGACATTAATGCCATGACATAGATGTATGGGTTTATTAAATTGATCATTATGTATATGCCATCATTTTTCCCAAAGTATATTTTATCCTCCACCTACTATCTTGCCAAACTCTTCTTGATATTGTTGTGTCGATGAAATTTCTCAATAAAGATAGAAATCATATACTTCTCAGGTTGATGAAGTCTGCAACATTTTTCAAGTTTTGATAGCTGATAATAGGCTATACATCTCCCTTCATCATTCAAAATAGTTCTATTATCAATATATGTATGCATTATCACCCATTCAATATCCTCTAAACATGGCATAATTGGGGTCCTTGTAGCAATGGTGTGTAAGTGAGATCTTCTAATGTTGGTAAATTCCAAATCATTTGTATTCCTCATAGTAGGGTCACTAGGTGGAACTATATCATGATATTCATGTTCTTTAAATCTTCTATATACTTCACTCCATCTAGGAAAATGAATTTTAGCATTGATCAAATATCCAATGTCTCCAAATATGGGACATATAGCTTCAATTTATGGTTTGGATAATTGAATAAGCAGTGTGAGTTGTTCATGATAACCTCCATATCACTGTCAATTTGTTCAATAGGTTCTGTGATTGCTTTTTCCCCTTTTGGTGATTGTTTAAGAAAACTGGAGGCAGATCTCCTAGAAGGCATGCTATATGGATTGACAATAAAATTGAAATTACTAACTTTATATGATGAGACAAAGTCTATTATTTATTGAAGACTTAATAGATTCTATGTAATGATAGAAGAAATAAAATATACAATCAATTTTAGCTAGTAGTGATAAATTTAATGAAATAGATAGAGAGAAGGTTCTTCATACACTTATCTAGTTGGTTTTAATTGATATATAAAATGATCAAAGATCTAAATTATGTTGGTGATGAATTCACAGATAACTAGAATTTACCAAAGAAATTGTTCACGGGATACTAAAATGTCAAAGTTTGTTGTTTGCTCCAATTGCTAAAAAAAAAATAAGATTTCCGATGAAGGGAATAACTTGTATTCATGTGTTTATATAAAGTAAGATTTCAAAATTATTTCATGATGAATTCATAAACTGGTGTAATAACATTTGGAATATCAATGGCCAATCCCGTCAGATAAGACATCCCAACTACTAATCCAAACACATTAATTGTAGGTCAATAAGGTTTCAATAGCTATTGTGTGATACTTTTCATCTTGATCAATTTTACTAATTGGGGGAATTTTGAGGTAAAAAATGGGCCTTAAAACAAAAATGTACTATCAAAATCAACTTTAAAAGAACCAATAGGATTCAAGATGATGGAGTTAACCATAAGGGTAAATAATTTTGGAGGGAGAGGAAGAAAACTAGTTTTTTTAATCGTATTTTTGACTTATCTATTTACAGGTTTACTCAAATTTCAAGTGTAGGCATTCATTGGAGTGAAAATTGAACTTTTGTTTCGATCATTACGGGACGTTTTTCACTTTTTTTCTTACATTGCATTGTCGGATTTTCTTTTTAACAAAGGTGAAAATGCAAACCTTCCTCTAACAAGTTGAACTATCGAGGTAGGCTTTAATTTTCATCATAATTCCTTTTATAATATTATTTTCTATGATGCTTATTAGATATTTTTATTTCATTTTTCCAAAATTAAAAGTTCAAACCAACCGCTAATAAGTCAAAACTATATGGGCGAGTTATCAACTTTCCTCCAAGTTAAAAGTGAAATTTCAACTCCGATGAAAGTGAAAATGAAAAAGTTCTTTGATAAGGTTTATAAAAACTATTTTTGAAACTTTAACTTTGGATTTTTTGTATTTTTCATGAATCATAACTTCAAACAAAATAAATAATTTATAATTCTATAAGGGAAACTCCAAAAATCAAAGATGAAAAAGAAAAGTGATACCCTATTCTTTTTTGAAATTTTAAGGTGTATTGATTTCTCAACAAATCTTGATATACTAGATGAATCCAAAATATCCACATCTGATTCTCCTTTGTGTTTTCTTGACAATGGTTTATATTCTCTTATTGTATGTTATTAATTTTAAATATGCCACTTCCTCCATAGGGTCTAGTATATTCTAATCACCCTATTATAAAGTGTTATCCAAGCTAATAGGTGTAGTTATTTGCTCCATATCTATGTATTTATCCTTAATGTCTTTCACTCTTTTTTTGGCATGTTTAGGAATAATTAAATCCTTCATAGCTAGATCAATGAAATTACCGGGAAGTGGCCCAACTTGTTGTGCTGGTTGTTTAGATGGTTCACCTATAGATTCTTGTCAATGGTTATATTCTTTATCTCTTCCAACTTCTTCTTGATGTATTTATATTTTAGATGTTCTTTTCTACTCAAATTTCTCCCCCCTGCAATTTTTTATTCATTTCAATTCTTCCTCTTTTGATTTCTTATTCAGTTCAAATCTTGCTAATCTCTCTCGTTCTTGTGCCTCCAAGATTTCCTTCTCAAATTCTTCCTTCAATATCTATTCTTCTACATATCTTACTTTCTCAGCTTCTATTTCTTGTTTGGATTGTGCCTCTTCAACTTTAATCCTAACTTCTTCCTCTTTCTTTAAAAATCTCTCAACCTCAACCAATTTCCATTTGATAATTCCCATATGTTCATCAAAGGTCATACTATGAGAGGGAGTAAAATATTTTTATTTCATTCTCATGAGCACTTACTTCTATGTAGTTGCATTATCATATGACACTTCATGATCCCACTTCTCATGGACATAAGGCCATGTTATAGAAACAATAACACTATGTTTGGAAACTAGTCTTAGAGGATCACGCCTTCATAATTTCCCTCATGGAAACCTGTACGGGCCAACATTGCATTTTCCTCCTATCTGGTTTGTTTTGAGTTCATTAGCCCGTAAGTCCTAATATACATGTTTTAGGGAATACAATTCTCTTCCTAGACTCTTTAGCCAATGATGCATTAAAACTTTGCAGAATCATTTGGTAGGGAATTTACCCAAGAATTAGTCTATTGGGTACATATTTGGGTAATAAGTAAGGTTGAGTAGTGACTCCAAAAATATTGAAATATGTATAACTCTCTTGAAGATACCAATTGCCTATGTTTCTCGATAGCCTCATTGCCTCTCTACTTATACTAGGGCATTCTTTACAAAATATCAACTTATAAAGGGGGGAAATAAAGAAACCACAAAGTTGTGCATAATTTCTCTTATATTTATTCTCCCACATAGTCTAAAAATAAACATGAATTGTAACTTTTTCTATATTCTAATTCCAATTCAACCCTAGAAAAGGGTTGTTAGTGCCGATGATATCAACTAAATATGATTTCATGTAAAAGTGGGGAATGTTTCAAAGTTGGGATTTTTAGCTCTCTCAATGGCTCTAATCAAGGAATGAGATAGAATGGCAACCTAATAAAAATTTGATCATATAGTAATAATAGTGTGAACTAGAAGAACCCATGCATCTTTGAAGTGGATGCAGCTAGGATCTCCATATAGTTTACACATTAATGCCATGTCATATATGTATGGGTCTCTTAAATTGATCATTCTGTATATGCCATCATTTTTCCCAAAGAGTTTCTTATCCCCCACCTACAAACTTGCTGAAATCTTCTTGATGGCATTGTCTTAATGAAATTTCTCAACAAACCTAGTTATCATATACTTTTCATGTTGATGAATTTTGCAATATTGTTCAAGTTATGATGGTTGATAAGAGGTTATACATGTTAATATTATGGTAGCTGCGGGAGGTATTTACCTCCACGTGTGAACCTAATGAGAATAGGAGACTCTGGGAAGCAAGAGAAAACCCTAATGAGTTGGCTAATAACCCTAGAAGCCTTTTCAGCTCAAGAAGATAATTTATATTAAGTTATTAGCCTCCAAGAGAAGAAGTCGACCAGAATTAATAATAATATAATGAACAAACACATATCCAGAAGGAGAAGTCGGCCCTAGCAAATCTGGCAGAACCAGTATAAATGCAGGGTGCCAGTTCTCATTTGACAGCATCTCAGAATTGTAGTTCCCAGTTTGGTACGCACTGCAGTTGTAGTCTTGTGCGCAGGTTTGGAGGAGAGTTGCTAGTGTAGCTGCAACAACAACAAGTTTTCAGTATTGGATTGAATATCTCTTGGCTAGAGTTTGGACTATCTAATTAGTCTTTTGTGATGCGCTATCCTTGGGAAAAGGTGCGCTACCCTTTGTTTGGCTATCTAGCCCAGGGTTTGCTTCCGGAGGAATTTTTAGTCAAAGTTAAGGTGCTCGGAGGGAGGCTTCGGCCTATGGTTGGGTGACGAAGGTATCGTCAATGGTAGAACAAGCACACCATCTTCTATATTCTAACAGCTTATGGTCCCACACACCCTTCAGTTAGCCTAAAATGCTGGAAGGAAGCAGAGCCACTAGATATTGAGCTCTTTGAGGAACTGCCACTAGGGTTACTAGCAGAAGCAGCTTACAAGACACTACAACTAGGGTTACTAGCAGGTGCAGTTGCAGAAACCCTAAACCTCTTATTGAGGCACCTTAGGTGAATGGATTGACCTATTCTCCAGATAGATCAGTGTGCCCTAGTCCAGCGCATCTCTTGGCACTCTCAGAAGGACAAGACGTGAAGTTTGGATTTCTGGTCAAAACTAGGGTTTGACCAAGTCAAGCAAGCGATGACAACCTCTATGAAGTTTGAGAACAAGCTAGATGGAGCCTCTAACTTCAGAGCATGGAAGACAAGGATTGACCTCATCCTTGCTAAGAATAAAGTGCTAGAGATTGTGAAAGGAAAGATCATGAAGCCAGAGTAAGCTATTACAAGATAATACCTTTAGATAAGAATGAATAAGAATGAATATCATTAGATAAGAATGATATTGCAGCTATGGAGAAGTTCAAGGATGTTGACATCAATTCCATGAGTATCATAGTGGATTCTATAAAAGACCACTTGATACCCTACATCTCCCATCTTGACTCATCAAAGAAGATGTACGATGCCCTAACAAATCTATTCTTAGTCAGAAACATTGGACAAGTTATGAGTCTAAAGAATGAGCTCCGTGACATGAAGATGAATGATGATGACAGCATAACATCATACTTTGTGAGAATATCTCAGTTAAGAGATCAACTACAAGCTATTGAAGAGATCACTTTAGAGAAGGAATTGGTGAACATAGTACTCAATGGTCTTCCCAAGACATGGGATGCATTTGTCGCAAGCATGAACACAAGGAAGGAGTACCCGACATTTGAAGAAATTTGGACTTGTTGTTCTCAAGAAGAATCAAGGATCAATGCAAAAGAGAAACCTTAAAAGAAGTACGATGATTAAGCCTTCACAGCAAGATTCAAGAACTTCAGGGACAAAAGAAAGTTCGATTCAAGAAGGAAGCCAAAACAAAGAAAAGATATTTCAGAAATATAGTGCTTCAACTGTCAAAAGTACGGTCACTACAGGAACCAGTGTCTCGAGCTAAAGCAAAGGAAGGAGAAACACGAAGCATCGATTGTCGAAGAAAAGGAACCTACAAAGAAGACTAAGCAGGATGGAAGAGACTTCTTCTACTAAAAGGTAACAACACTCTTCTGATTTCTTGTACATATCTTGTTTGCATCGTCTTTGTACGTATCTTGTATATCTATCTCTTGGAAGATAATGTGTTCCAAGAAGAACTATACCTATGGAAGAACAACAAAATAAGAATGAATATCATTAGATAATACACATGAAAGGATTAAATACAAATCATGTGGAAGCTATTACAAGATAAGCCGAAATCAGAATCAACCTTGAAAGAAGCAGTCAACAATCAAGAGGAAATCATACATTGCATAAGACAATAAGAATGCAGATGGAAGCGTGAATTCTATATTGTAGAAGACAATTAGGATGCAGATGGAAGTGGATTCTATATTACAGAAGACAATAAGGATGCAGATGGAAGCATGGACTCTATTGGATGGAGAGAACCGATTATATGCACTCATACATGAAGCAACGATTAGGAGGGAGCTAATCTTATGATCCACTAAAGATGATGAAATATATATATATCCATGGTAATAGCCATGAAAAGGCAGTGCGTGTTCAGTTCAGCCACAGAAGAAGACTTCTTCAGAAGCCTTAAAGTATTCCTAGTTATCCATCCAGATCTGTGATCCTATGATGCAAGGAAGAAGTGGAATCTCTAGAACATGGAATCTATAAGAAACTCCATGAACCTAAGAAGCTAAGGAAGAACATGAAAGATTCCAAGAAAGAAAGAAAATCCAGAACAACCAGTCATTGTATCAAGAATCACAAGATTACTAGCCTGATATGAACTCACTAAAAACAATCAAGCAAGAAGAACTTGAAGTCGTGATGAAGAACAGTTTATAGAAGACTTATGAATAAAAACATCGCAATATCTAGAAGTTATCCCAGATGGAGAGAGAAGACTATGATGATAACTTGTTCTAGTACACCAGACTTATCTCTATATAAGTCATTATATCATCCATGAGTTGGAGTTCTACAATCAAATAAATGCAAAGAATGTTCTCCAGAGAAATTGAATAAAGAGTGTATGAAGAGCAATCGCAAGACCTTGAGGCATACCAGAAAGAGACTCCTGTATACAGATAAGATGAAGACAACTTGGTGGAGAACCTCTAGTGCACAGTAGAAGCATGGTGAATATTTCCTATAACATCAAGATGACTACTCAGTAAATCAGATCTCATGATGACAGAAGAAGTGCTACTTGGATATGTTCCATTTCTCCAACTATGATATACCCTATTGTTCAGATCTACATGAGTCCTTCACAGTGTTCCAGACTAAAGCACAAGCATTACATTATCCATGATGAAGTCCAGAAAGGAGAAAATGTTTTCTTCAATACATATATCCACAGATGAGCAGATAATCAGACATTTTAGTAAAGCTTCTATCCAAGATGAAAGAGTTTGCGTACTCAAGCTAGAGCTCATGGAAACAACTTCCTTCTTATTGGAAAAGGAAGAAATGACTCTCCAAGTTAGGAGAGAGCACTGAAAATATTATTTATCTTTGTAATTGAAAAATAGTCCAGATTGGACAGATGCTTTCATGTTCGGAAAGTGGATTGAGATTTCTGATGGACAGTGACTTCCCATAGTAGTTAACATGGGAGGAAAACTGATTGATGATGTATCATAGACAACGACTTCCCATTGTGGTTAATATGGGGAGTGCTCTAGGACAGTCATTCTTCTTGGTAGTCACTCTGAGCAGTGGTCAAGTAGAATGGTCCGCCTCGTCGGGCAGTCATTCTTTCAAAGTTCACAGTTGTGAGCAGTTTCGAAGAATGGTCCATTTTGGAGGTTGATGCAGGATAGACATTCCTTAGGGTTATACATTCTCTCCAGGGTGCACTTTGATAAGTGTAGGAGGAATGGCCCAGGGTGGGGAATAGTCCAGGCTCAACAATCAGGGACAGTCATTCCTTAGGGTTTATACATTCTCTCTAGGGTGCACTTTAATTAGTGTAGGAGGAATGGCCCAGGGTGGGGAATGGTCCAAACATTTCTTAGGGTTTATACATTCTGTCCAGGGTGCACTTTGATTAGTGTAAGAAGAATGGCCCAGGGTGAGAAATGGTCCAGGCTCAGAAATCAGAGACAATCCTTCTTCCTTGTTTGTGAAGAATAGGGCAGATAGCCCATTGCTAATGAGGGCATATATTCTTTCATATCTCACAGACGTGAGTGAAATATTGGCCCAGATGATTCAGTTTATCTTTAACAATATTTTTTGTGCAGGATGGCATCAGATGATTGTTATGGAGACTACCTATCTCCAGACAGTAGAGATATACTACTGAGGTGGATATGTTCCACTATTCGTGAGGCAGATATTCTTTCAGAGCTCACAGATGTGAGTGAAAGATTGGCCCAGATAATTCAATCTATATCATAACATTGTTTCTGTGCAGATTGCTATCAGATGTTTGTTATGAAGATTATATGACAGTAGATGAAGAATACTGTGGCAGATATTCTTTCACAGCTCACAGATGTGAGTGAAAGATTGGCCCAAATAATTCAGTATATATCATAACATTGTTTCTATGCAGGTTGTTATCAGATGTTTGTTATGAAGACTGTATGACAGTAGATGAGGACTACTGTGGTGAATATGTTTCATTGTTCGCAACGATACGTTGTTGATCAAGTACTTGTGTGTTACTTGATGTGGTAGTGAACCACTGGATTGTAGTTATGTACTACTATGAATAGACACATTTGCGTTCTATCCTTGTTCTAATTGCCTTGAAGACTATCAACAGTTTATTGGAGATAATGATCATTCAGATGAATGATGAACAAAGATTTTTCAGACGGAAAACAATTCAGAGCCTTTACTCCTCTTGTATCACTCTATGGTGTGAGTGACTTATCCAGCATCATATCTAATTACTCATATGAAGTATGGTTTCGAGAGTTGATGCAACTGATAGTGATGGCGATGCTCATGATCTAGTCATGAAATAGTCTAGATGACTATATTGATGCTACCGGGTAAATGGTATGTTTTGTGTTCAATTCCATTACCTGTAAATACCTCTCTAGCTAGGAGGGAGTGTTAATATTATGGTAGCTGCGGGAGGTATTTACCTCCACGTGTGAACCTAATGAGAATAGGAGACTCCGGAAAGAAAGAGAATACCCTAATGAGTTGGCTAATAACCCTAGAAGCCTTGTCGGCTCAAGAAGATAATTTATATTAGGTTATTAGCCTCCAAGAGAAGAAGTCGGCCATAATTAATAATAATATACTGAACAGACACATATCCAGAAGGAGAAGTCAACCCCAGCAAATCTGGCAGAACCAGTGTAAATACAGGGCGCCAGTTCTCATTTGACAGCATCTCAAAATTGCAATTCCCAGTTTGGTGCGCACTACAGCTGCAGTCTTGTGCATAGGTTTGGAGGAGAGTTGCTGGTGCAGTTGCATCAGCAGCAAGTTTTCAGTATTGGCTTGAATATCTCTTGGCTAGGGTTTGGACTATCTGATCAGTCTTTTGTGATGAACTATCCTTGGGAAAAGGTGTGCTACCCTTTGTTTGGCTATCTAGCCCAAGGTTTTCTTCCAAAGGAATTATCAGTCAAGGTTACGGTGCTCGAAGGGAGGCTTCGGCCTATGGTTGGGTGACGAAGGTATCTTCAATGGTAAAATGAGCACACCATCTTCTATATTCTAATAATACACCCCCCTTCATCATTAGACATAGTTATATTATCAATATATATGTTCTTTATAACACATTCGATAGCATTTGAATAGGGCATAGCTAGGGTCCTTGATGAAAAGTTGTGTAAGTGAGATCTTCTAATGTTGGTAAATACAAAATCATTTGTGTTTCTCATAGCACCATCACTAGGTGGAACTATATCAACATAGTCTTCTTCTCTAAATATTCTATAGACTCCATCCCATCTAGGAAAAGGAATTTGATAATTGGTCAAAGATTCAATCTCTTTAAATATGGTATGTACTAGCTCAATTTAATGTTTGGGTAATTGAATAACTAGTGTCAATTGTTCAGGGGTAACCTCTATATCATTGTCAATTTGTTCAATAGGTTCTATGATCATTTTTTTCTCTTTTGGAGATTGTTTAGGATTTTTGGAAGAAGATATCCTACTATCTAGATTGACAATTAAAATAAAATTACTAACTTTATATAGTTATTTTTTGATAAAAAGTCTATGATTTATTTAACAAATAACATAATGTATGTAATTATATAGAAAATAAAATCTCCATTCAATTTTAGCTAGTTTTGATAAATTTCAATGAAATGGATAGAGAGAGGGTTCTTCATAAACTTACCTAGTTGGTTTTAACCAATATATAAAATCATCAAAGCTATGAATTCCGCTGGTGATGAATGCACTGATAATCAAAATTCACCAATTAAATTGTTCACAAGATACTAAAGTGGAAAATTTTACTTCTCACTTCGATTGCTAAAATACAAATAATATTTTCAACAAAGGAAATAACGTGTATCCTTGTGTTTATATAAAGCAACATTTCAAAATTATTTCATGATGAATTCATAAACTTGGATATTTATTAAGATTTCCAATCATAATGGCCACTCCAATTGGACAAGACATCCCATCTAAATCCAAAAACATTAGTTGTGGGTCGATAAGGTTTCAAGAGCTATCGGGTGAAACTTTTCATTTTGATTGATGTTGAAATTAATATTTCCATTCCATGAAGATTTTAATAGTGAAGTGAAAAGGTATGGTGTTCGGCGATAGAAATAACTTTAATTGGAGAAAATGTTGAAAATTGTGTTGTAAAAGCCAAACATGACTCCAATGCACTATCCTTTAAAACTTGTATCAGTGAATTTTAATGCGTTTCTAGAAATTCATAATTTACTTTATGGTAATTAAAATTCATTGTTTCCCCACTCATCAGAGAACACTTTTTTTCACTAGAAAATTTCACATTATATTAAGATATATAATTTGTTCACAATGTCAAAAATATTACAGCCATAGTACTCGCCTTGAGTAATATTCTCTAGCCATATCAAAGAATCTACAAAGTACATTAATGAGCCCTTCAAAAAACTATCTTATGAAACTGTTCAAATAGTAGACAAAACTTTTACAATTTATTTTTTTTGTCTTACATACATACCAAAAAAACACTACCACCCCATATGTCTTCTCACAGATACAGACCACTAAAATATCAACTAGTACAACTTTAAAAAGTGTCTTGGTCCCTCATGACCATCTACCCACTGATTGTATGCTATGGATCCTAGACGCACGGTGAGGGCCTTTTTTGATAAAATATCAACCTCAAGATTCTCTTCTCTGTATACATGCGCAAAAGTAATGATTGAAAAGAACTTGAAGAGTTCCTTTATCCTATCCTTCTAACAATATATCGAGATTTCCTGAAGAGATCCTTTGTTATTTATCCAATCAATTACAACTTTTGAATCCCCTATGACATGGAAGTCTGTGATAGAAAGTCTATGAGCCAAGACTAGAGAATCCCAAGGAACCAAAAGTTCTTCTCTTGTGTTTGATCGTCCTCCACAATTGAGTGTCCACCTATAGACTGAATGTTCATTGAGCTTGATGACTCCACCCGTTCCACCGTGTTCCCCATTTTTTCGAGCAGCCCCATTGAACCATCCCATGATTTTATTAAGTGTTAAAATATGGACTGAACGTCTAAAAGAGAGAAAAGGTTCCTGTGGTCTGTGTCTTCTCACTGCGCCCGGGGAGAGAAAAATGACCTTCTCCAAAGATGGAATCCTTGACTAAAAAATAACCAAGTTTCTTTCAAGCCAAATGAACCAACATATGAATGTTGGAAAAGATGAAAGACTATGATTCTGGAAGGCCCATATTGCAAAACAATCCTTCACTGAAGTTCCTATCCACCTTGTAGATAGCTTGTATTTCTCTTTGATATTTTTCCAAACAGTGCGAGTGAATGGGTAGTGTACAAAAAGATGTATTCCAAATTCCCCGTTTCCTTTGCAAAGATGACATAATCCTGGACCAACCCAACCTCTCTTTTGGAGGTTATTCCATGTAAATAATTTGTCTTCAATGAGAAGCTAGGAAAAAATTTAATCTTTTGTGGGAAATCCCAACCCCATAGTTTTCTCCTCCAACCTCCTATTTTGTTCTTCCATGGCTCGGTTTCCATCACATTGTATACATTTTTTATTGTTATCAATCCTGAACAATCACCACCAGTCCATCTTAACTCATCATGTCTGCCAGAAATAGAAATGCCAACTCCAATCAAGCTCATCCTGTATCGGTCCCATTCAGAAGCATAGTCACCCTCCAGTCCCAAATATGTATTGTCAAGCCAGTTGGAGTAGATTGACCCCTGTATAGATGCACGACTTGCTTGAAATATTAAATACACATTTTTTCTATTTAAACATGTAATCAACTCAACAGAAAGAAAGGAATCCTTCCCCATGCCCAAAATTTCATCCTTTCCAACAATAATGGAGTCACCCGCGCCCGGTTTCCAAGAGAGCCAGTGCACAATCAAAGGTAAAGAGTTTAGAAGGTTCTTCCTGGATTGGGAGCCAAAGGAAAAGATTGGCAGAGTTGAGCACAACCAAGTTGACACCGAAATATGGGGGAATTATTTATCTTTTAAGACCCTCTGCCAAATATCTGGATGCATCAATCCACGCCACAGTGATTTTGCATCCAATGCTCTTGAGAAACATAAGATGTTTCTAAGTCCCTAGCCGCCAAACACTTTGGGTTTTGATATAAACTCCCAATTGCATAAGTGAAAGGTTGAAGTTTTTTCATTACTAGACTAGAGAAAGGAGAATACCAGTTTATGAATCCGGTTTAGAACTGTAGCCGGGATGTGTGCCAAGGCCAACCAATAAACCGGTTGGATTTTGAGCACTGCTTTTATCAAAACATATCTTCCTCCCAGAGAAAGAAAACGATTGCACCAATGGAAAATTTGATTCTCATATTTTAGCAATAGCCACTGCTAGTCCTCCACCTTGTGACTATCCATCTTTAAATAAAAACCCAAATATTTAAACCCGACCGAAAGACTCAAGAAGCTAAAGTGAAACAACGATTTCAAATCATCAAGAAGAACCTGTTGGACACCATTGTGTAGGAAGGTAGACTTATTAACATTGATCGCCAATCTAGATGCACCACATAATGCATTTAAGAGTGTGTGAATTTCCTTCCATTCAGAAAAGGAAGCTTTAGACATAATAAGCACATCATCCACAAATAGCATATGGAGAATGTTTACCATCCTAGAAACCTTTATACCCGTCAACTTCCCTTCATAATGACTTTTTTTCAGAGAGAGGCTCAAACCCTCCATTACTAGGATAAACAATAGAGGGGACAATGAGAAACCCTGACGCAATCCTCTGCCACTATTGAAGAATTTGGTAGCTTCCCCATTGATTAGAATGACATATGTTGCTGAGGCAACACATCCCATAATCCACCTTGTCATAAGATGTCCAAATCCACAGTGAATAAGCATAAGCGTTAGATAATCCCAGTTAGTGCAATCATAAGTCTTTTTTAAATCCAACTTCAATATAATAGCCTGAAGTTTTTTTATTTAATGTTGTAAAGGCACTTCTGTGTTGTTCCAATGGCATCAAGAATCTGTCTACCCGTGAGGAAACCCAACTGTTCTTTAGATAATGTACGAGCGAGAATTGGTGTGATTCTCCTCGCAATTATCTTTGTAATAATCTTATAACAAATATTTCACAGAGCTGTAGGACAAAATTTGGAGAAGGAAGTAGGATGGTTGATTTTCAGAATTAGAGCTATGAAAGTAGAATTAATCGAACGTAAAAATTCACCACAATTTTTGGTATCCTCCACCATAGCAAGTAAATCTGGACCAACCATATCAAATAAGTGAAGGAAGAATTCTACAGTCCACCCATCAGGGCCGGGAATTTTGTCCTTGGAAAAACCTTAAGGACTTCTGATATTTCCTCAAGTGTACAAGGATTTTCTAAAGAAGTGACTTCTTCCTCCAATACAAGCTTTGGGTACAAGCTAATAGTATCCAACTGTGCACGCAAATTTAGCTACCTCGTGTCTTGAAAAAATGAATTAAAATAAGATATTGCTTCATCTTTAATTTCATCCCGACCTGAATGAACTCTGCCATCTTCATCAATTATGTACCAGAGATGTTTTTTTGTTTCTCTTGTAGCTCACAGATCTGTGAATTTTTTTTGTATTATTGTATCCACTCTTAATACAGATAGCCCTACTCTTTTTCCTCCAACGTTCTTCTTCGGCCAATAGGAATTTGTTGCGTTCTGCCTGCAACAACATCAAATGATGATCTAAATCATCAATGAGAGATCCTTTAAATTTTTGAACATAGAGCAATTCCAAATCAGCTTCCAACTTTTTAAAAAAGCCTGTTCTCGAATAATTTTTGCTTTCAACCATAATTTAACTCGATTTTTAAGGAGTGTAAACTTCTTGACTAACCTTCTTTGTGCCCCTTCGAATAACTGGAAACGAGCATCATACCAAACTTCACTAGCTATACTAGCAAAAGAATCATCATGTAACCAAACTAGATTGAGCTTAAAAGGATGAGATGTTGCCTATAGACCAGTATCCAATTGTAGAATAATAGGAGTATGATCAGAAATGTATGGAAATTCCACCCACGATCTATATCTCATAGATGAACCTATTAAATCCTCTGCCACAAAAAATCTATCAAGTCTTTTAGCAATAGTGGAATCTCCTGATCTGCCATTACACCGCATTGGTGTCAGCTTAGCCGGGGCCACATCCACCAATGAAGAATTATCAAACAACTCCTTGAAATAGAGTGCCGAAGGGTATGTCAAATATTCCAAACCCCAAATCTCATCTGAGTTTAAGGTGAAGTTCAGATCCCCTACCAAAATCAGATCTGCATGAGCTAACAAACCCCTGTCTTCCAATTTTTTCCAGAATAACTTTCAGTTCGTGCAAGGACCATAAACATTCCGAAGTGAATTATTCCTTTTATCAACTAGAATGGAACTTGTCAAAACAATGCCACCACAAGTGAGGACAGGCAAGAAAACAAAAAAGCGTGGATCCCGTGAAATGAGAAGGCCCCCCGAATTAGCAACCAAGCTAACTGCACAAGACATCCATTCCGGCCTGAGAGGATACATGAAATCCCTTGCCTTTTCTTCATTCGTTAAGGTCTCTTGTAAAAAAATTAACATGCGGTAAAGTCTTTGAGAGAAGCCTGCACATAGGGGCCATTTTTAGGGGTCCTCCTACCCTTCTGATGTTAAGAGAGAGTAGAATCATGAATTTTCCCTTGCGAGGGATTTAATGCCTCTAAGCGCTCCCTGGTCAATAGTATTTTGTAATTGATTAGCCGAAAAGGAAATATTTGTACCCATTTTTTGGGGGGCACTTCTAGTCTTAACAGGGAACAACTCAAATCCCAGACCTCGAGACCAAGAAAGATCCTTACCAGATGAGACTTCTGAACAAACAAAGATTGTAGCAACTTCACTAGGCTCCCCCGAAACCACCACAACTTTCCCTAAAAAAGTTGGGATAGGAATAGGACTAGTAACCTCCCTATAGTAAGGTACCAAATCAAATAACATCCTATCCAAATAATTCTCACTAGATGTAGGTTCTCCGTAACCAGGTAGGAGGGGTGAACCTTCCGCCAATAAAAGCTCAGGAAGTATTGGGTTAGTTGCGACATGGGTATCCACAGTAATAGTGGAAGGCACACACTCATCTAATAAAGAAAAAGGAGTAGATGAAATAGTCTCAGGAATAGTAGCTATTTCCTCTATATCTTTATCTAGAGCCTCAATTTTATCAGTCACCTCAGATGCAATAGTCTCCAAAGAATAAAAAGAATCGAGATGATCTCTTTCCCATGAAGATAAAGTACAGTAAAGTGAAGGAACGTAAAGTCTCAACTTACCAACAAAGTTAGAGTTTGAGGATGATGGACTATCCAAATCCCATGCTCCCAGAAAAGTACCATGCTCCTGCGCCTCCAGCTCCGGTGAGTAGACACTAGAGATATTCTCCTTCGAGGGTGTCTCGTCAAAAGGTGCTCCAAAAGGATGGTGACAGTCCTTTCTAAGATGGTCGGTTTGTCTGCAATACGAGCACTGAAAAGGAATCCCAAGATAGTCTAATCTCTGAGAAAAAACCATGCCGCACCATTCAATATCCAAGGATTCCAACAACCCCCAATGTATATCCACCTCCACGAGGATTTTTGCCATTATTTTGTCCCTATAATGTAAAGTATCCTATGAAATCTTTATGAAACAACCTAGAACATTTCCTATGGACTCCATATCTTTTGTATTCCACAACTGCAACGACAGACCCAGGAGAAAGACCCAAAGATGACGGAAACTGAAATATTTCGTCATCAGGTCGAATTTGATCCTCCATCTCTTAAGCATAAGACTACCACCTTCAAACACCCAAAAATTATCTAAAATCCTCATTGTGTCTTCAGGAGTTTTGAAGACAAAGCTAAACTAACCCCTCGGTAAGGTCAGAAGCACCGATGAATAACCTAGAATGGGTTCCCATGTAGCCTACATCCACTCCAAGACCGAAAGTTTGCAGAGAAAATGATAAGCCAGCCTACCCACCAAAGCACACATGGCGAGTGAACAGGACTCTTCCAGCCCAATATCCATACCCAATAAAATTGTTCATTTAGTTCTTTTAGGCTTCCATGCCCACGCAGTGTGCTTAGTAGTGTGCCTCTTCCTTGTGACTCCAAAGGAAGCGTAGAAAGGGCAGTAAGTTGATCTGTATCCTTAGCTAAAGAACCTATAGTGATATCATATTTGACAAGGCCAACAACACTATCAACATCAGTAAATAGAGCAGAGACCTGAGGGACCTCCTTGCGAAAGGCAGAGCGCGTCAAGGGTGGCTAGAAAACATGCTTAGGAATAGTGAAAGACGAAGGAAGAGCCTCTGCCAAATGTGTTGAAGGATCAAACGAAGTCGCATTAACTGTTCCTTTACTTCCTCGATTTTTGCAAAGATCATCAACCATCGAGAAAACATTCGAATGATCCCAAGGTTCCTCTACTTCCACTCTCGAGAGATTTCTAACCTCACCAACCATTATTAAAAGCCACCTAACCTTAAAACTCAATAGATTCTGGTAAAACAATAAAACCAAAATGTGATGTGGCACTTCGGGAATGTGAAACACACAAGGGAAGAGTCAGTGATAAAAGGTCGAAAAGACTTAAGACCCACCAAACACTTACACTTTTACTTTATTGGGTGCAACATTATCTTTTCACCAGAGCTCTATTAACACTTTGGTCGAAGTCAATTTTTTTTTCGTTCTGATTGAAAAGACCTAATTTTGTTGTGGAAATATCAGAGGTAATTTATCACTTTACTGGAGCTATGTATTAAATTTCATCAAAATATAAAGTCTATGATTGGAATGCGCTTTTTTTCATCGTAGTGCAATCGGAGAATACCTTGAACTTTTATCAAGGTAAGCTTTTTAATTTTCACTAAAGTGAAATTTGAACTTTTTTTCCAATCATCACGGGATGGTTTCACTTTTTCTTATGTTAGAACTATTGGGATTTCTTTTAAAAAAGTGAAATTTCAAGACTTCCTCCGATAAGTCAAACTATCAGAGTAGGCTTTTAACTTTCGTTGGAGTTCCTTTTTTAATTTTGTTTTCACGAGTCTTATCAAAGATTTGTTTAATTTTTCTAAAATTGAAAGTTCAAACTAACCTCCAATGAGTGAAAACTATCAAGGTGAGTTATCAACTTTCGTCAAAAGTTAAAAGTGAAATTTCAACTCCAATGAGAATGATTTTTTTTTCCAAGAAGGTTTTAAGAAGTTGTTTTTGAAACTTTGACTAAGGAGTTTTTGGATTTTTTTTTGAGTCATAACTTCAAACAAAACAAAGAAATTATTATAAATTGAATTTCATCTAACTTGAAAAAAATATGAATTTTATAAGGGAAACACCAAAAATCAAAGAAGGGAAAGAAAAGTGGTTCCCATTTTTTTTAATTTTTTTTAAAATGTGTTGAAGTCTCAACAAATGGTAATTTACTCAATGAATCCAAAATCTCTACATATTTTTCACCTCTATGTTTGCTTGAAAATGGTTTATTTTCTCTTATTGTATGTTATTAATTTTAAATCTGCCACTTCCTCAATAGGGTCTAGTATATTTTGATCACCCCAATATAAAGTGTTATCTAAGCCACTCAGTGTAGTTATTTGTTGCATCTCTATGTCTTTATCCTTGATTTCCTTCTCTTTTGTTGTGCCAAGTTTAGGGATAGTTAAATCCTTGATGGTTAGATCAATGAAACTACTTGGAGGTGGTCTGGCTTGTTGTGTTGGTTATTCAGATAGCTTACTTATAGATTGATGTCCCTAGTTATTTTCTTTGTCCATGAAAACATATTCTTGATATTTCCATTTTATATGTTCTTTCCTTCTCATATTTCTCCTCCTCCAATTTCATTTTTCGTTCAACTACTTCCTCTTTTTATTTCTTCTTCAATTCAACTATTGCTAATATCTCTCTTTCCTTTGCCTCCAATCTTTATTTCTCAGCTTCTTCCCTTGGTATCTATTCTTTTAACTATATTTCTTTCTCAAATTATTATTCTTGATTGGCTCACGCCTCTTCAACTTTAATCATGTCTTCTTCCTCTTTATTTAATAACCTCTTAGCCTCAACCAAATTCTGTCTAGTCCTTTCCATTTGTTCAATAGAGGTCATGCTATGAGTGGGAGTAAAATATTTTGATTCTAGTCTCATGAGCACTTCATCTCATGTAGTTTCATTCTCATATGGCACTTCATGGTCCCATTGCTCATGGGCATATGGTTGTGTTATAGAAACAATAACACTATGTTTGGAAACTAGTCCTAGAGGATCACGCCTCTATAATTTTCCTGGTGGAAACCTATACTCCAACATTGCATTAGCCTTCTATATAGCTTGTTTTGAGTTCATGATCCCATAGTTCCTATAATACATGTTATAGGAAATAAAAGTTCTATTCCTAGAGTATTTAGCCAATGATGCATTAAAACCTTGTAGAATGATTTGGTAGGCAATTTCTCCAAGAATTAGTCTATTGGGTACATATTTGGGTAATAAGTGAGGGAGAGAAGTGACCCCATAAAAAAACAAATATGTATAATCCTATTGAAGTTAACAATTGCATATATGCTTCTTAGTAGCCTCATATCCTCTCTACTTATCCTAGGGAATTCTTTACAAAATTTCAATTATAAAGGGGGGGGAGAGGGGATTAAATAAATCTCAAAGTTGTTCATAATTTATCTTGTAGTTAATCTCCCACATAGCCTAACAATAAACATGAATTGGAGCTTCTATTATATTCCAATTCGAATTCAACCCTGGAAAAGGGTTGCTAGCATAGATGATATCAAGTAAATATGATGCCATGTAAAAAGTAGGGAATGTTTCAAATTTTGTCTTGTTATCTCTCTCAATGGATCTTTTTAAGGAATGAGACAAAATGGAAACCCAATTGAAAATTGATCCTATAGTAGCAATAGTGTGAACTATAGCAAACCATGCATCTTTGAAGTGGATGTAGTTAGTCTCATCGTATAGTCTACACATCAATTCCATGGCATAGATATATGGGTCTCTTAAATTGATCATTATTTATATGCCATCATTTTTTACAAAGAAATTCTTATCCTCCACCATCAACTTTTCAAAATTATCTTGATATTGTTTTCCCTATGAAATTTCTCAACAAATCCAGTAATCATATACTTCTTAGGTTGATGAAGTCTATAATATTTTTCAATTTCTAATGGTTGATAAGAGGCTAGGAATCTCCCTTCATCAATTAACATGATTATGTTATCAACATCTGTATGATTTATCACCCATTCAATAGCCTCTGAACACAACATAAATAGGGTCCTTGTAGCAATGGTGTGTAAGTGAGATCTTGTAATATTTACAAATACAAAATCATCTGTGTTTATCATATGAGGGTCAATAGGTGGAACTATATCAAGACAATATT
>ML785633.1:83284-101794 GCA_009831015.1 Picea engelmannii | reverse complement strand
TAAATTTGAATTACATTGGTGATAAATGCATTGGTAACTAGATTTTTCCAAATAAACTATTCACATTATACTAAAATGGAAAAGTTTCTTGCTCACCTTGATTTGCTCAAAAACAAAAAAGATTTCCGGTGAAGGAAATAATGCATATTCGTGTGTTTATATAAACTAAGATTTTAAAGTTATTTCATGATAAATTCATAAACTCTCATATTTAAAAATATTTGGAATTGTAATGGCCACTTCAATTGGACAATACATCCTAGCTACTAATCCAAAAAAATTAATTACAGATCAATAAGGTTTCGATGGCTATCACATGAAACTTTTCATTTTGATTAGTGTTAAAATCTTTCCATTCCATGAAAGTTTTAAAAGTGAAACAAACAAGCATCATGATCAATGATAAAAATAACTTTAATTGGAGAAAAGATTGAAAACCATTTTGTAAAATCCAAACGTGACTCTGATGCACTATCCTTTCAAACTTGTATCAATGAATTTTAACACATTTCTCAAAATTCATGATTTACTTTATGTTAATTAAAAGTCATTGTCTCCTCTGATCATCGATCATCGGAGAAAATATACACTTTTATTTTATTGGGTGTGATATTATCTTTTCATCGAAGCTCTATTAAGACTTTAGTCAGAGTCAACATTTTCTTTTTTGTTCTAATTGAAAAGACCTAATTCTATTGTGTTGTTTACAAGAGATAATTCATCACTTTATTTGAGCTTTGTCTTAACTTTCATAAAAATATAAACTTTATTTCTACTCTGATTGGAACACACTTGTTACTATTGCAACACAATTGAATAATAGCTTGAACTTTTATTAGTTTAAGTTTCTAACTTTCATCAAAGTGAAAAATGAAATTTTTTTTCCAATCATCAAGGGATGGTTTTTGCTTTTTCTTACATTACACCATTGGAGTTTATTTTTATCTTTTGTTTCCACGATGTGATCGGATATTATTTCACTTTAACAAAAGTGAGTGAAAACCTACCTCTGATAAGTTGTATTACTGGGGTAGGATTTTAACTTTCGTCATAGCTCCTTTTTTAATTTCATTTATGTGATGCTTATCAAAGAGGACATGTCAGAGTATTACCCTTAGGCATTTCACCAAATACCTTGAAATGATTGTTGATAACTATTTGGAGATCTAATTGAGAAGAAGATATAGTTGTTTGAACATTAAGTGAGCACAATTGTGCAATTACACCATGGTGTCCCTTTTTGAGTAATTGTTTCATGCTATTAAAGCTTATCACCATAGAGAGTTTCCCTTGGATACCTCTTGTTAGGACCCTATAATGTACCTTTTTGCTCATACCTTTTGCTATCATTACATCATTTTCCCACTCATATTTAAGCCTGCATTATCACTTTAATCTATTTTTCCAAAGGTATATAACGTTTCTTCTCTTTGTTATATGTTTCATTTGTTTTACATGTAATTTTACATTACTTTCATACTTATCCATTATCAGAAATATATAGTTGCTAAAACAGTTTGAAGACTGCAGTTAATGTATCGTTGTTGCTTGAAGACCATGTTGCTGAAACAGTCAAACAGTACGCAAATCTCATTGCTGAAATAGTCTGTGATTTGTGATGCTGAAACAATATTTCACATACAACAGTAACAAGAAAATATAATTAAAAGAGCTGTTACACTGGCTGCAACAGCTGTACCTCAAGCCAGCACCATTACAACCATCGTTGTTGCTTGAAGACCACGTTGCTGAAACAATATTTCACATATAGCAGTAACAAGAAAAGATAATTAAAGGAGTTGTTACACCGGCTGCAACAGTTGTACCTCAAGCCAACACCATTACAACCACTGTAACAACATTTTGCTACGGAAGATCAAAATATCCCATTCTAACATAGAAGATTAGATCAGACTAAGAATATGATCTGTATGTACACATGTAATTTTATGCTTAATTGTATTAAGATGATTCTCCTCTTTAAATAAGGGAGAAATCAACATTAGAGGGGAGATTACGGAAGGCTTAGCTAGAAGGGAATTACAGAGAACGAGAGTGTTCACTTTTGATATTGTAACTTGTCACATTGGGCAGATGAATAAAAGATCATTCTGAGCATTTCTTCTTCGTTCCTTTCATTTTTGGGGAATCTTGTGAGAATGAGAGGGCCCACCTTCTTCACAAGATTCACCCATTAGTTTCTGTAGTGTGTTAGTATTGTTTTTATTCATACCTTGTTAAAAAATTGTTTTGCTGAAACTCTGTTTCAATTGATTGTTACATCGTTTTCATACAATTCATTCCTAGGTAATTGTTGATCATTTTGATTAGTAATTCTTTTTACAGAATGAGTTTATGAAAGTGTGATAGTTAGAGACAGGTGTTGAAGATTCCTGCTTTGGGGAATAGGGTCTTGTTCTCTGTTACAGAATATTTAGTCTTCTTTGCAGTATGTTGAAAGGTTTCTTTTTCCTAGGTTGTTGTTTCTTAATGTAATCCAGGATTCTTCTGATAATGAGTTTCCTTTGAATCTTGAATTTTGCAATAGATAGATTGCTTTTACTGTAATTCAAAGTAGAACTTCAATCTGTTCAAAGCAAGGTGTGATTAGTATAACTTTTACTACAACTTTAGATTTCTTTTGAGATTGAGCATATATATTGTGTGATTTCCTTTGAAATAAACAGACTTCCCTGGGTTGACAATTTATGTAACACTTGATTGTTTTAATTAATAAACAATTATAGTGACCAACATTTTGGTTTCATTGCCGAGGAAGGCAATTATAGATTTCAAAAGCATTTACGTTTTTCTTTTAGATGTACAGATTGCATGAGAGGACGCGGAACCCCCAAGGAAACTGACCCTTTAGGTGGCAGGGGCAGAGGAAGGGGAGGAAGAAAGACTTTTATCAACAAGATTATATCAAAATCTGAATCTGTTGTTCCTCAACGACCAAGCTCTCGAAAACCAAAGCCTCAACCTTCCTTTCAAGCGAACTTTGAAATGAAGACAGTTGAAAAACAAGCAGACAACATTGAGTATCGAGCAAGTGCAGTAGGGGAACAAACAAAAGAAACCATGTATGGGTATAATGAAGAACTGCACCATGAATAACAGGTAGGTCTTGAAGGAGAGGTAAACGATGAAACTCGTTTTCTACCTTAGGATTTCCTATTGGTGATCTTCCTAGAGGAGTAGCTCCCATGAAGAATATTCCACTTTCATCTTTACCTAACTTTCATGGTTTATTTTCTGAAGATCCTCATGAATTCCTTTTTGAGTTTGACATATTATGCAGAAGTTATGATTACATTTCCAATGCTAAAAAATTAAAACTATTTTCCAGCAACGTTAAAGGGAAATGCATTAAGATGGTTCATGAGTCTTGGAGGTCATGTGATCACAACATGGGATCAGATGAAACAAAAATTTCTGCACAAATATCAAGACTATTGCCGAACAAGAGAAAAAAGAGAGGAACTATTCAAGATGATACAGAAAGAGGATAAAAATCTAGAGGACTTTGTGGAAAGGCTACAGTATAATCTACAAAGATCCAGTCACCCCGATGTAAGTAAAGATATTCTTAAAACAATATTATCAAAAGGAGTAAGGGATGACTATCTAGATATGCTGAATATGCTTGGAAAAGGGGACATATTTAAAGAATCATATGATGAAATTGTTAACCTATGTAAAAGATGTTCAAGAGGAGATGGAAGGAATAGATCAAATATCAGGGATATCACATTTTCAAGAGTTCAAAAATCAGCCAGTGGAGGAGCAACAAGAGCCGAAATAGGTAATCTACTTGAGAATTTTAAAACTGAAATGTTAATTTCTTTTGCTTCACAAATTGACACCTTGCAGATTAAAAAGAAACAAGCCAAAGCAGAAGCAACTCTGTCCATCTTTTGTTCCAAATGCAGAGAAAAATACCCACTAAGGGAATGCTAATTTGCACCCTTTGTGATAAGGATCATGAAACTCAACAATGCCCTTCTTTACCAGGAATCAAAGCAGCATTACAACCAACTGATGAAGAAGTTGAAGCTATCTATCTATTGACACAGAGAAGGCAATGGCAACCGCGGGGACAAGGTATGAATCCTAATATGCCATTTCCATCTTCTAATCGTTGGAATAATTATCCTTCTTTTAGTCAAGCAAATTACCCTCCCTTTAACCAAATGCAATACCCACCCTTCAATCAAATGAATTACCCACCCATGCAACAAACAAAACCTCCCTTTGTAGACCCAACAATATGGACACCTTGGCCTTCACAACAACAACCTTATCTTAACCAATGGAATCCAAATTGGAGAGGTCAACAACCCCCATTCCCAAATCAATTTCCTCAATTTCAATCACAATTTCAGCAACCACTTCTTTTACCATCAGGTGCTCCACCGAATAATCAAATGATGCAGCCCCAACTACCTGTACAACCTAACCCTAACCCCAATAATAAGGCTGTGCAGTGTATTTATATTCAAAACTAGCCTATACTTTCTCTTTTCCCTACACAATGCAATGATATTCATTTACGATCTGGGAAAATAGTAGAACCTATCATTGATGATGTTACCTCTTCTGATTCCGATAAAGAAGAAATAAAAAAGCACGATTCACCTGAAGAGGTACAACCATCCTCAAATACTGTTGTTGAAACAGTAGAACCACCATTCCCTGAGCATTTAGCTTTGACTAAAACTCCTGAGCCACCTGCTTTCAATCCTCTAGGGGAATTACAAAATCTCTATGTCAAAATTCCACTATTACAAGCACTAAGATATGTACCAATTTATGCCAGAACTATGCGAGACATTTGTGTTAAGAAACCCGATAGGAAAACTAAAGATCCCCTCACAGTTCATGTCATGGGTGATTTGTCTGCACTAATGTCGGGTAAAGCTCCTCTAGTTAAATATGGTGATCCCAACCATCCTACTGTCATAGTGCAAATTGGAAAAACAATAATTCCTCTAGTTCTAGTAGACTTAGGCACTGCTATCAATATTATGACTCTTGAAACTTCACAATTGTTACAACTGAAGAATGAAATCAGGGATACCCCAACCATTCTAGAATTAGCTGACCGTTCTACAATCAAACCGGAAGGAGTTATTGAATACCTAATCATCTCAGTTGAGTCCTGGAATTATCCAGCTGACTTTGTACTATTACAACCTAAAACAAAGTTGGGGGGTCATCCTCTAATTTTGGGTAGGCCTTGGCTAGCCACAGCAGATGCCTTTATCAGCTGCAGATCTGGTTCAATGACAATTTCCAATGAATATGAGACCAAACAACTTACTCTCTACTCTCACACTACACCCTTGATTAATAATGACAATTCCTTATGGGTGGACTATGATGATCAAACTACTCAACCCATTCTGACTATCGGACAAGCATTAAGCCTTAAAGATGCCACTGAGGATGAAGTAATTAATAATTTTATTTGTAAACCCTCCTCTGTGACTCCAGAAACACATAATCAACTAGCTGCACTTTTGGAGTCAGATATCCAGGAAAACCTTAACTCTGAAGACCTACCTCAAACATCAGCTACCATATCTTCTAAAAGTATACCAATAGAAATTGAACCTAGCAAAACACTGAATATAAACCCCAACTTGACAGTTGATGAAACACAACAATTAATGAAGTTACTTCTTGAACATAAGGAAGCATTTGCATGAGACTATACAGATATGAAGGGAATCTCTTCTGAATTATGTACTCATTGTATCTATATCAAGGAAGATTGTCGACCGATCTATCAATCTCAATGACGAATGAACCCTAATTTAAGAGAAATTCTTAAAGAGGAACTTCAAAAATTGCTTAATGCAGGGTTTATATATCCTATATCTGGCAGTGAATGAGTTTCCCCGTTGTTAATAGCTCCTAAGAAAAATGGGAAATGGAGAGTGTGCGTAGATTATAGAGCCTTAAATAAAGCGACTCAAAAAAATCACTTTTCATTACCATTCATTGATCAGGTGTTAGATAGTTTGTCAGGGAATAAATTCTTCTCTTTCTTAGATGGTTTCAGTGGGTATAACCATATCAAAATTGCACTCCAAGACCAAGATAAGACCACTTTTACTAGCCCCTAGGGAACTTTTTCTTATAGATTCCTCCCATTTGGACTATGTAATGCACCAACAACCTTTCAAAGAGAAGTTATAGGAATCTTTTCTGATATGATTAATGACTCTATAGAAATTTTTATGGATGATTTTACCCCTTATGGTGTCTCTTTTGAGGAAGCACTACAAAATCTTGAGAAAGTACTTAACTGATGTATACAAGCCCACCTCTCCTTAAGCACCGAAAAATGGCATATGATGATGAGTGAAGGAGTGGTACTTGGACATTTTATTTCATCTCAAGGAATTTAGGTAGATCCATCCAAGATACAAGTCATTGAGAACCTTCCTATTCCTAAAACCCAAACAAATGTGACAAGTTTCTTAGGACATGCTGGATACTATGGAAGATTTATCAATTTTTTTTCCAAAATAGCTTCTCCTTTGTTTGTGTTACTTATGAAAAATGATGAATTCAAGTGGACTAATCTTTTCCAGGAAGCATTTGATGCACTCAAACATTAGTTATCTACAACTCCTATTCTAAGAGGACCTGATTGGGCACTTCCCTTTCATATATCCTCTGATGCTTCAGATACTGCAATAGGAGCTGTCTTGGGACAAGAAGAAAATCATCTCCCTTATGCTATCTACTTCATTAGCAAGAATATGAGTCCTGCTGAACTTAACTATACAGTTACCGAAAAGGAATTTTTAGCAGTTATCTATGCTATTAATAAATTTCGACATTACATCACTGGCTATTCTACTTTTGTCCATACTAATCACTCAACTATTAAATATTTAATGAACAAATCTGTCACAAATGCTTGAGTCACCAGATGGTTACTATTATTACAAGAATTTGATATTACAATTGTAGATTGCCCAGGAAAAGAAAATGTAGTTGTTGATTTTCTTTCTCGATTAACACCTAATGATAATACTCTAGTAGATGATTCCTTTCCTGATGAATATTTATTTGTAGTATCTGCTCACTCACCATGGTATGCAGACATCGTTAATTATTTGGTTGCAGGGAAGTTACCACCACACCTATCCCATCGAGAGAAAAGAAAAATCATTCAACAAAGTGCTCGGTATAGCTGGATAAGTGGGTGTCTTTTCTACACGTGACTTGATCAAGAAATCTGAAGATGCATTAGAGAAGATGAGGTTTATAATTTACTAAAAGCTTGTCATGATGGCCCTTGTGGAGGGCATTTTGCTGATAAAAGAATGACACATAAAATTCTCAGGATGCGTTATTATTGGCCCTCACTTTTTAAAGATGTAAAGAAATATGTTCAGGCCTATGATAGTTGTCAAAGAATGGGTCAACCTAATCATAGAGATGAAATGCCATTAAACCCCCAGGTAGTACTTGAACCATTTGAAATATGGGCCTTAGACTTTGTAGGACCCATTAACCCTCCATCCAATAAAAAAGTTTATATATTATTCTGCACAGATTATATGACCAAATGGGTGGAGGCTAAAGCACTCCATAGAGCTACTGAAGAAGTTGTTCTAGATTTCTTATTTGAAGATATCTTTGTCAAATTTGGAGTGCCTAGAGAATTAGTCACATATGGAGGACCTCCTTTCACCTCTCATGGTTTTAAAGCCACCCTTCAAAAATATCATATTCATCATAGAATGACTACACCATACCACCCCCAAGACAATGGATAGGTGGAAAGCACAAACAAAGCAATAGAAGCCATTCTCACAAAAACAGTGAAGGAAAACTAGAAGGATTGGTCTCAAAGGCTCCATCAAGCATTATGGGCTTGCAAGCCTACTTGGAGAAATACTACAGGATTCTCCCCCTATGAATTAGTTTATGGAAAAAGTGTTGTCTTTCCTATGGAATTTGAAATCAAAACCTTAAGGACTGCTTTAGTTGTTAACCTTGATTTGACTGATGCACAGACAGCCAGGTTGCAACAGCTTAATGAATTGGATGAAAAAATATTAAATGTCATTCACCAGACAACTATGATTCAACAACAAAGAACAAAATGGCATGATAAAATCATCAAGCATAAGCAATTTCAAAAAGGTAATTGGGCTTTATTGTATGATTCTCGGTTTAAGGAATTTCAAGGGAAACTACATACAAGATGGCTAGGACCTTACGAAGTGGATACTTTTTTTCCCAATGGAACAGTAAGGCTCCTAACAATTGATGACTCTAAAACACCGTTATTAGTGAATGGTCATCGACTTCGTCTGTACCAGCGCCCCATTTTCAAAGAAGATTTTAAGGCCACATGTGTGGCAGATTCACATTATCTCTTTTATAGGAACCTCCTGCCCCTCATTGCATTTAATTTTTCTGAATTTTATTTCTTTAGTATTAGATGAAATTTCTTTTACTAATAATCCCTGCCAAGGGATGGCATGTTACAATTGATGCTTTTGTAGATTCTTGATCCAGAAAAGGCCAACCAAGAAAGGACAATCTTACTACAAGCAGATCCAAGCTTCATCTTGTGAAGCATTGCTCCCTCTTTCTTCAATCCATTCATTTTCATTTCTCATTGCTGAAATACCACTCTTTAGCAACATTTTCCCCATTTTCCCATTGTTGAAACACCACTCTTCAACAACTGTTTTTCCCCATTTTCCCATTGTTGAAACACCACTCTTCAACAACTTTTTTTCCTCATTTTCCCATTGCTGAAACACCACTTTTCAGCAACGTTTTCCCCCATTTTCCCATCGCTGGAACACCACTCTTCAGCAACATTTTTCCCCATACATTGCTGAAACACCACTCTTCAGCAACATTTTTCCCCATTTTCCCATTGCTGGAACACCACTCTTCAGTAACATTTTTCCCCATTTTCCCATTGCTGGAACACCACTCTTCAACAACATTTTTCCCCATTTTCCCATTGCTGAAACACCACTCTTTAGCAACTTTTTCCCCCATTTTCCCATTGCTGGAACACAACTCTTCAGCAACATTTTTCCCCATTTTCCCATTGTTGAAACACCACTCTTCAGCAACATTTCCCCCATTTTTCTCATTGCTGAAACATCACTCTTCAGCAAACATTTTTCCATTCTTGTCCTGTTGCTGAAACACCACTTTTTCAACATTTCCCGTCATAAAAACATCTTCTTCATCTCTTTCGCTCTCACTTCTCATATTTTTCATACTACATTATGTCCTTTCACTACCTTCTCCCATGATTAAACAAACCCTTGATACAATTTCTCTCATAAATCCAAAGTTTCTCCCATGATTACTGCGGATCTATTATGAACAGGCACTATATTTTTCGAAGTACGAATCAAAGGTAAAGATGAGGTATGTAAACTTTATATGTAAATAAAATTGAACTATGGCTAATGAGAAGATCCCGATTCATTATTACCACACTTAAAGTCACTATTTTAGCCATAGTTGGGGGGGTGGGGGGGGATATCAAAACTTTATGCCATCATTTCACACGAACTAACTACCGTCACTTCTTTTTACCCATTATTTCGTCTTTTCACCATCATTTACATGCCCTCATCCACAAAACTTACTCTATTCGGGTGCGGTTACTTGACTCTATGATTGTGCATTTTACTGAGCTGAATAGCTATGGGAGGTCCTGTTATATGATACGAACCCGCCACGACAACCTTACTAGAATTGTATCCAGAAGTCTACTAAATCTTTCAGCAAGCTGGCTGGCTGGGTTATTTTCAGAGGCTCCAGGGATTTGATCAACAACAGGTTCTTCAATTTGCTAGGAATCTTCAACAAGACCATTCTATTGTTCAAGGGGTTCGAAGTCCAATCACAGAGGATGATATAGCACAGGTTTTAGGTCTTCCAGTCACTGGCATTTTCTGGTTCAGTCGCAAACACATTATTCTTAATGCCCATCAAGATTTTCTCTTACCAAGAGAACAAGTTGAGCCTAAATCCCGTGGTGTTCGACTTAGCTCATTGCCGCCTCCTTGGTCGAAAGTTGCAGAGTTTGTCAAGCACTACCTTACCTATGAAGGCCGATATCGGGTAGTTTACCAGTACGACTTTGTCTTGTTATCTCATTTACGACATGCTAGACTGGTGAATATTCCTTACTATATGCTCAGATGTCTTAGAAATATGTCGCATTATTGTAGACAAGCCAAAAATCCCATCCTTTCCCTCACCCATCACCCTCTCGTTCAATTACTCATCCAAAAGGGTTTTTCCCAACAAAACCCTCTCCTAAACAATCCACCCATAAACCCTCAGGAAGCTGCTGAACATCCTGAAAATCCTCATGAAGAGCAACCACAAAACCTTCCTGACCCTCTGGAAATACCTATTAATCCGCCTATAGATCCAATTGATCCAATTAACCCTCCTACCATACTAAGTCCACCCCACAATTTACCAGAATCATCTACTCCTACTGGTCATATCCTTAGTGATGATTCCAGAGCAGATAAACCTGATAACCCTCCCTGCCCCATCACTGAGGAAAAACCCACTCACAAAAGAAAGAAGCAAACTACTACTTTTCCTGCAATTTTACCTAAAAAATGAACGAGGGCTTCAACCAAAGCAACAACTACTACCACTACCCTAAACCCCCAACCTATTTTGCTAAAATCCCATACACCTCCACCCTCCCAAATCCTGGAAGTTTTTACCTGTTCAACCCACGAGCACTGAAACACAAGAACCAGAGACCCAGGGTGCTGCAACATCATTTTCCTTACATTCAGTAGCTGTCACACAAGAACCAGCTACTCATTCAGTAGTTGTTACATAAGAACCAACTATAGCTGGTCCACAAGAACTAGCTATAGCTGAAACACAAGAACCAACTACTCATTCAGTAGCCGTTACACAAGAACCAGCTATAGCTGCTCCACAAGAACCAGCTACAGCTGAAACACATGAACCAACTGCTGAATTTATTCCTAAAACACAAGAATCATATGCCCAAGATGTTGCAACATCATTTTCTTTACATCAAGTAGCTGTCAAACAAGAACTAGCTACTCATTCAGTAGCTGTCACACAAGAACCAGCTACTCATTCAGTAGCTGTCACACAAAAACCAACTATAGTTGTTACACAAGAACCAACTACAGTTGAAATATAAGAACCAACTGCTGGCTTTATTCCTGAAATACAAAAATCATATGCCCAGGGTGCTGCAACACTATTTTATTTACATAAAGTAGCTGAAACACAAGAATCAGTTGTTGATTTTGTAGCTGCTCCACAAGAACCAGCTACTGAGGTTGTGACCGTTACACAAAAACCATTCACCCCTCTTGATACACCTATAACAGATCAACAACCAGAACCAACAATGGCTTCTCTCTTACAAGAGAATGAGTTTCTAAGATGAGAACTGGAAGCTTACAAGCAAGAGTTGGTAATGGCAAAGGAAGCCTATGACAGGGAACTTAATTTGTATACCTTAGCTCGCATAGCGACCATGGCAGAGAAAAACACAAAAGATGATCAGTATAGAGAGTATATGTGTAGCCAATGTGGGGATATTTATGATCAAGCAGGCTACAAAGTGGTTCAAATCCCAATGCCTGGAGCTTCCCTTGCACCTACGAATTTTGCAGTTAAAAAAGAGGAATGTCCTACTGTTACACAAGAACCAGTAGGACCTTCAAAAATTCCAAAAAGAAAAACTAATCTACAGGAACCCTAGCCTACAACAACTGTTAAATCTGAAGCTCCTATTTTCATTAGTAAAGTTGTCCAAACTCTGCCTATTGATGAATTTTCCCTCCTGGCAAGATCAGTACCCTTACTTTTGTGGAACAAGCCACTCAAACTCTACCTCAGCCTACCACTTGCAATGCTGAAACACAAACTCAACCATGGAATGTGTTAGCACTCTGTAATTTGCCCAAGGTTGAAAGGCAAACACAGAGGCAACATCAAAACTGATTCGAGTCTTGGATCTAGCCCTCCAAGAATCAGAGAGGGATCTCTCTGTCTAATATATCTTTGTTTGAGGAGATATTAGGCTAGTTAATGAAAACAATGTGCTTTGTTGTAAAAAGGGTTTATAAATCGGTTGAGACAGTTTACACATCCATTGGGCTATAGGGTATGCAATTAATTAGGAATGAAATACAACCATAAACGAGGTAGGATGACTTCCATAGGGCGAGGTAATACACTCACTAGATCTTTTGCAGCTTAAATGAGGGACAGAGGAAAAGGTGAGAAGGATAAATTCGACTAAGAAGTAGTCAAGAATTCCTTAATCGAAAACATCAGAAGATAAACATTTAAATCTTCAAGAATCGGAAACAGGGTATCAGAGATAAATCCCGAGACATAAATCTATTCATAAAGATTAGATTTAGAAAACAAAGTGGTTACAGAGCAAGAAAACATTTAACTGAGAAAATCACATCACCAGTGAACATACGCAAGAATCCTGTAAAGAGCCTTCCTTTCATTAATGGCAGATCTATTAAAAAAGTTACAGCTTGATAGCCACAGGGCATGAAGATCCAACCCTTTTACATTCAAATCATCTCAATAAATAAGATATATCAACCCGACAAGTTTCACCAGTCGGTTTAACCGCCTCGGCAAAAAATAACCACCACTCCCACGAAATTCGGAGTTTTTTGCCCTGAAAAATGGACCGTTTTTCTGCGAAACAGGGGTCTGATCAGACGTGATTCTCTCTCCAATGATGACACCTGGGAGAAAAATGAAAGAGGTTATTGTATATGGGCATGTGATGGACAAAAACCTCTTTCGGTTTCACCGAATTCGTCCCCAGCTGGCCGTGAAAGCTCCTGCAAGATCGGGACTGAAACGGAAAATTTAAAATTTGGAAAAATAGGCCTCGAAGATGTCTTCGAATCTCCCGCCTTGTAGCTCCGTTGCAAAAAATGAAAAAGATATTTGTTCCTCGGCCTGTGATGAGAAAAAACCTCTCTCGGATTTTTAAAATTCGTCTTCGTTTGCCCAAAAATCGGTCTAGAATGTGACATGGTAAACTAGGCAAAAATTGGCAAAAATTGGGGAAAGTGGTCTTTTTTGGCAAGAAAACGGTATTCCGGACCCGCCCCCCTCGTTAAACGTAGACCGCTTGGGGGGGTCCGGAATTGAACCTGAGTTGTTGATTTCAGTGGCCAGATCTGGGCCGTTTAGATTAGCATGGGTTTTATTTTAAATTCCGGACCCCCCCCCCCCTTCGTTAAATTCTGGAAGGTGGGGGGGGGCTCCAGAATTTATGTGGTGCGTTGATAATTCTTGTAGCATGGTGGATGGGGGGTGGAGTATAGAAAAGTGCATGGGAGTTTAGGTGGGCGGGAGTGTAATGGGATTGGTGAGATGTGACGTGGGGGATGGGTAGTGGAGGTAGGTGGGTGAGTTATTACGTAGGGGGATGGGACGTGGGGTAGTTTAGTGGGAAGTGACGTAGGTAGGGGAGAGGGGACGTGAGGGAGTGTGAGGTGGGTGTGAGGGTACGTAGGGGTAGAGGACTTAGGATAATTTTGTTTAGTTTTTAATTATTTTTTAAATGTTTTTTACATATTATGTTTTTTATTGTTTTTTAATGTTTTAATGTATATATTTTATTATGTATTTGTTTTAAATATTTTAAATGTTTTTATATTGTAATTAGTATTATATTTTTTATTGTTTTTGCTTTTGTGTTTATTTAATTTTTTTATAATTGTTTTTTATATATGTTTTTTATTTTTTATTTTGTTTTTAAATTTAATTGTTTTATTTTAGTTTAAAACTAACCCTAACTCTTAACTTAGTTACTAACCTAGATACCTCAACTTAATTAATAATTAATTAATGATTAATTAATTATTAAATAGTCATTTATTAATCAATTTTAACCTAGACTAACCTTATTGCTATTCTTTTGTTCATCCTAAGTCCATTTATGCAGGGATGGATGGCGGGAAAAATCGGTCAAAGGGACAACATGACAAGGGAGTGAGGGCGCAGCGTGGGTGAAGCATGCAGCAGGGTGATGGAGGATTGAGTGACAAGAATGGAGGGAGGAAATAGAATCACCTAAGCCATGCTTCGTCACCAGGAGAGATGCCAAATCAACAGTCAAAGAATCGACTCGCCTATAATTATAGGACCCCTAACATAGGCTCCACCTGGGGATGGCAGCTTCTTTCAGGAGGTGTCAAGAACCACATACCTCTGAACATGCAGACTAGAGCTTTATCCATTGGGCTGGTCCCAAAATCTTATTCTGCAACCTGTACTTGTTTTGATGTTTGCAACTGAAACGAAATCAAATGAACGATGCTGAAAAAGAGATGCTCAGAATGCTGAGCTTATTCATTTTCTCCTACATACCCTATGCTACTGATCATTTTGTAAAATAAAATAATACAAAAATGCCAATGAAGCCAATCAAGTAGCTTCTAAGACCAGTGGATTATTTGACTGCTCATTAGCACAGTGAGAAGTGCAGATTGACCTTTTTCCCATAGACTCAGAACTGCAAAGTGTAAAGGCCACTGCTGAAAACATGATCGATCTTTATCATAGAGGCCTCGACAATCTTGGAAAGCAAAATTCATGTCAGAGAAATATTTAGGCCCTGCAGTGAGAAAATTCTCCATATAGGTAGCTATAGGATCAAGGTAGAAATGACATGTTCCTTGATTCTTGGATGGCAGCTCTGGCATTGTATCTCTGTTGTCTTCATCCTCATGCATTTCCTGACATGGCTGCAACTGCTCTGATGGGCTTTGTACTGATGATTTTGCCGAACACACCTCTGTAATTGACTGCCTGATCATGTCAATATCATAACAGCTTTTTATTTCATGACTGAAGAACGAAGAATGATTTTGGCCACACAGGCCATCCAACTGATCAGCTATTGGATCCTGAAAGGACTGACAAGACTGCTGCATTGACTCAAATGAAATTTCATGCTTGTTTCTGTATTCATCCTTCAACACTTGTCCAAGAGTCTCCTTCAAAACTTGAAATGATTTAAAGCACAATGGTATAGAGTTCTTTTGGATTAACTCAAAATTTGTCTCAGGCTCTAAGTTATCATCAAGAATTTGAAACTTGAAGGAGGGCAACTGCTGCGATTCTGGGTTTAGAACAGCCTCCATATCCTTAATGATATCATCAATTGATTGGTCATAGGAATTTATGTGTTCACTATTTACAACTAGCCTAGACCTTCTTTTCATAAATTGAAAAGATGAGAAACATATGGGCAAAGTGCTTTCACTTACTCTGATATTTTCTGTCTCTTCCCCATCGCTGTCATGACTGTTGTGCAAGGGCTGATTGTCACATCTGAATGGTAAATGATCTTCTTCCAGCCAATGACATGCTGTCGGTTTCTCTAAACAGTCAACCTCTATTTCGGCTTCATGATCATCATCATACTGATCCCACTTGGGTGGACAATCCAAGTAAGGAATGTCGTCGAACATGCACATCATATCAGCCGGTTGCTCCTCTACAAGTTGAGATGGAGCTTCATCTTTGACTGTGTCGTGAATTGAATACATGAACGAATCATCATTCAAAACATGGTACCAAGGGTGTGCAGCAACATGTTTGGGAACTGTGACACTTTCTTTCTCTGAGATCAAGGGACCATGATGTATTTGGACAGCAAGCTCCTCTTGTATGTTAATCTTCTGCATCAGCTTTTCCATGGCACTAGCCAAAATCTCTAGTTTATCTTCTGATGACTTCAGCTGCTCCATTTCTTTATTCTTTAACCGTGACCTCTTGATCAGCAAGTTGGTCTCCACATCAACAACAATATTCTGCATTTCTTCGAGGCTTGCAGTGTTCCTTTCTCTTAATTGAAATGTCATCTCAGGATCGAAGGCATCTGGGTAATGCAAGTGAGCTGATCCTGGGGGTGGCCTTATATCAGAAGGTATTGCATGATATGCTTGATTGAATCTGGCTGAAAACTGATGTACTGTCTCCCCTGGCTTTCTTTTCAAGTGCTCATACTCTTCTAGGATGAGGAAAACATTTACCCTGATTACCCACCTATCCAAGAAAACTTGCATGAACTGCTGAAAATTTCTGATGCTTGCAGCAGGAAGGTTCTTAAACCAATCTTTGACTTTACCTCCCAGAGATAGGGCAAACATTCTGATGTAGACGTCATCATCTTCAACCTCATAGAGGTCAAGGAAATCTTCAAGGTTTTGAATATGCTTTTCAGCAGTGATCTTCTCATTTTCTCCATCAAACCTAGGCAGATTATTGATATAATGGGCATGAAGGTCATGGAGAATAGGAGGCAAATTCAGAGGCTAGTATCGGTCTGGGAATTTTGCAAGAACAGGAGATGAAGAAAGGGGCTTACAAACATCCAGAGGTTCAGCAGGAGTAGGAGACAAAGCAGGAGGCTTATGTCTCACTAGGCATTCTATAGGTGCATCTGGGATGTGCACAGGTGTATGAGCATGTACATAATCTACAGTTGTGGGTATGATCTCTTGAGACTCATCAATTGACTGATGGTCAAAGTGATCTTCATCAATATACTTCTGACCAGGCTTAGAAAAAGACAAGACATGATTGCAAATAAAACCAAATATGTCTTGAATGCAATTTGATCTTGAATACCTGGTCTTTCTAGGCTGCTTGGTCATGCTTCAGGTTCTTCCTCTAGTGGAGTCTTCAAGTTGGCACTGTCTGGATATGATTGGAGTCGCCAGGTGAATGATCTCAACCTTCTTGTGTCTGGTCACTGTCCACCTTCAGTGATCAGAGCTGGAGCTTGAAATGTACTACTGGGAAAAAGTTCCCCGGTGGAGTCGCCATTCTGTTAGCACTCTGTAATTTGCCCAAGGCTGAAAGGCAAACACAGAGGCAACATCAAAACCGCTTCGAGTCTTGGATCTAGCCCTCCAAGACTCAGAGAGGGATCTCTCTGTCTAATATAGATTTGTTTGAGGAGATATTAGGCTGGTTAATGAAAACAATGTGCTCTGTTGTAAAAAGGGTTTATAAATCGGTTGAGACAGTTTACACATCCATTGGGCTATGGGGTCTGCAATTAATTAGGAATGAAATACAACCATAAACGAGGTAGGATGACTTCCACAGGGCGAGGTAATACACTCACTGTATCTTTTGTAGCTTAAATGAGGGACAGAGGAAAAGGTGAGAAGGATAAATTCGACTAAGAAGCAGTCAAGAATTCCTTAATCGAAAACATCAGAAGATAAACATTTAAATCTTCAAGAATCGGAAACAGGGTATCAGAGATAAATCTTGAGACATAATTCTATTCATAAATATTAAATTCATAAAACAAAGTGGTTATAGAGAAAGAAAACATTTAACTAAGAAAATCACATCACCAGTGAACATACGCAAGAATCCTGTAAAGAGCCTTCCTTTCATTAATGGCAGATCTATTAAAAAAGTTACAGCTTGATAGCCATAGGGCGTGAAGATCCAACCCTTTTACATTCAAATCATCTCAATAAATAAGATAGATCAACCCGACAAGTTTCACCAGTCGGTTTAACCGCCTCGGCCAAAAATAGCCACCACTCCCACGAAATTCGTAGTTTTTTGCCATGAAAAATGGACCGTTTTTCTGCGAAACAGGGGTCCGATCAGACATGATTCTCTCTCCAATTATGACACCTGGGAGAAAACTGAAAGAGGTTATTGTATGTGGGCATGTTATGGACAAAAACCACTTTTGGTTTCGCCGAATTTGTCCCCAGCTGGCCGTGACAGCTCCTGCAAGATCGGGACTGAAACGAAAAATTTAAAATTTGGAAAAATAGGCCTCGAAGATGTCTTTGAATCTTCCGCCTCGTAGCTCCGTTGCAAAAACTGAAAAAAAAAATTGTTCCTCAGTCTGTGCTGAGCAAAAACCTCTCTCGGATTTTTAAAATTCATCTCTGTTTGCCCAAAAATCGGTCTAGAAGGTGACATGGTAAATTAGGCAAAAATTGGCAAAAATTGGGGAAAGTGGTCTTTTTTGGCAGGAAAACGGTATTCTGGACCCCCCCCCTCGTTAAACGTAGACCGCCCGGGGGGGTATAGAATTGAACCTGAGTCGTTGATTTCAGTGGCCAGATCTGGGCCGTTTAGATTAGAATGGGTTTTATTTTAAATTCAGGACCCGCCCCCTTCGTTAAATTTCGGAAGGTGGGGGGGGCTCCGGAATTTATGTGGTGCGTTGATAATTCTTGTATCATGGTGGATGGGGGGCGGTGTATAGGAAAGTGCACGGGAGTTTAGGTGGGCGGGAGTGTAATGGGATTGGTGGGATGTGACGTGGGGGATGGGTAGTGGAGGTAGGTGGGTGAGTTATTACGTAGGGGGATGGGACGTGGGGTAGTTTAGTGGGAAGTGACGTAGGTAGGGGAGAGGGGACGTGAGGGAGTGTGAGGTGGGTGTGAGGGTACGTAG
>ML785633.1:62934-82731 GCA_009831015.1 Picea engelmannii | reverse complement strand
AACATGACAAGGGAGTGAGGGCGCAACGTGGGTGAAGCATGCAACAGGGTGATGGAGGATTGAGCGACAAGAATGGAGGGAGGAAACGGAATCACCTAAGCCATGCTTCGTCATCGGGAGAGATGCCAAATCAACAGTCGAAGAATCGACTCGCCTATAATTATAGGACCCCTAACAGAATGAGCAGGTCATAATGAACAAATGGAAAAAGGAGTCTACTATTACACAGGAAAAAAGTTTGCAGGAGCACAGACTACTTTGGCTGAACCACATATATTCAAACTGGGAAGCTTTGGAGCAAACACGCAAAGAATCTCGTGCCCATAAGAAGCAGAATGAGGAGTTAAAAAGAAAATTGCTCCTGATGTTTGATTTGGTACAAAAAATTGTTGGCTGCTAGGAAACCATCCTCAAATTACTCTCTTTTCCTTACAGAACGACTTGCATTCTTTCAGGTGAAATCGATCAAAGAAGGAAGACCCTATGCAGTGTTCAAACCAGAAGATTTTATTAAAACTTTTATAGAAGCCTCTACTATTGATCAGCATCTACTATGTGAGTTATATCTTCATAATGAAGCCATTCCTAAGAACAGACAGCTTAATCTTAATCCTCTTGTTGGTGATATCCAGATTCGGGCATTCACCTCCTTCCTTGCCAACCAGATTACATGGAAGAATGGTTTTCTAGCTGCCAAGCATAATGAAGATAACCGTCTCCTCTGGATACAGCCAGAACCACAGAACGCTGCCACCTTTGTTGCATAATATTATCATTTTTTTAAGAAACCAGGAATGATTCAATATATACGGCAACTACATGCAACAATACTTTAAGATTGTCAACAGTTTATTAAATCCATAGAGACTGCTGCCCTAAAATCAAATAACATGTTTTGGCAACAATCTTCTGAGAAAAGGCAGTAGCACAATCCCTTTAGTCCTACCAATCTTGAGACAACAATCTTCCAGGTACCTAGTTATATCAAATGTGTCCAGCAATGCACTGAAAATTGGATAGGTTATCAGTTCCATTTTCCCATTCTGTGGATGCCAGTAGAGAAGTATCAAGTTTATCTCAGGTTGCCCAAGAAGGTTGAAGCAGCAGCCTGGCAAAGGCTACAACATATTCAAGGATTCAGAGCCCCAACAGACAGTACTTTCTACAACTATTGCTTAAGTAATTTGCACGCCCAGAGTCGGTATCCGGATTCTGATTTAGATTGAAGTTGCCTGAGGACATGCAACCTTTTTAGTTGGGGGGGATGTTAGGACCCTATAATGTGCCTTTTTTCTCATACTTTTGCTATCATTACATCATTTTTCCACTCATATTTAAGCCTACATTATCACCTTAATCTATTTTTCCAAAGGTATATAACATTTCTTCTCTTTGCTATATGTTTAACATGTTTTACATGTAATTTTACATTACTTTCATATTTAGCCATTATCAGAAATATATAGTTGCTAAAATAGTTTGAAGACTACAGTTAATATATCATTGCTGCTTGAAGACCACGTTGTTGAAATAGTCAAACAGTACACAAATCCCGTTGCTGAAACAGTCTGTGATTTCCGATGTTGAAACAATATTTCACATACAGCAGTAACAAGAAAAGATAATTAAAAGAGTTGTTACACTGGCCACAACAACTGTACCTCAATCCAACACCATTACAACCATCGTTGTTGCTTGAAGACCACGTTGCTGAAACAGTCAAACAGTACGCAAATCTCGTTGTTGAAACAGTCCGTGATTTGCGATGCTGAAACAGTATTTCACATATAGTAGTAACAAGAAAAGATAATTAAAGGAGATGTTACACCGGCCGCAACAACTGTACCTCAAGCCAACACCATTACAACCACTGTAACAACATTTTGCTATGAAAGATCATAATATCCTATTCCAGCATAGAAGATTAGATTAGACTAAGAATAGGATTTGTATGTACACCTGTAATTTTATGCTTAATTGTATTAAGAGGATTCTCCTCTTTAAATAGGGGAGAAATCAGCATTAGAGGGGAGATTACATAAGGCTTAGCTAGAAGGGAATTACAAAGAAGGAGTGTGTTCACTTTTGATATTGTAACTTGTCACATTGGACAGATGAATAAAAGATCATTCTGAGCATTTCTTCTTAGTTCCTTTCATTTCTGGGGAATCTTGTGAGAAGGAGAGGGCCCACCTTCTTCACAAGATTCACCCATTAGTTTCTGTAGTGTGTTAGTATTGTTTTTATTCATACCTTGTTAAAAATCTGTTTCAACTGATTGTTACATCGTTTTCATACAATTCATTCCTAGGTAATTGTTGATCATTTTGATTGGTAATTCTGTTTGCAAAATGAGTTTATGAAAGTGTTATAGTCAGAGACAGGTGCTGAAGATTCTTGCTTTGGGGAATGGGGTCCTGTTCTCTGTTACATAATAGTTAGTCTTCTTTGCAGTATGCTGAAAGGTTTCTTTTTCCTAGGTTGTTGTTTCTTAATGTAATCCAGGATTCTTCTGATAATTATTTTCCTTTGAATCTTGAATTGTGCAATAGATAGATTGCTTTTAATGTAATTCAAAGTAGAACTTCAGTCTGTTCAAAGCAAGGTGTGATTAGTATAACTTTTACTACAACTTTAGATTGCTTTTGAGATTTAGCATATACAGTGTGTGATTGCCTTTGAAATAAACAGACTTCCCTAGGTTGACAATTTATGTAACATTTGATTGTTTTAATTAATAAACAATTATAGTGACCAACACCTCTAAGCTCAATTTCCTTTCCTTCTGAGGAAAATCTCATGAAAATATCTTGAAAATTAAGGTCCAATGTTCCTAATGATTGTAACCATTGGACCCCTAATACAACATCAACACCACCCATTTGGATGGAAATCATGGGACTATATAGTAAATACTCCCCCATATTGAGATTAATACTATGTCACTTCCTAGAACACTTTATGGTACCTCCATCTACAATCATTACTTGGAACTCTGGTGCTAGACATACAAAGTAATTGAGTCTTTTGTTGTTGGATTTATATACAACATAAAATACATACAAACATATATTAAAGCAAGGAACACCAAGAATTATACTCAAGAAATCCCCGAAGGGGAAAATGTATATTACATCATAACATTCCTGTGTGTACATTCTATTGTACAAATGGTCTCTTTATATAACCATAGGTGACCATAACTACTAAGTCTTAATTAGGTAATTAGATCACATCATATCCATAGCCATGTCCATAATATCTCCTTAAATCTCTCAACTCAATCCATGAGACCCTCATCCCTAATATCTCTCCTTATCCTCATCTTTCACTCATACGTAGACATTAAGCTTGGTCTACTCCATTACATTCGTGAAATTATATATTTTAGACATTATCCATAATTCACAAGCATGAATTATTCATTCATACTCCCCCTTAATCAATACTTGTTATTTCTTCAGTTGATCTTTGAATTGGTCCAATATTCAACATCTTATTATGCTTTGTCTTCATCTTTTGTCTTTGGTCTTCTTTATTCTAAAGCTTCAATATGCTTCTTGTACCTACATAGTATAAACATCATATTTTTTGAAGTCCATATAAAAAATTTACCATCCACTGGAATACATGGGTCACCAGCCTTTGCATCCACCAGTTCTATAGGAAAATATTTCCTGTACATGGTTCATCAACCATTTTGAATCACAAATCTCATGCGTGTACCTGAAACTCCTCCTACGTCATCATCAATCATCATCTTCGGTATGCTTTGGATTACCCATACATCCTAAGTTTTGGTGGATTACCATCAACCATTACATTTCTCAAGTGGTTTATGCTTACCACAAACAATACATCACGTGATTTATGGCTTATCACGAACCCTGCTCTGTCATGAAAAGTGGTTTCTTCTTACCACAAACAACACATTAAATCAATTTGTTTCTAGCTAACCACAAACCTTCAACATACAAATTATGGGGGTACACTTGCCTCTTCACGACTTACATCAACATTTACTCAAGTAAATACAATTTCAACTTTTGTTTCACACTAATCTATCCCTTATACAAACATAGGACCAATATTATATTTGTTTCCATCATCAAAACAACATGATCAAAGAGGATCTTCAAACTTCTTATGGATCTCATTCACTATGCATCTCAAATTATTAAACACAAGATACTAATTATTTACCTTGCTTTGCTTCCTTCTTCAGTCTTTGTCTTCTTTTGTTGCTTTAGTCTTCGGCCCTTTTGTTGCTTCCTTCTTCTTGTTGCTTCAAACGTTTTTCCTTGTCCGCTGCTTTTCTTCCACTGCTTCATTCCTCTTCAATATGACCTTTCCTTTTTCTTATTTTGTTCATGTCTATGATTCCTTTGTATTTATTCTTCTTACAGCTTCTTTCATCTTACTTGCACCTTTCTTTGTCATCTGCTTCTATCTTGTAGTCAACATCATCTTTCCTCTTCATCTGTCTTCTTTCTATTGTCATTTTCTTGCATAATTCTTGATTTAAACCTTCCACTACAAAACCTGCATAAAATTATTTCTTGTAGGATGGGCACCATCATCCAACAAGAAAAATGTAATTTTTTCTTCATGCACTTGTAATTACATACTTACAAAATATGTTTCTTGTTGGATTGTACAATGTCCAACAAAAAAAACCTATGAAATTGGTTTGGAAAACTTAATTGACACACAAATTCCATGATTTACATAACTTAAATTTGACTTGGCTTTGACAAAACTCAATTATGACTTTCGATTCAATTTTGAAACCTTGAATGACTTTACAAAAAATTCATTACATGACCAAGATATTTGGACTCGCATTTGAACTTGAATTGACTCATTGCATCAATCTATTTCATCTTAACTTGAGCATTAACTCAACATGACTTTATTGTTTCTATTAATAAAATAAAGGACTTCATCATGATCTTTCCAGAATATTGGTAATATTCCTTGCTTTATCAAATGCAAGAAGACTTGAATACACTATCATTACATAGCATGACTAAAAGTTGACTTTGTCTTGGAGTGTTCTATATGAAATAACCCAACATTTATCAAAGTCCATCCCTTCACATCAACAATGTTACTCACTGAGTGTGTGTTCCAACTTTCTTGACACGATGGACTATAAGCACATCCTTGTAGCCCCATAATGCTAACGTTCCAATTTCATTTAACCAGTTTTTTACATGGAATTCACCCGAGTACCATCACTATGAGCTCTTGGATATTTAAACCAATTTATTTTTTTAAATGCACGTGTGTTTCCATCGACTCTTCAGGAATTCCTGACCCGAGATCCATTCTATTTCTTGTTTGATTTGCAAAGTAGATATACACAATGCATTTTTTAATATAGAAAATCCTTTGATTCGATTTCATTCATCCTCTTAGTGATCCCTTGTGCAATCACCGCTATGAGCCATATGTCCTCAGAATCAAACCATACATCTGCAAACTTTTCAAATCTGCTCCATGCTTTGGATTTGCTACAAATTGGTATGTGCACCAGAAAAAAGGTTTACACAAAATTTTTATAACTATTATGAAAATAAAATATACCTTTAAACATAAGTGAGCATCGTTTCCCTTCAGTACTAGGTTCACAAAACTCATGGATACATTTTATTTGTTCTCTCTGCATGATTCACGAGGATATCGGTGGCCACCCACCTATTCCAACTGGCTCAAAACAATTTTATGACAGTTTACTATTTTTAGTAGTTTTTCGGGTCCTAAACTTTCGGGGCCATTTTGAGGGCCTAAACAACTTTTTTTCATGATCGGGAACCTAAATAATGGTTCAAGGATTTAGTTGAGCCTAAAAATTAATCTCCTCATCGTTACCTTTCCAACGATCTATCGTGTGGCCTAAACAAAGATCGTATGCAAAAGTTACGACCCCGAGAAGTTGATGTACTAACTTACCCCAATTGAGACCACATGGATTTTGGCACTTCATCTCCTAGGGTTAGTTTTTTGGATGTCTAGGGCTTTGGAATTCATTTTTATTGTAAAAATGCCTTCAAATCCTCATTGTACTCATCTTATTGCGAATGAGTATAGCCATCTGTTAGCTGCCCAAATTGCACCTTGTTTTGCATCTACATTTGAAACATACTATCATCTTTTACTCACTTCCTAGTAAGTGTATCCATCAGATTAACAAGTCTTTGGTAAAACTGTGTGGTTTTAATGCTTGTTATTTTCTCTTATTATTTCCTTATGTTGAAAATGGATTTTGTGTGGCGTAATGATTGTTTTTCTTCTTTAATTTCATGACTGCAAAGCATGAAATTAAAGCCTCTGTTTGTGCAAAATCACTGGTCAAACTTTGTCATGGTATTCTGGTGCATGGTTCAAAGATTATCATTTCTCCTGGACAAATTTATCATGGTTAAAGGTTCCATTGATTATGTTGATTACAGGATTTATACCTTAAGAGTCATTTATCTCTTAAATCTAAACTCAAATATGCAAGTGAATATATGAGATTGGTTATGATTTAATGTCCTAGACCTATGACATAGGTAGACCCTAAATTGAAACCTTATGATTAATTTGAAGTAAAACGCAAAAAAAAACTATTCCTATCTCTAATTTGTCGACCTATCTACTTGAACCTTTCTAAAACCTTATGTTGCGCCATATTCTTTGATGATGTTCCTTTCCTTTCAGTTGACCTTTTGTTTATCTGCTTAATCATAATTGCATCAGGGGGATGTCCTCGATTTCAGGATAGGGTTTCGTGGCATGCAGAGAGGGTTACATGAATCCCTTGGTTTTGAGCCCAATTTTCCTCTACTCTGCAGGAAATAATCAATGATTCCAGTGTGGGGTGATTACTTGATATCCCCAACTCCTCCTTTTCTCGTTTAGTATCAGGTATGTCGACTCGACCTTCTCTGATGCTTATGTGTTTACATTACTATGTCTTCATTGTTTTCTCCCTCATACAACCTACCTCTTTGTGCTCTAGTTTTCCCTCATTTTTAATCCTTTCGTAAAAATTATGTCTCTTGTATTCTGAATAGAACCAAACGACCCAAAAACGTTTTTAATCCATGATGATGTGATCGATAAGATCGCCCAGGTTGGTTGGTTAGTTTTCGTCTAGTCATTTAAAGGGTTTAATTTGGAAGTGGCCAGAGAATTTTCCAAAACCTTCAATGTCACTAGGATTAAAGTTGGGGCTATCCAGTTCTAGGTTATCAAAGAGTTTATTGCTCAAGCTATTAGTCTTCCTCAGTCAGGGGATAAATGGTTTAAAAACGTTAAGGTAAAGAATGTCCCATGGAATTCTCCGTTGGCATATAAGAAATCGCAGTATCATATAAAGGGTTTTCCATTGTAATTCTTTCACACTAGATGGCATGGTCTCTTGTTAATTATCAAACAATTCATTACCTACGAGGGACGCTATGGTCTGATAATCTATTTTCATATACGATTACTTATGTTTTTTCTAGGGTTTCGTTTAGACTTTCCCTTTTATTTACACAGAAGTTTGAAAAATATGTCTAAGTTTTACCAATGCCCAAACCAAAACCATGAAACTAGTTTGTTCAATCACGGTCTTATTCATACCCTAGTCGAATGTCATCTTGCTAGTGTTGGGGACAATTGGGAAACTTTCTTGGTAAGAAATTTATTTTTATCCCAACGCAACAACCCTGTTGTTGATACTACTCAAAATGATGAAGAGATTTTACACCCTCAGACTCTACCACATGAGGTTTAGATTGAAATTCAATTTCACAATGATCCTATTTTGTTGTCTAATCATCAAACAATGCTTTAACTCCAACGCGAACGATACTAAAGAAAGATTTTGTACCTAAGAGGTCTTTAGAAACTGTCCTAACTAGTTTGAAGGATCGACTATCAGACTATGTTGATTACCAGTCACAGCCTATGTTTTTGATGATTGAAGAGAAATCTAAGAAACAAGGCAAGAGAATTAGACAGTCACCCCAAGCCCGCGAAATTGATTTTAGAAATAAGAGGGTCGGCGATGTTCTATCCAGGATGATTTGGAATAGGAATAGGAAAAAGGATAGCCTGATTCCAACAATAACTATAATGGATCGAGACTCCTCAGAATACTCAGGTCGAAACTGTGAAGAGGACAGTCATACCTAGTATGATTTTGTCTCAAATCTTCCTCCTTTCCTTCAAAATTGTGAAGGGTTTTCAGACATTCAAGTTGATCTGAAAGCCCAACTTGGAAAAAAATACCTTTAGAGACATATCAACAACAGTCAATCTCATATTTGGAACCTGAATGTTGTCGTGACTGCTTAGCATGGGCTCAAAGGTATTATGCAAATGCGCCTAAATCAATTAATAAGGAAAAATAAAGAACTTGAAAAGGATAACAAGAAATTAAATATTGAAGCACAACAATGCATATCTCAGGAAAGTAAAAATCCAAAACAATTATGGATATATTATCATTAAAAATTCAACAAATGTCAATCTTATTATTGGATCAGAAATGCACGCTTATTCATTCTCAAATGCTTAATTTGGGTAACCAAATTTTTGGTTTTATTTTCTATTGAATTTGTTTTATTTAGCATTAGTTGTCTTAATTTAGTTGATATGATTTCTGATTTAATTTAATTTTTATTTCAGGTCTCCAAACAGATTGAAGGACGCTATATGCGCCCCCTGGCCAGTGAAGATCATGGAATTTCTTGTTTTCTTTTGATTAGTAATAGGATCTATCTTCAAACAGTTGGCGATTTATTTTGATTACTATAACAAACTTTGTATAAGTTGTTATTATAAACTTAGATTAGGATTTGATTTTTCAAATTCTCTATTTTAAAAAATATTTACCTCTATCATGTGGATATGAGAGTTGATCACTGTTATGTTTAAATACTTATGTCATTTTGAAACCAAAGATGGTGAAAATTCTGGGAAATGGGCCACTGATTATTTTTTTTGAAGAATATGGGATTATACTTTACTTAAGGCTTTTTTCCTGTAAGTCAAAGGGTTTTTTTTCATTATAATATCTTTAATTATGGTTCATATTCTTCGAGTAATTGATCATGTATTGAATTAAAATTAGCTTTAGTCTGTTTTGTCCATACATTTTTTTAATTGTTATCATTTATATATTAATTTTGTCAACCTTTAATAATCTATTATCCCAGGTTGTCTAGGTCCTTGTGATTATATCATTTTGATGTAAATATTGAGTTTATTCATATGATTTGAATTTGTAAAAGATCGGATTGTTCAAATTGAAATTCTTTTTTTTTAATTTCAATGGTCTATCATATCTTCACCAAGGATCAGTTGCACAAAAGTTGACACTTCAGTGTGACTAGTTGAGTTGAGTTTATATGCTGCATTGGTTTTGTCACCATGCAACATTGAGATCATCACCAAATAATGCACACTTGCCTTGGGATCATCACCATACTGGCACATTACCCTTGATTTCCTTATTTAACTCCTCACTACTCTTTGTTCAATCAGTTAATTGAAGACTAGTTGACTAGTTAACTCAACTAAGTGACAATTCACTCCCGTAACTGCCTAAGAGACTAGACTAGGTGGAAGTTCACTCCCATAACTATTGGTGTGTGTCCAGATCACTCTAGACTACCACTCTGACTCATTATATGCTCATGTATCCTATATCTATTGTAAATTATTCACTCTTTGAGTGTGGAAATGATTAATGAGAATTCTTCCATTCTTTCTCTCATTCTTCTTCCTTCTCCAATTCTCTCTACAAATGTGTGTATTATTGTTTAGATAGATCTATTATGTGCAGGATCAATACATTTACATGGTATCAGAGCTGACAGACTGCTAAGAAAAAGCTACACCAAATGTTTTTGCAGGTACTGAAGATTGAAGAACGCAACAAAGATGGAATCTATGCTTTACTCATCAACAATACTTCTCACGCCTCATAACTATTTGGAATGGAAGATAAAAAAATTTCTTCTTATCAGATGCAAAGGCTTGTACCAAATAACTATGGCAACGGAAGTAGAGCCTTATTCCGCTGATGAGAAAAATGACTTCCTCAATAGACAAGATATGACCATAGGAAGTATCTGCACGTTTGTGTCTCCCGAACTTTTCCATTAAGTATATGAAGAATCAAAAGAATGAACTCCAAATGAATTATGGACCATATTGGAGGTTCTATTTGGGAATAAATAAGATTGTGAAGATTGCATGCATGGGATTGGAAAGATAGAGCCAGAAGAGAAACCGTTAGAAGATCAAGCCTCTTATTCTGAAGAGTCTTATACACAAGTATTTGCACAAAGTTGTATTCCATTAATTGAAGATGATGTCTACTCCATTTCAGATTTTTTTTCTGAAATTCTTGTGGAATATATATGGCATGCATCTCAGGAGCCACATGCAGACACTTTTCCATGCGTAATGCATGCATCTAAGGAGACAAAAAGGGAGCCGCGCACATCAGACTCCATTCTGATATTTTGTGAGCACACTTTGCAGAATCAAATTGGATATTTGAATTCTTCTCGGGAAAATATCCAATTTCAAAAAAAACATCATCCGAAACGGAGTCCGGGAACTAAAGTTATGATCGTTTCAAAATCAACAAAATTTCAGCGTTTTTCGGAAACGGCCGCATGGTTTTCAAAATTTCATCCAAACTTTATTTGGATATTTTTCATTATAAGAAGATAAATTGGATATGTGTGGACATATCAATGGTGCATATACTTCATCATATCCATGCAGACATCTACATCTTCAAAAAAAAATTCAACGAGCACAAACTTGCACAGTTATGAGGTCTTCTTGGAGTGAAGGACAAGGTTGCTTAGCAACTGTTTTTTGTTCCTTCTCATTTTTTTTTATGCATTGTAATTTGAGGGGGGGGGGGGGTTCCCATGAGGTTTTCCTTCTTTCCTCGTTTAGTTCAATATATCTTTTGTATTTGGGTACCTAACATGGCCTTGTTGCCGGGACCCATTCTTTATTTTCACCATAGTGATGTTCAGGGGGGGTGTTGGAGTTACTTTACACACACCTAGGATTTAATTTTCCTAAGGTTAGTCATAATTAGTCATGATCTAGTCTCCTATATTTTAGGGGAGAATATTTCACCTGGAGAATATTCTCCTTCGGTTGACACTTTAGTTTGACTAGTTGAGTTGAGTTTATATGCTGCATTAGTTTTGTCACCATGCAACATTGAGATCATCACCAAATAATGCACACTTGCCTTGGGATCATCACCAGCCTGGCGCATTACCCTTTATTTCCTTATTTATCTCCTCACTTCTCTATATTTAGGACCAGTTAACTGAAGACTAGTTGACTAGTTAACTCAACTAGGTGGCAGTTCACTCCCATAACTGCCTGAGAGACTAGACTAGGTGGAAATTCACTCCCATAATTGTTGGTGTGTGTCCAGATTGTTGGAAGATTGGTTGTTGTCATTGATGTCAACCCTAGTCATGGGTTTTGGACTGCAAGATTGATGAAGGTATTTGGACATGAAGGAAAATGCACATGCAGATACAAAACCCATGGATGAATAGTATACATCATGTTGTTTCTGGTGGTATGTGGCATGTCACGTGGATCCTCATGGTTGAGGAGAAATGAATTTTTGAAGATGACAAAGTGAATTGAAGAAGGAAGTACATGTAGGCCCTCAAGATAATTAAAGAAAATAATTACAAAATAAGAAAGTGTCAGGTCGGACCTAATGTTAAAAGGAAGTGACATAAATGGTATAAATAAACATCATTATACATTCATTTTATACAAGTCAAATTTCATAGGTAATAAGAAGAAAAGAAGGCCGGATTTCAAGGGAGGATGAAGTCTTTTGGTGATGTGTTCTAAGGTATGTTATTTTCAAGTCATCTTACCATTTTTGCTATAACTTATTTTCTAGAACGATTCAGATCGTGAAATTTCTATGGTATTGAGAGGACATATCAAGGTACCTATGGTGAAAATTTCAGCTCTTGATTCACTATAATTATGGAGATACACTCTGTGGAAGATAGGGTTTGTGACCGATCCTGAAGTTAGTCAATAAAAAGGTGTTCCGGGTAAAACATTCATAACGTCTTCATACATAATCCAAATTAAGTAGGACTACTTCCATTGGAAAGAGTATGGAATGTAGTTTCTTGTGTGCAAGTTTCAGAATCAGATGTTAAATATTGAGCACGTGGCATGCTGTACAAGTTGGGTCTTCTGAATAGACCAGAATTGAATAAAGTCTACCATTCTTCCTATAACCTCTTTTTGGGGAGGATTCAAGGAGTGAAAACTGGAGGAGTTTCAGAGAATACATTGAGTAATATTATCTGAAGGATTAGAGTACTCCAAGAATTGAAGAATTGTAGAAAATGAAGAAGTCTCAGGAAGCATTATCAGGTTCTATGTGATGATTGGTTGATGGTAATGATTTAATGTAAAGTTTTGTTATCTCTCTTATATTCTTAGGTGGAAGGAAGGGGAAAGGATGGAGAGTTCAACTCTCTCTTTATATTGGAGGATTGTATCTTCCTCTTGGAGGTTTATCCCTCCCTTTACATTTGGAAGCTGTAGCTACCTTTAGAAGTCATTACTTCCCTTGAACAATAACTATTGATTATTTCTCATATATTGTGCATGGTGTATTGTGGTGTATTGGTGTAACTCTTATACTATTATTCATTGCTCATTGGATATAGTTGAATGGTTTAAGTATAAGTTGAAAAAGGTTTTAAATTATACTTAATACTGATTCACCCCCCTCTCAGTATCAACAAGATCACTCTAGACCACCACTATGACTCATTAGTTACTCATGTATCCTATATCTATTGTAAATTATTCACTCTTTGAGTGTGGAAATAGTTAATGAGAATTCTTCCATTCCTTCTCTCCTTCTTCTTCCTTATCCAATTATCTCAGCAAATGTGTGTATATTGTTTAGCTAGATCTATTATGTGCAGGTTCAACAAATTTACACAGGATATTCTACAGAAATCCCACCAATCAGTAATAAGAACTCATCATTCTTTGGCAAGACTAAGGGGCCTAGGTGACCAATTACATCAACTCTTAAATTTTCTAGTCAATAGGAAAATCTTCATGTTATTGGTACACCAAATTACGTGCTACAAAACATCCTAATCAACCCATCATAAGCACTTATTCTAGGTGTTGGGGGATCTGGTCTTCCTCCTTCACCACCTAACCCTTCTCCACCTCCTTCAGGAGGAGAATATTCAGACGAAGAAATTTCATCTTTTGAAAAATCTCAAACTTCAAATAACTCAGAGATTTCCTCCTAGATGGCCAATCGAAATAATCCCACCAGGCCTTGGCTTTACCAAGATGTTGTTGCCATACCAGGACCTCAACATCCTTTACCTAAGCATCCTGAAAAATTATTACCTAAGTTTTATCCTGATTCTAAATAGTCAGCTAAGGATCATATAAAAAAAATTATGTTGGTTGTTAGGCTTAGAAACATGGAACATGAAGATTTTGTGTGTAGGATTTTTCCTTATACCTTCGAAGGAAATGTTTTTCTTACAAAAATTCAGAGACGAAAAATCTCCCAAAGTCTTAGCTATGGAGTTATCTAGTATGAATATGAATCCGAAGGAAAAAGTTAAAGACTTTAAACAAAGATTTTTTACACTAAAAAATAAGATCCTTGCAGATTCTATGCCTGTAGAAAATATGATCGCCGATTATTATGCAAAAGATTTACATCATACTACAACCATGTGGGTTAAAAGGTCTAAAAAAAATAATTTGTTAGAGGATTTTGAAGAAGTTGTTCGCATTGAAAAGGACATGCTCAGCTTGAAGGATAACACAAATCCTGAAACTGAATCTGTTGATTGAGGTTGGTTGTCATTGATGTCAACCCTTGAAGAAAGCTCGGTAGCACAAAGGTCTGGATAATGGAACCAATATTGTTTGATGACTCATTATTGTCTTTTCATTGTTGATAATAAGTACAAATGGATGAACTCCAAAGTGGTCCCCTTATGGTGAAAGCCCTCATGGGAAGACGCTTTGCGGATTGAGTTATCCTATAAGTATGGTTAGAGAACCCATGCTTATTTGTGGAATAATGAGATGAAGTCAGTGAATTTTTTAGTGAAACTATCCTAGATTGATAATTCTTGTCATGTCATTTCCGACGGTATGTGGAACATCACGTAACTCCTCATGGTTAGAGAGTTATGGCCATGAGAAGTTAGAGAACCCAGGTTTGGGTAATGGACCCAAATTTGTTTGATGGATAATGGTATGATTTTTGATATATGTTTAGGTAATACTATTCCATATGGATAGTACATGTCATGCCATTTCTGGTGGTATGTGGAACATCACATAACTCCTCACGATTTGAGAGTTATGGTCGTACGAAGTTGGAGGACCCTCACATGTCATCTAGAAGCCCCAAAAGGTCAAAGTAGTCGAAGTGGTTTAAGATATTTTAGAAGGAAAATAATAAAGTGAAGTGATGAGTGTACTATAATTCAAATTGAATACAAAATAAATTATTTAAATAATAAATTTAATGGAGAAATTAGAAGTTTTTAAGGAAGCTACTTGGAGAGTATAAATAAGAGGCAAGACTCTCTCATTTAAGAGACACTTGAGCATATTGAATACCTATAGGTCTCTGAGGTAATCAAAGGATATATAAGCCTAACTTTTTAGGGAGGGTGAAAAAAAGAAGGCCGAAATTCAAGGAAGGATAAATTCTTTTGATGATGCTTTATAAGGTATGTTATTTACAAGTCATCTTACAATTTTCGCAATAACATTTTTTATAGAATGATTCATACCATGAAATTTCTACGCCATTGAGGAAAAATATACAAGTATCTGTGGTAAACAATTCATCTTGTGTGTCTTTGTATTTTTGTAGTTACACTTTGTGGAAAATAGGGTTTGTGGCTAGTTCTGAAACTAGTCAAAAACAGGTGTTTTGGGTAAAAACGTCATAAATTCTTCATAACAGATCCAAATTCAGTAAGACAAAATGTGTTGGTTATATTACAGTCTGTAGTATTCTTTGTAACAATTTCAGATCTATTCAACAAATATTCCATGCGGGGCACGCTCCACAATGTCACTCTAGAATAAGCCAGGATTTAGCAAGGTATGCCATTTTTTCTATAACTCCTTTTTTGAGAGGTTCCAAGTAGTGACACCTGGAGGAATTGCATAAAAAACACTGAAGAAAATTGTGTATCAGTTTCAGATCTTTATTCATTACATGTACAAAGTTATGATTATTTCAAGTTAAGGTTGTTGACAAATCCAAAACTAGTCATGTGAGACTAAAGAAGAGTTTGATGAAAATGCTAGTCTTTTGTTGTTAAAGTTAAGGAAGGTTTGCAGGTATGTGATCATATACACTAGGTCTATTATAGAGTTACAAATCATATTTGGATGATGAAATTGATGAGGGCTTTTGGTTAAGGTACATGTTGGGTACATGGTTGAGACAGACAGTTGATGAGTTGGCACATACATGAGGTGTATAGTTGATGATGTTGGTACATATTGATGAGTCATAGTTGATGAGTAGTTGACACATGATTGGTACATACTTGGTACATGGTTGGGTGCACTTATTTATGGTACAGGTTGATTACAGGTTGTTTGGTATAGGTTGGTGCATGGTTGATGCACTTGTTTATTGTACAGGTTGATTACAAGTTGAGGTACAGGTTGATGCATGGTTCAGGTTTATTGGTACAGGTTTACAACGATATATATCACAATGATAGTGTGACAGTGGTTCCATCATTCTACTTCTACTTCAGGGCGGTTGGACGGGGAAGGGACAGGTGGTTGTAGCCACCTTATGCTTGTAGCTGGAGAACATAGGGGGTTGTAGCCGAAGAACATAGGGGGTTGTAGCCTCCTTCTGGTTGTAGCCAGAGAATTGGGGAGTTTGAGTTTCCCTCAGGTTGTAGCCTAAGAAACTAGGGGGTTGGAGCCTCCTTCCAGTTGCAACTGGAAAACAAAGGAAGTTGGTGCTTCCAATGAATGTAATTCTTCAAGAAATATAAGAAAAAATATTCTATATTTTCTCCCACTTTGGGTTTCCACATAAAACATTGGTGTACTGTGTATGTGTATGGTTGTTCATTTGTTCATTTCTTATTTACTCTGCAGTTATTGGATTATAATGGTACATTGATATAACACTTGGATTTTATGGTTAAAAATGATTAAATTGGTCTATTACTGATTCACCCCCCCTGCTCAGTAATCCAACAATTGGTATCAGAGCAGGGTCCTTCAGAAATCAGTTTAACCACTGAAAGGTAGATCATGGAGAGTAACAACTTGTATAAAAATGGAATACCACAGTTTGATGGATAGAAGTATGCTTTTTGGAGCATAAGGATGAAGACATATATACAGGCATAGGGATTTCAAGTTTAAAATCAATTGTAGATGGATACACAACACCAACAGTTCCACCAACAAATGACAAAGCAGTGAAACTCGGTGAGAATAATTCCAAAGCTACAAATGCACTTTTGAATGGAATCAGTGATACGGTATTCACCAAAGTTGCACATTGTAAATCCATTAAAGAGATTTGGGACAAGCTTCGAATTATTTATGAAGGAGATACAAAAGTCAAAGAAACAAAGCTTCAAACTTACAGAGGTCAGTTCGAACAACTAAAAATGAAGAAAGATGAGAATATTGAAGCCTACTTCTTACGAGTCGATGAAACAATGAATGAAATCATAGGATTGGGAGAATAAATTGAAGAATCTGTATTTGTTCAAAAGGTACTAAGATTTATTCCTATGATATTTAACCCTAAGATATTAGTACTAGAAGAAAGATCGAATCTAAACTCAATAAGCATGGACAAACTGCATGGAATCTTCATAGCATATGAAATGAGAACTGAAAAGGAAAATCCAGATGTAAAAGAAGTATCCTTAAAAGCATCCAAAAGATCAAAGCAAAAGAAAAGGCAACAGGAAGAGCATAGCAACAACAGTGACGACTCGGAAGATGATAAAGAAGTGGCCAACTTCGTCAAAAGACTGAACAAGGGAACTGTTGGTTGTGGAGCCTGATTATCTTCCAGATTCATAGGTCTTTGTTTTCATCCATGTTTATATCCCATGAAGACTTTACACCCCATAAGAATGTACACTCTTTCACGTGGAGGAGTGCAGAGGGGTGTTACCCCCTCTGCGGGGTTCGAGGGTGAAGCCCCCGAAGGAAAAATTGCCTTGTAAATGTATATTGTAATTTCATTGTAAATCTGGACCATTCATTATAAGGTCACAGATCTAACGATATAAATTATGTTAGGGTTTTTTCCCTAGAAGGCAATCCTCTGTTACGAGGGAAATGTATTGCGGCTATGCATTATCGCGAAAATTGTATTATGAGATAGGAGATTGTGAGAAAAAGAAGAGGAAGTTATAGGGGGTTTGTTGTAGGTTGTATCCCTTCGATTGTTGGATAATAATAAAGGAAGGACCTGACAATTTCTCTGGTGGACGTAGCCCACACTGGGTGAACCACGTAAATCTGCGTCTCTATTGTATTGTGTATCTTTTGTGTTTTGTTACCGCATTTGTTTTATTTTATTGCTCCACGGTCCTGTTTTTATAACAACCGGTATCAGAGCGAAAGGTAACTCGCAGGAAAGGAAGGTTCCTGGTTCGAGTGGGAGCAATGGCAGAAGATGGAAAGTTTAGGGTCGAGAAATTTAACGGCCAAAACTACCAGTTATGGAAGATGCAGATGGAAGATTATTTATATCAGAAGGATCTATTCCTACCATTGGGTGGAGTAGAAAAGAAGCCGACAACCATGAAGGATGAAAAATGGAATATTCTTGATAGAAAGACTATAGGAATGATACTACTGAACCTGTCAGCGTCTATGGCTTTCAATATTTCGAAAGAAAAGACAATGAAGGCTTTGATGGACGCATTGGCTAAATTGTATGAAAAACCCTCGGCATCCAATTAGGTATTTCTAATGAAGAGATTATTTAATATGAAGATGTCAGAAGGTGGGTCTATTGCAGATCATTTAAATGATTTTAATACGGTTACTAATCAACTAAATTATGTAAAAGTGGACTTTGATGATGAGGTGAGGGATATTCTAATCTTGTGCTAATTTCCAGAAAGTTGGAACAGATTGGTCATGGTTGTAAGTAACTCTGTCTCTGGTTCAAATGCTTTAAAATTTGATGATGTTGTTGGTTTTATCCTTAGTGAGGAAATGCAACGGAAAAGAACAGGTGAGACATCAGGTAATGCGTTGAACATGGAGAATAGAGGAAGACAAAAGGATAGAGGAAAGGGACTAGGGAACCGCAGGAATTCTAGGAAGGGAAGATCCAAATCCAGATTTGAAAAGATAGAGTGCTGGAATTGTGGGAAGAAAGGACATCTGAAGAAAGACTGTAGAGCTCCAAAGAAACAAAGAGATGGACAATAGGAGAGAAATCAGGAAGCAAATGTAACAGGTGATGTGTTACAAGATGCTTTGATTATTTCTGTAGATAATATTTCTGATTCTTGGGTAGTAGATTCAGGGGCTTCATTTCATGCCACACCCCATAGGAAACATTTTCTAGATTATGTTCAAGGTGATTTTGGATAGGTTCATTTGGGTGATGATGCACCATGCAAAATTGTTGGAATGGGAAAGGTAAAAATAAAGCAACGTAGTGGAAACCAATGGTTGTTGAAAGAGGTAAGACATGTTCCAGATTTAAGAAAAAATCTAATTTCAATAGGGCAGTTGGTAAGTGAAGGTTGTATATCCATATTTACAAATAAGACATGGAAGGTCATCAAAGGATCATTGGTGATAGAAAAAGGAGATAAAGTAGGTATATTGTATTTATGTACTGGTAATACTGACTCTTTTATCTCTTTAGCTTCTACAGGAGTGGATACAACACTGTGGCATCATAGGCTGGGACACATGAGTGAGAAGGGAATGCAGATACTTCACAAAAGAAATTTGTTGCCAGATCTTAAACAAATTGATTTGGACTTCTGTGAGCATTGCGTTTATGGAAAACAAAAGAGAGTCATATTTCTCAGAGTTGGAAAAGAAAAGAAGAATGAAAGGTTAGAGCTTGTGCATACAGATATATGGGGACCATCTCAGGTATCATCTCTTGGTGGATCTCATTATTATGTTACTTTTATTGATGATGCAACTAGAAAAACTCGGGTTTATTGCATTCGACAAAAATCTCATGTTTTGATACTTTTAAGAAATGGAAAGCTTTGGTTGAGAATGAGACAGGAAAAAGTTTGAAGTGTCTCAGATCAGATAATGGAGGTGGATATTGCAGCAAGGAGTTTGATGATTACTGTTCATACCATGGGATTCGTAGAGAGAAGACAGTTCCAAAAACACCACAAGAAAATGGTGTGTCAGAAAGGATGATCAGGACAATCATGGACTGTGCAAGGAGTATGAGATTGCATGTTGGTTTGCCCTTACAGTTATGGGAAGATGTTGTAGATATTGTTGTTTACTTAATAAACAGAGGACTTTCAAGCTCTTTGGATGGTATAATTCCAGAGGAGGAATGGACAAGAAAAAAGGTAAACTATTATTTTTTGAAAACTTTCGGTTGTGAAACATTTGTCCATATTGATAAAGAAAATAGAACAAAGCTTGAGGCAAAATCCAAGAAGTGTACCTTTATTGGATACGGTGTTAATGATTTTGGTTATCGCTTATGGGATTATGAAAATA
>ML785633.1:48811-62558 GCA_009831015.1 Picea engelmannii | reverse complement strand
GATGAAATATTTTCTCCTGTTGTTAAAATGACTTCAATTAGGACTATTTTAAGTCTTATGGAAGTAGAAGATTTGCATCTTGAACAATTAGATGTTAAAACAACTTTTCTCCATGGGGATTTGGAGGAAGAGATTTATATGCAGAAGCCACAGGGGTATGAGGTCAAAGGGAAGGAGAATTTGGTATGCAGGTTGAATAAGAGCTTGTATGGCCTAAAGCAAGCTCCAAGGCAGTGGTATTTGAAGTTTGACAGGTTTGCGACAAAACAGGGTTATAGTAGATGTCATTCTAATCGTTGTGTTTATTTCAAATAGCTAGAAAATGGAAGCTATATTATCTTGCTATTGTATGTAGATGAGATGCTTGTTGCAGGGTCTAATATGTAGGATATAAATGTGCTCAAGAAGAAAATAGCTAATTCATTTGTGATGAAGGATTCGGGTGCTACAAAGAAAATCATTGGTATGAGAATAACAAGAGATAGGAAAAATCGCAAATTGACATTATCTTAGGGTGAGTACATAGAGAAGGTGTTGGAGAGGTTTAGAATGAAGAATGAAAAACCAATTAGTACACCTTTAGCCAATCATTTCAAATTAACTAAGGAAATGTGTCCCAAGACACAGGAGGAGATAGAATACATGTCTAGGGTCCCTTATTCATCAGCAGTTGGCAGCTTGATGTATGCAATGGTTTGCACAAGACCAGATATTGCACATGCAGTGGGAGTTGTGAGCAGGTATATGAACAATCCAGGTAAAGAACATTGGGAAGCAATAAAGTGGATTCTCTAGTATTTGATAGGTATTGCTACTCATGCATTATGTTTTGGAGGTTCAAACACTTTTCTATAGGGATATGTTGATTTGGATATGGTAGTTGATAAATATAGCAGGAGGAGCACCACAGGGTATGTTCTTACTATAGGTGGAACAACAGTAAGTTGGATTTCAAAACTGCAAAAGGTTGTTGCACTTTCAACAACAGAGGCATAGTATGTTGCTGCTACAGAGGCTAGTAAAGAGATGATTTGGTTACAGAGGTTTATGGAGGAATTGGGAAAGAAGCAGGAGAATAGCAGGTTGTACTGTGACAATGAGAGTGCCATTCATCTTGCCAAGAACTCAGCCTTCCATTCGAAGACTAAGCATATATAGTTTAGGTACCACTTCATACGATCCGCCATGGAAGATGGACATTTGAAGTTGGAAAAGATACACACTAGCTAGAATCCTGCAGACATGTTAACAAAGGGAGTAACCAGGGAGAAACTAAGTTCCTGCTCAGTTTCAGTTGGTCTTCAAGAATGAAGATGAAGATGAGAAATTTTCCAGGTACAAGAAGGTTCAAAGTCCAGCATATACATCAGCGGTGGAGTTGTTGAGATTAGTCTCCAAGTGGAAGATTATTGGTTGTGGATCCTGATTATCTTCCAAATTCAAAGGTCTTTGTTTTCAGCCGTGTTTATACCCCATGAAGACTTTACACCCTAGAAGAATATACACTCTTCCACATAGGGGAGTGCATAGGGGGGTTACCACCTCTGCAGGGTTCGGGGGGGCTATCCCCCCAGCTGGGGGGTTTGGGGGAGAAGCCCCCGAAGGAAAAATTGCCTTGTAAATGTATATTGTAATTTCATTGTAAATCTGGACCGTTCATTATAAGGTCACAGATCTAACGGTAGAAATTATGTTAGGGTTTTTTCCCTAGAAGGAAACCCTCTATTATGAGGGAAATGTATTACGGCTATGCATTATGGTGAAGATTGTATTCTGAGATAGGAGACTGTGAGAGAAATAAGAGGAAGTTACAATGGGTTTGTTGTAGGTTGTATCCCTTTGATTGCTGGATAATAATAAAGGAAGGACATGGCAATTTCTCTGGTGGACATAGCCCACACTGTGTGAACCACGTAAATCTATGTCTCTATTGTATTATGTATCTTTTGTGTTTTGTTACCGGATTTGTTTTATTTTATTTATCCATGGTCCTGTTTTTCTAACAACTGGTATCAGAGCGAAAGGTAACTTGCAGGAAATCAGGGTTCCTGGTTCAAGTGGGAGCAATGGCAGAAGATGGAAACTTTAGGGTCGATAAATTTAATGGCCAAAACTACCAGTTATGGAAGATGCAGATGGAATATTATTTATATCAAAAGGATCTATTCCTACCATTGGGCGGAGTAGCAAAGAAGCCGACAGCCATAAAGGACGAAGAATGGGAGATTCTTGATAGAAAGACTCTAGGAACGATACAGCTGAGCCTGGTAGTGTTGGTGGCTTTCAATATTTTGAAAGAAATGACAACGAAGGATTTGATGGAGGCATTGGCTAAATTATATGAAAAACCCTCAGCGTCGAATAAGGTATTTCTAATGAAGAGATTATTTAATATGAAGATGTCATAAGGTGGGTCTATTGCAGATCATTTAAATGATTTTAATACGGTTACTAATCAACTAAGTTTTGTAAAATTGAACTTTGATGATGAGGTGAGGGCTCTTCTAATCTTGTGCTCATTGCCAGAAAGCTAGAACGGCTTGTTCATGGCTGTAAGTAACTCTATCTTTGGTTCAAATACTTTAAAATTTGATGATGTTTTTGGTGTTATCCTTAGTGAGTAAATGCGACGAAAAAGCACAGGTGAGACATCAGGTAATGTGTCGAACATGGAAAATAGAGGAAGACAAAAGGATAGAGGAAAGGGACCAGGGAATCGCGGGAATTCTAGGAAGGGCAGATCCAAATCCAGACTTGGAAATATAGAGTGCTGGAATTTTGGGAAGAAAGGACATCTGAAGAAAGATTGTAGAGCTCCAAAGAAACAAAGAGATGGACAGCAAGAGAGAAATCAAGAAGCAAATGTAACAGGTGATGTGTTACAAGATGCTTTGATTCTTTATGTAGATAATAGTTCTGAGTCTTGGGTAGTAGATTTAGGGGCTTCATTTCATGCCATATCCCATAGGAAACATTTTCTAGATTATGTTCAAGGTGATTTTGGACAGGTTCATTTGGGTGATGATGCACCATGTAAAATTGTTGGAATGGGAAAGGTAAAAATAAAGCAACACAATGGAAACCAATGGTTGTTGAAAGAGGTAAGACATGTTCCAGATTTAAGAAAAAATATAATTTCAATAGGGCAGTTGGAAAGTGAAGGTTGTATATCTATATTTACAGATAAGACATGGAAGGTCATCAAAGGATCATTGGTGATAGCAAAAGGAGATAAGGTAGGTACATTGTATTTATGTACTGGTAATACTGACTCTTCTATCTATTTAGCTTCTACAGGAGTGGATACAACATTGTGGCATCATAGGCTGCGACACATGAGTGAGAAGGGAATGAAGATACTTCACAAAATAAATTTGTTGCCAGATCTTAAACAAATTGATTTGGACTTCTGTGAGCATTGTGTTTATGGAAAATAGAAGAGAGTCAAATTTCTCAGAGTCGGAAAAGAAAATAAGAATGAAGGGTTAGAGATTGTGCATACAGATGTATGGGGACCAGCTCAGGTATCATCTCTTGGTGGATCTCGTTATTATGTTACTTTTATTGATGATGCAACTAGAAAAGATTGGGTTTATTGCTTTTAACAAAAATCTCATGTTTTTGATACTTTTAAGAAATGGAAAGCTTTGGTTGAGAATGAGACAGGAAAAAGTTTGAAGTGTCTCAGATCAGATAATGTAGGTGAATATTGTAGCAAGGAGTTTGATGATTACTGTTCATACCATGGGATTCGTAGAGAGAAGACAGTCCCAAGAACACCACAAGAAAATGGTGTGTCAGAAAGGATGAACAAGACAATCATGCAGCGTGCAAGGAGTATGAGATTGCATGCTGGTTTACCCTTACAGTTCTAGTAAGATGTTGTAGATAATGTTGTTTACTTAATAAACAGAGGACCTTCAAGCTCTTTGGATGGTATAATTCCAGAGGAGGAATGGACAGGAAAAAAGGTAAACTATTCTTTTTTGAAAACTTTCGGTTGTGAAGCATTTGTCCATATTGATAAAGAAAATAGAACAAAGCTTGAGGCAAAATCCAAGAAGTGTACCTTTATTGGATACAGTGTTAATGATTTTGGTTATCGCTTATGGGATTATGAAAATAAAAAAATCATTAGGAGTAGAGATGCCATATTCAATGAGAAGGTCATGTACAAAGATCAATTGCAGGGAAAGAAACAGGAAAAAGAAAAATAAGAATACGCAGTGCTCGATGAGATCACTGAAAAAGAAATTCCAAAGGAACCAGAAAATCAAAATGTACAACAATAGGAGCAAAAGGTACCTCAAACACCTGCAAGTGTTGTTAGAAAATCTACCAGGTTAAGTATACCCCTTGAACGATACTCTCCTTCATTGTATTATTTATTTTTGATTGATTATGGTGAACCAGAATGTTATGAAGAGGCAATGCAGGTAGACACCAAAAAGAAGTGGGAGGAAGGCATGAAAGAGGAAATGGATTCCTTAGTAAATAACCATACTTGGGACTTGGTTCAATTGCCTGCAGGAAAAAGAGCATTGCAGAATAAATGGGCTTACAAGTTGAAGGAAGAAGATGGAGGAATAAAGTGGTACAAGGCTAGACTTGTTGTAAAGGGGTTTGCTCAAAAGAAAGGTATATATTTTGATGAAATATTTTCTCCTGTTGTTAAAATGACTTCAATTAGGACTATTTTAAGTCTTATGGCAGTAGAAGATTTGCATCTTGAAAAATTAGATGTTAAAACAACTTTTCTCCATGGGGAATTGGAGGAAGAGATTTATATGCAGAAGCCACAGGGGTATGAGGTCAAAGGGAAGGATAATTTGGTATGTAGGTTGAAGAAGAGATTGTATGGCCTAAAGCAAGCTCCAAGGTAGTGGTATTTGAATTTTGACAGGTTTACGAAAGAACATGGTTATAGTAGATGTCATTCTGATCACTGTGTTTATTTCAAAAAGCTAGAAAATGGAGGCTATATTATATTGATATTGTATGTAGATGACATGCTTGTTGCAGGGTCTAATATGCAGGATATAAATGTGTTCAAGAAGAAATTAGCTAATTCATTTGTGATGAAGGATTTGGGTGCTGCAAAGAAAATCCTTGGTATGAGAATACCAAGAGACATGAAAAATCACAAATTGACATTGTCTCAGGGTGAGTACATAGAGAAGGTGTTGGAGAGGTTTAGAATGCAGAATGCAAAGCCAGTTAGTACACCTTTAGCCATCCATTTCAAATTAACTAAGGAAATGTGTCCCAAGACATATGAGGAGATAGAATACATGTCCAGGGTCCCTTATTCATCAGCAGTTGGCAGCTTGATGTATGCAATGGTTTGCACAAGACCAGATATTGCACATGCAGTGAGAGTTGTGAGCAGGTATATGAACAATCCAGGTAAAGAACATTGGGAGGCAGTAAAGTGGATTCTCAGGTATTTGAGAGGTACTTCTACTCATGCATTATGTTTTGGAGGTTCAGACAGTTTTCTACAGGGATATGTTGATTCAAATATGGTAGGTGATAAAGACAACATGAGGAGCACCACGAGGTATGTTTTTACTATAGGTGGAACAAAAGTAAGTTGGATTTCAAAACTGCAAAAGGTTGTTTCACTTTCAACAACAGAGGCAGAGTATGTTGCTGCTACAGAGGCTAGTAAAGAGGTGATTTGGTTACAGAGGTTTATGGAGGAATTCAAAAAGAAGCAGGATAATAACAGGTTGTACTGTGACAGTGAGAGTGCCATTCATATTGAAAAGAACTCAGCCTTCCATTTGAAGACTAAGCATATACAATTGAGGTACCACTTCATACGATCTTCCTTGGAAGATGGACATTTGAAGTTGGAAAAGATACACACTAGCCAAAATCTTGCAGACATGTTAAGAAAGTGAGTAACCAGGGAGAAACTAAGTCCCTGCTTAGTTTCAGTTGGTCTTCAAGAATGAAGATGAAGATGAGAAATTTTCTAGGTCCAAGAAGGTTCAAAGTCCAGCATATACAACAACAGTGGAGTTGTTGAGATCAGTCTCCAAGTGGGAGATTGTTGGTTGTGGAGCCTGATTATCTTCCATATTCAAAGGTCTTTGTTTTCAGCTGTGTTTGTACCCTAATGAAGACTTTACACCCTAGAAGAATGTACACTCTTCCACGCGGGGGAGTCCAGAGGGGGGTTACCGCCTCTGCGAGGTCCGGGGAGGCTATCCCCCAGCTGGGGGGTTCAAGGGAGAAGCCGCCGAAGGAAAAATTGTCTTGTAAATGTATATTGTAATTTCATTGTAAATATGGACCATTCATTATAAAGTCACAGATCTAACTGTAGAAATTATGTTAGGGTTTTTTCCCTAGAAGGAAACCCTCTATTATCAGGGAAATGTATTGTGGCTATGCATTATGGTGAAGATTGTATTTTGATAGAGGAGATTGTGAGAAAAAGAAGAGGAAGTTACAATGGGTTTGTTGTAGGTTGTGTTAGCAACAATTTTTGTCCTGGGGACAAAAGTACCCAGGTCTGCAGGTTGCACAGGAAGCGCCCAAACACAGCGTGGAGGAATCTCTTTTCCGGTTACAAGTCAAGTGAGCGGGAGAAGTTTTGTTGTCAGCAGTCGAGATCCATCTATAAAGCTGATCGGCGGTCACCGGGATTTCGGGGCTGCCAAGTTGCCCGAGGTTTAGCGCAAAGGTAGCACCCATATTTCAAGACAGATCTGGGTCGTCCGATCTAGTTGGGATAGGTGGTAGTCGGTCAGCATTGTGGGGATTGACGTTTTGGGAGACAAGGGACCTCCCATTATTTGCAGCTGAAATTGCCGATCGGCGAAATGCCGAAGGTACCTTTGGAGCCGAGACCACAGTCCTAACGCTAGGTTACGTCAAGCGAGCCTGGGAATGAAGGCAGCCCCCTTTTAAATAACAAATGCTACCTCGGTCATTCACCTGAAGGACACACAGTGCACATCTGTGTCATGTCGGCATTCGGGAGTTCGAGGGGTAAGTGCTCCTCGTTATTTCACATCTCGAAACCTCGAACCCCGAAGTGCCGAAAGCACCCAGAGTCGGGCCCATGGTTTTGGCGCCTGGTCACAAAGGAGCAGGCTTGGAGGAGGGGCACTAACGTTTTTCATTTGGCAAGACGGGTCCCAAAGCGTTGAGAGCGATCTTAGCCGTTCATCCCAGAGGAGCACGTGGTGCACGATCAGGTTCTTCGCCTTTTCGCCCACCGTGATTTCGAAGCATGAGGAGAAGCTCTTTCATATCCCCGAGATGCGAAGCATCGAAGACGTCTCGGACTCGGGCCCACGTTATTACCGAATTAGTCCAGGACCATCAGATCAGAGAGGGACGCGTGGCGACCGTTAGGCCCTCCCGACATTTCGCCCATCGCGACTTTGAAGAGAAAGGATCTACTCCTTCCTATCCACGACCCCCAAAGCACCGAAAGCACCTTTGAAGATAGAGGTAGGGTCACGGCCCGTGGTCACTTGAAGGAGTAGAAAAGGCTGTACAAAAGGGACCAAAAGCGTTGATTTGAGTTCCATAAGGGGGGCACCGTGTTCTCCAGATGTTGGTTCGATGTGATCTAAATCTCGATACCTGCTTGGAACGAATGAAGAAGAGAGAGGGTGGTTGAAACCTCACCTCACTCATTAATTGCAAGGTATGGACGTCCCAACTGAAAGTCTACCCGAGATAGTCCTCTATACTAGTTCTTTCCATGGAAGCCATGCCAAGTCCTCGACTCACCAGGGGATCTTGCGCATGCTAATTCAGCATTTAAGGGCTCAACTACCCCTTGGAACGAGCCATGCAGAATTAAGGTGGTGTATGACAGAGGAGTGCAGGCCAGATTTGACTGAAGAGACTCCTCATCCCAAAAGTCTAGTAGGCCTCTGTTGGGCAAATGTTTAGGAGTAGATATACTTAGTTTTGATATTTTTCAAAGGATTGAGGGTAGAGCGAAGCTCCCGACTGTAAATTTTTAACAGACATTCTAGCTCTCTGGTTATGCATCTGTGTGTGAGATTTCTTTTTTTATGAGAGACAATCTTTCTTACTCCATATAGGTTTTCATCTCATACTGAGAGAATTCGTGATCGACTGATTCACACGAATGATCACAATTGTGTTATGATAAAGGATTTATTGTTGCATTATTGTATTCCCTGGTTTTCTGCATTTGAATGTAAGAAGATCTTGCGTTTAGATGCCTTTTCCTACAATCTGTTAGAAATTTGATGTTTATGACAAACCTTTGCATCTCTCTGATACAAGTCTTCCCCCTACTCACCCTTACTATAACTCACTGTCTAAAGTTTATCTAAGACCTCACTTGCCCGTGCATGCCTGGCCTGTTTTCGGAGTTGAAACAATATTGTTTTGAGTTAACTTCCATTCAATCACACCTTTTATAAACAAATCATGACATAAACTGATGGGTGTCGGGCTCTACTCCTCCTGCAATCCAGGAGTGACTTCTGACGCTAACATTTCTGGCGCCGTTGTCGGGGATCGAACTTGAAAATTTTCCCCGAGATTGAACGACATTGAGCCTTTGATTATGAAGGTGCATCAGGTATCAGAGCCTTTGAATATTGCTACTGTTTACCTGGCGACTCCATTGTGACGACTCCACTATACTGAACCTGCCATGTTAATTGTGGCTTTTAGAGGCAGGCACACGCGGTCCCATCCACAACTGCCTCTAGCTACACCTGAAACTGATCTGGAGGTGGTTCTCAGGAAAGAAAAGGCATCTAAAAGAGAAGATTCCACCGCCGAACCAGGTAATCCGCCATCTCCTTCTGTAGGAACTCCATTTTCTCCTCCTCAGTTTCTTAACAGACCTTTTTCTGAAGTTTCCCATTTCCTGAATTTCGGGAGTGTTCCTGTTGAGTTTTCCCCCCCTGGTCTGGGATTGGAGGGAGAAATCCTTGTCACTCCCCTCTCCCCTGAAGTTATACCTTAGCGTAGGCCCAGGACCACAGAATATTTCCCCACTCCTAGCTTTACCAATCCTCCTCTTGTTACTGTTGTCGCTTTTTCACCAGGAGGAGCGTCCGCTGACTTAAGCTCATTAGCCTTCTCCCTAAATCCCTTATTGTTTCCCATTCCACTTAGAGGCTCATTCCCAGTATCCTCTTTTCGAGCTCCTTCTCCTCCAAGTTCTCCTCCACCTAATATTCCCATGGCAGGAGTAAATCCCCCTATGACCAGAATGGAGACTATTATAGCCGCTAGGTATGCTCCCCTTGTGTTACCTCAGCCTCTCAATGCCCTTCCAGCAGATGGGTACCTCAAGCAACTACCTAAGTTTACAGGCGAGGGGGACATAACTGAAGAAGAACACCTAGAATCGTTTTACAGTTTTACATATGATAATGTTATCATGCATGCAGACGTATGGATGAGGATTTTTGTCCATAGTCTTCAAGGCGAGCCTAGAAAATGGTTTAAGGCCCTGCCTCCTAGATCTATTTATGGGATTGAGGATTTGGATAGTGCCTTTTTGAGACAGTGGGGAGACAAAAAGGACTTCATGTATGACATGACTGAGTTCGGGTCTTTGAAAAGAAAGGATGGAGAGTCTGTCTTTGACTTCTCCAAAAGATTCAATAAAATGTACAATAAAATCCCTACTGAGATTAAACCCTCAGAAGCCTCTGCAAAGATCACTTATGCCAGTGCTTTTGATCCCGATTTATGCCTCCTGCTTAAGGAAAGGAGGGCCACTACTCTGGCTCACATGCAAGATGCAGCCGTGGAAGTAGAATCTAACATATTGGTTGTTGACCGACTAAGAAATAAGGTTGACAGAGACATACCCAGGAGAAGAGAAGAAGCCTCCTTGTCTCATTCCTCTCCCCTTCCCCTTCAGACAGATGAGGTAGCTAAAGTACTGAAATCCCTCTCGGCTAGGATGGAGAAGTGGGAGTTAGAAGGGAAGCCCACGTACAGAAACCCCCATAATACTGATAACAGAGGTCTCAGGAGGCCTGGTAATAATATGCCACAGACTTTGCAAAAGGAACAAAGAAGAAAATATAGGGATGATCAGAGGATTCAGACCCCTCTCTAGAATAACCTAGTTGCTCATGAGGAAGGGGGGGAGGTGGATGAACTCGACCCTGAGATCCATTGCATTGAAGACACTTCATCTTTCCCTCATTTGACACAATCTGCATATGAAGAATCCCTTATCAACACTCAAATCAACAAATTGAGTAAAGGGGAAGGGGCCAGCAACACTCCTAACAGATACAATCTCAGGTCAAAAAAGAAAGAAGGGAATTTTGGTAGCTAGGATCAGCCCCTCATAGCAGAAAGGCCTATTGAAGCTGCAGCAACCACTACTAAAGAGAAGAAAACTCAAAACACTTTTCCCGTAGCCAAGGAACCTGTCTCAGAGGTAAGGGAAGCCCCTAAGTCTCTCCCCCCCTTTAATTTTGAGCATGAAATTCAAAAGATTAGAATTCCTGTACCCCTCTCTGAACTGGTTAAAAATGAAGACTTTAAAAGGTCCCTCTCCAAGCTGCTACAATCTGAGCCCCCCCAGCCTTCCTCGAACTCCATAAATCTCCAAGATGAAAAGCCAGCAGTTGTCATAGGTCCCATGGTAGAAGATAGAGGTGATTCATCCCCTCCTTTCTACACATCCACTAACATACATGATAAAGTGTTGCATAACTGCCTCATGGATTCAGGGGCTTCCCATAACCTTATGCCCAAGATAGTCATGGAAGAATTGGGACTGGAAGTGACAAGGACTTATCATGATTTGTACTCTTTCGATTCAAGGAGGGTGCAATTCCTTGGAGTCATCAAAGACTTGGCGGCCTCTCTGTTTCAACTACCAATGAAGAGTGTGGTGATGGACATTGTAGTGGCCGATGTTCCTCCCAAGTTCGGCATGCTGCTGTTAAGATCTTGGATTAAAAATCTTGGAGGAACGTTACAGATGGATCTCACATATGCTACCATTCCAGTCTTTGGAGGGGAACACAGGAGGCTTTACAGAGAAGCCTAGCTCGCCTACATTGTTAGCGATGAGAAGAACCCTACTAATCACCCTATATTTGCGCTAGACACTGAATTGGGATCTAGTTTGTTACAGCTCACTGATGCTCCTGTAGTCCCTTTCCAAATCAGAGAGCAACCCTTAGTTGATCACAGGGCGCCTCCCCCAACCACCTCTATTTGGAAAATGTTTTTCGATGGAGCTTCTTCTAGCGAAGGCGCTGGCGCTGGGGTGGTTTTCATGTCACCTTCTCAAGAGACCATATCCCTGTCATACAAGCTAGAGTTTGAAACCACCAACAATGTGGCAGAGTATGAAGCTCTTGTTCTAGGTATGAGGGATGCAAAAGAAATGGGAATTAAAGAGATAGCAGTATTTGGAGATGCTGAGTTGATTATCTAGCAAGTCAGAAATTCCTATCGTGCTAATAATCCCCGGCTCAGGAATTACAAAAATGAGGTGTGGGACCTGATCGATAATTTCTTCTTGGCTTTTAACATTTCTTTCATTCCGAGGGGGGAGAATACTTCAACCGATTCTTTAGCCGTCTCAACTAGTTTTCTCAAAGTTCCTCTGCCACCTATGGTCAAATGTGATGTTGAAATAAAATATAGGCCCTCTGTACTGGACAATGTCAAGCATTGGAAGGTATTTGAAGATGATCTAGAAATCAAGAAATTTGTCCAATCTGTTGATGAATTTTCTGCGTTGCACATTGATCAGGATCCAGACCTGGAAGGTGACCCTCACCCTGAGGTGTTTTTAAATGAAATTGCAAATCACCATATTATTCAGCTGCCTAGCAATCACATTCCGAGGGGACTAGTCACTTTAGAAAGATTGTTCGACAAGAATGATGTGGTAGTAAAGGGTAGTGTTTCAAATGAAGATGTTGATACGACCGAATGCAACATTGGCACACAGGAGGAGCCTAAGTTTGTTAAATTATCAAGCAGCTTGACCAATGAACAGAGGGCGGAATATACTGAATTATTAAAGGAATTCGATGATGTGTTTGCGTGGGCCTATGAAGACCTCAAGACTTATGACACATCTGTCATCGAGCACAAGATCCCATCGAATGAAGAGGCTAGGCCATTCAGGCAGAAGCTGAGACAGATAAATCCCATGTTGCTACCTGTCATGGAGAAAGAAGTGAAGAAATTGTTAGATGCCCAAATCATTGTCCCCTTGAGATATTCTAAATGGATGGCCAATTTGGTCCTGATGAGGAAGAAAAGTAGAGAAATCAGGCTTTGTGTTGACTTCAGGAACCTGAATAGGAGCTCAAAGAAAGACAATTATCCCCTACCCAATATGGAACACATATTGTAGAGGGTAACTAGTGCATCTAGGATATCCATGATTGATGGTTTTTCTGGTTATAATCAGATATCAGTCATGCCTGAGGACAGAGAAAAAACGGCCTTCACCACTCCTTGGGGAACATTCATGTATGCCAAAATGCCTTTTGGATTAATGAACACAGGAGCAACATTTCAGCGAGCCATGGACATAGCCTTCATCAGGGAGAAATATCAGTTTGTGGTAATCTATCTAGATGACATCACAGTCTTCTCCAGCTCAGATAAGGAGCACTGCTACCACCTGAGGAAAGTTTTCTTGAAGTGTTGAAGGTTTGGCCTATCCTTAAACCCCAAGAAATCTTTGTTTTCTATGAAAAAGGGGAAGCTATTAGGCCATATAGTATCATCAGAGGGAGTGAGGATTGATCCTAGTAGGGTAGAGGCAATTCAGACCCTGTCACTTCCCAAATCTAAGAAGGAAGTTCAGGCCTTTTTGGGGGAAATTAATTTTTTGAGGAGATTCCTCTAAAATTTTGTTGTGCTGGTGAAACACATCACAACCATGCTCAGGAAGGGAAATGAAGTGAAATGGACCGTTGAACCCAGGGAATCTTTTGTCCAAAGAAAGAGGGCATTGACTGAGGCACCTGTGCTGATCAGTCCTAACTATTCCAAAGATTTCCTAATTTTCTCTTTCGCTTCTTTTGATACAGTAGCAGTGGTCTTGTTGCAGAAAAATGAGGAAGGGCGAGAGAAACCCATTGCCTTCTTCAGCAAGGCATTAAGAGATGCAGATATCAGGTATGAAATCATGGAGAAACAGGCCTATGCCTTAGTGAAATCCCTCAAAGCTTTCAGGGTCTATGTCTTGCACTCAAAGGTAACTGCATATGTTCCTTCGGCTTCTATGAAGGACATCCTTGTACAGCCCGACATAGATGGGAGAAGAGGCAAATGAATCGCTAAGATCCTGGAATTTGACCTGGAGATAAATCCCACCAAGTTGGTTAAGGGACAAGGTTTAGCCAAGCTACTGGCTGAATCCAATTGCGAAGCCTTGAGGGTTAGTTTCATCAATACTTGTCCAGGAACTCAGCGAGATGTGTTGCCCAGTAAAATCTCTCAGGATGGCCTATCACTGGTAGAATGTGCCTGGTATCGAGACATTTTATACTTTCTGCAGGAATTGAAACCCCCAGATGGAATGGGTAAAAGTAAGGCAAGAGCTTGTTGACGGGCGAAACAGTCCATCCGTCAACTGGAAGAGTGGAACCGGTCCGGGGTTGTCTAAATAACCCAAGCCGTTTGGAATGAACCACCCTGACGAGTTTAACGGCTCCGTTGGCCGCTCTAAGATCTCCTAAAGAAACCAAAGAGAAAAGTTGATCTGAGCAAGTAATCTAAACTAAGGAAA